>JAJEJH010000104.1:0-537321 GCA_026122585.1 Anacardium occidentale
TAGGCAATCACCCTACCATTCTGCATCAAAACAGCCCCGATCCCCTGATGGGATGCATCTGTATAGATATCAAACTCTACCCCCTCCTAAGGTAGCGCCAAAACTGGAGCGCTAGTCAACCTCTCCTTAAGCTCCAAAAACTGCGTCTCGCACTCCGCTGACCACACAAAGGGAGTCTCTTTCCTAGTCAAGGCAGTGAGAGACCTTACTAGACTGGAGAATCCCTCAATGAACTGCCTGTAATAGTCTGCTAACCCGAGGAAGCTTCTGACTTCTTTTACTGTTTTAGGCCTTGGCCAACTCAGAATCACTTCCACCTTGCTGGGGTCTACTGAAATACCCTCTGCTATCACCACGTGGCCTAGGAATGCCACTCTGTCGAGCCAAAATTCACACTTGGAGAACTTGGCGAACAAATGCTGGTCTCTCAACCTCTGAAGCACAAATCTCAAATGCTCTTCGTGCTCTGCTACATTTCTGGAATAAACCAGAATGTCATCTATGAACACCACCATGAACTGGTCCAGACAGTCATGAAAAACCCGGTTCATCAAATCCATGAAGATGGCTGGGGCATTGGTCAATCCAAATGGCATGACCACGAACTCGTAGTGCCCATAACGAGTCCTGAATGTAGTCTTGGGAACATCTCTCTCTGCTACCCTGACCTGATAGTAGCCAGATCTGAGGTCGATCTTGGAGAACACCGCTGTGCCTCTTAACTGATCAAAGAGGTCATCAATCCTCGGCAGGGGATACTTGTTCTTCACCGTCACTCTGTTCAGCTCCCTGTAGTCGATGCACATCCGCATTGACCTATCTTTCTTTTTCACAAATAAAATTGGAGCTCCCCACGGTGAACAGCTTGGTCTGATAAATTTCTTATCAACCAACTCCTGCAATTGCTTCTTCAACTCCTGGAGCTCAGCTGGAGCCATCCGGTACGGAGCCTTGGAAATTGGAGCCGTACCAAGAAGAAGCTCGACACTGAACTCCAACTCCTTATCTGGAGGTAGCCCTGGCAACTCATCTGGGAAGACATCTCTGAACTATCTAACAACTGGCACCTCCCGAATACTTGGCCCTACTGAACTGCTGCATATTACATTAGCCAAGTACCCTACACAACCCTGCCTCAGCAGTCTGCTCGCCTGGATGCACGAGATCATCAAGCTATCGACTCTGCCCTCACCAAACACGAAGTAATCAGGGCCTATGTGGAATCTAACCTTCTTCCTTCCACAATCTATCTCTGCATCATATTTCCCCAAGAAATTCATCCCCAAGATCATATCGAAATCTGCCAACTCCAGCAGAATCAAGTCTATCCTCATCTGTCTACCCATAACCTCTATCTGCTGATCTAAGAGGACTCGGTCACTCACCACATATCTCTCATCTGGCATCTCAACTAAGATACTCCTATCGGCCACACTAGGGTCAACCTCTAATCTCTCTATTACTCCCCTAGAAATAAAACTGTGTGTGGCCCCGCAATCAACTAATATAAACAAAGGAGTATCGAGATAAAAAATCTAACCAGTAACTGCATGGGGTATGACATCTGCCTGCTCTTGGCGGACAGCATAAACTCTGGCTCTGCCTCCGCCTCCATCTCCTCCTAAAGTACCAGCACCTCCTCCAGGTGCTCCAACTCCAAGCCTGGGAAAGTCTACTCTACTCCTCTCTGCACCACCTTTTTCTGCACCGCCTCTATGTGGACCTCCTTTACCTCTGGGCTGACCACCATCACCTCGACTAGGCCCAACACCAGTTCCACCTCTGGCTGGGCACTCAAACATCCTGTGCCCTGGCTGACGGCACAAATAGCACATGATCTGGCCAGCCAAACACTCGCCTGAATAACGTCTGCCACATCTAGTACACTGTGGCAAGGAAAATTGTGGTGCAGTCCTCTGTCTCTGGACACCTCTAGCTGATCTCTTGGCCGACATTGGCCGCTTGCCCTTATCTTTATCATCTGACCTCTCGGCTCATGGCGCCCATCCTCTGAAGACCGACCTCTAATCTGAGGGCTCTCCCCAAAGCATTACTGAACTGTTGGGAAGGATACGGTCCAGTAAAAACATCCTTGGCTATTGCAGGATGCAAGCCATGGATGAATTTTTGTACTCTTCCCAACTCTGTCCTAGCCAAACTAGGGACAAATCGCGCCAATGCATTGAACTTGGTCGCGTACTCCTTGACCGAACTGAACCCCTGAACCAAATCGATGAACTCCTGGGACTTTGCATACATCAACTCTGAACCCCGATACTCGGTATCAAACAGCCGTCTGAATTCTACCCAAGTCATCTGCTGCTCACTGATGGTAGCCTTAGCTAGGCTCCACCAAACCTTGGCATCACCTCTGAGATGAAATGCCGCAAATCTGACTTTCTCTCTCTCTGATAACATGAAAAGACCCATGATACTCTCTACTGACTCAATCCACTCCTCTGCCACCGCTGGATCTCTGGACCCACTGAATTTTACCGGCTGATATGGCCCTAGCAGATGATAAATAGGGTGCAATTTGTCTGAAGAGCTTGTACCCATTGTCTCTGTACTCATAGCCTGACTGAACTCGATAAACCCAACTGGATATTGATACCCCTCTCTGACAGGCTGAGGCTGTGACTGTGGCTGTGACTGTGTTGTTCTTCCTCTTGAAGACTGATAAATCTCAGGCTGAGGAGGATTAACTCTGGCTGGCTCTTGAACAATACCCACACCAGCCTGCTGTAAACTCTCTCTGACCACTTCCCATACCATTTCTCTGATTTGATCTTGCCTGACAGACACATGGGAGGAACTCTGAGATCGCCGCCCCCACTTACACTCATGGGACGGACAAGAGGACTACTACTGGCCTCATCTAGGTATCTAGGGACATATTCCTCTTCTCTATCTATAGCATTACAAGCAAATGGGATTAGAAACATAAAACACATCAAAACTGGAAAGAAATACCTAACTGTGCTGTGAGGAGGGTCTGGACGATGGCTGCGAAGGAGAGAAACAGACACCACACACTTACAACTCAAATATCTACTGAAATGGCACAGAGAAACGCTCTGATACCAACAATGTAGGACCTGTCGCCACGAGTACCCCTGCTGATGAGAAATACTGTTCTTTTATTAAATAAACTGAAAATTGAGTATTCGCGATGGGAATCCTACGAACAAGAAAACCTGCTAAACTAATTACATTGCAAACAGAAGTTAAAACTGAAACTGAATTACAAATGAGCCCAAAATTGGCTTTTCATAACTATGTAACTGTTCTGTACATCTGTTTTTACATCTGGAAAGTACAAAATATATACAAGACCTCACAAGTCCAAAACTGGAAAATAAAGTACAACTGAAGCTATGTGTGGGGTCCCCTCTCGCAAGCCTCAGTCCACCCGCTCCTCGTCAACAGCACACAGACCTGAAAAGGAAGAAAGAAGGAAAGGGATGAGTGATAAAGATCACCAAGTAAGTATTCCTTACTTCCCTCGACCCAAGCAAGCAACAAACAAAGACATACATACCTACTCTCGGCCCTCTCATACATCTACGCGCTTGCAAGTGCTGAATCTGATTACTGGATTTGCTGATTCTCATTATCAATTAATTACTGAAATGAATGTCATGTCATGGAAACTGGAATCTGAATATGCACGCATGTGAATCTCTAAATGTACCTAAAGGTACCTGCTGTGCTGATTAGGCTGATAAAAATAGGGATTCGACATCCTGGCCAAGTGGGCTGAACATTCTAGCTACTGGCTAAAAAGCTGATAATTGTGCTGAGCAGTCTAACTGGTGTCAAAAAGCTGGGTCCCACAGATGCCCCCTCGAGTTCACCCCAAAACTGAAACTCATACTTTGAGTTTTGAATGCTGAAACTACTGAATTTAGATCCTTGGATCCTCTTTCAGACTATATGTTATGCTATGAATGCACATGCATCTGTTCTTGTCTGAATTCTGGATTATCTGATGATGATTAAGCTTTTGGATGGATTACCAAGTCTTTATAAGTCAATTTCTGAAATTTCTGTCAAATAAAGCTGAAGCACGGGCGTGCAAGGGAGAACGCACGGGCGTGCACTCGCACACACGGTCGTGCAGGCCAAGGGCACACGGGCATGTGCCCAGACACACAGGACCGTGCACCGATCGTGTGCCTGGCCGTGCAAGCTACTGGAATATTTGGCCATTTCACGCAAAGTAGGGACACACGGTCGTGTCCCTCAGGACACACGGTCGTGTGCCCAACATTCCAGGCCGTGTGCTCATCGCGCACACGGGCGTGCGCTCGTAAGAACACAGGCACACGGGCATGCGTCTGTGGACACACGGGCGTGCACCTGGGTTTGCAGCAGCAGACCTCACTTGGAAATGCCGGAAATCCAACCTAATCACATCCAAATTCAAATTAAACTGAAACATGCATAAATGGCACTTCTATAACCACATAACCATCATCAATTTCATTCATCATTCAATACTACTGAATCCACCATTAAAACTCAAGTTTTCTCACACAACACACACACACAAGTAAGCATGCATGTTTTCTGAGTGGAAAATCAACGTCTCAATCATCATATTCATCACATATAAGCAACCAAACAGACTGGAAATACGAGCACTCATTCCAAACATCATCAAACATGCATCAAGCAAGCTGGGAATGCGCTGAAGAAGTAAGAAACACTTACCTCTAGACATGGCTGCTGGAAAACTAGCTCTCAAGCTATCCTCTCTGATCTCTAGCTGGATTGGGAGCCACTGGAAGCTGAATTTCACGCCTAGGGCTGAGAACTGCTAAAAATGGAGAGAAGAAATTGGCTGAAAATGGGTGAGAAATGCAATAACTCTCCCGTCTCTCTCTTTTCTACCCACCTGCACGGGCGTGCAGGGATGATGCACGAGAGTGCACCAAGGAAAAATGAAGGAAATTCATTTCCCACGCTTCGCATGATTGAAACCTCCCTAAAGGAATCATACGAAGGCCACACAGCTCTGGAAAACTACTATCTCACCCTCGAACTCTCCTAGACTCCTAAACTATTCATGAATTCTATTTCTAACCCCAAAACTCTACCCCTAAGGGCTTTTCTAACCTGGGATGCTACACGCACGGTCGTGCTCCTTCCATAAGTTGCATATAAAATCAATTAAATGACTATTCTACCCTCTAATCTCACTGAAACATATTTCTAACTCCGAATCAAGGCTTAAAAAGGACCATTCTAACCTCGGGCTGTTACAGATATTAGGTTTGCAAACCACCACGAATTCATTAAAATAGCCCAAAACTAGATTATAAACTATGATTAATATAATGCAAAATGAAATTGTATTATAGAACAACAACTAATCTCAAACACTTTGATTAGACTTCATTGAGTCTAAACATTCTACAACATGTCTTGCATCCATCAATATATTTTCATAAACCACAATCTGTGTTCAAGATTTGTAAACCAACTCAACAATCTGATACTTTATTATAAAATAATTTCAATATTTCATAAATACATATAAATCAATCCGTCAATCGGCTGAATTTTAGCAATAAACATTTTTAAGAGAGACAAACATTTAAAATAATCTTATATGTTAGCAAATATAAACTTACTGATTTTCATCTAAAGCATAATGGCTTCTTGATTGATGAGATACCTATCAAAAACACAATTAGATAAAACATATATACTAATTCTCAATTAATTACTTTACAAGAAAAAAAATTATTATATAAATATATCATATATATGTTACCTCTCCATCAGGTTTCGATCATCTTTAGATAATGGTATGCCCAAAGACAAACAATCTTAGACAATTGAGATCAAACTGTATTCATATCATTACTATAATCTTCTTGCAATATTCTTAGTTGAACTTTTAATTCTCTCAGTTGTCATTTCAACGCATTGGCAAAGGAATAATATTACATATGACAATATCAAAACAGGAAGGACAAAAACAAAAATCTACTAGTCATAAAACAAAGTGCGGGAGTATGCCATGCAAAACTATAAGCTTAATGTCCCACTGTTACATGCCTCTAGAGGGGCTTTCCATTTTAAACACTACAACAAACAGGGGCTTTAGCGGCGTTTGTACAAATGCCGCTATAAGCTTTAGGTTTACCGGCATTTTTTTTACACGCCACAAAAACTCCGCTATAGGTATATTTACCGGCGTTTGTTAAAACGCCGGTAAATCTCATTAAAAAATGCCGCTAAAGGTCTTCATAAACCTAGCGCGCGAACTCTTCCTCTTCCTTTTCTCATTTTCCCTCCCGCCACTGCAGCTTCTGTTCTCCCACTGTCGCCACTGTGTTCGCCGATTTCAGACGTGTTTTCGACGGTTTCCGACCATTTCTCCTTCATTGGAAGACTACATTTTGCCCTTCTTCGTGTTGCTTCTCGTTTGGAGGCGAGCTTGTGAGTTTTCTGGAAATATTTTATTTATTTTTGTTTCTTATTATTTATTAAAATATGTTAATTGAAATCCAACCGATTTGAAGGGTTGGTTTGGATGTGGTATTGGATTGGAAGTGTATTTAGAATTATTAAGTTTTGAATATGATTCCTGCGGTTTTTGTTTTGATTTCGGTTTCAATTCGTATGTTAGATATAGAATGAGTATTATTAAGTTCTCAACTCTTCCATACATACAAGGATCGTGGAATAAATAACCAAACTAAAATACAAATTAATCTAGTGCACTGTCAGCTCCTTGATGGAGCTACTAGTGAGAATGAAGATGTAGAAAGGTAATCTGGGGCGATAGTTATATCGAATTTTAGGGTATAACCACGACAACAGTTATTTATTGGGTGCATTATGTGGTTGTTACTTTACTTTTTGGGGGTTCTATTGGGACCTGTGATAATAGAGGTGTTCTCGAAGAAGTGATCTTTGTTCTACACGTAAGACATAATCTCAATGGGAAAAAAAAAAATTATAGGAACACGTGAAAATGTGCCAACAATAAAATGAAGTATGTTGGGTAAAGGTATTTGAACGAATGGTAATAGGGTTGACAAACCCTTAAAGCTAGGAGTAGATTTAGGAATTTTGGTTTCCTTGAGTCTGATTAAGATTAAAAGGGAAATTTAGATTCAATCTCATTAAGTTTGAATTGAACTGAGTTGAATTTAAGATCAAAAATTGATATAATAAGTTGAGTGTAAGTTCAATTTGTTATTATAATTATTTTTTAAATTTAATCATTAATTTTAAATTTATTAAATATCAAAAAAAAAAAAAGAATTGGGATGAGAAAGAATAAAAATGTGTAAGTGAGTTGGTAGATTTTTTCTCAACCTAGGTTTGTAAAGATCACATAAAAAAAAAAATATTTTAGCAGTTCACTTATATCTATTATAACAATTTCAAAACTAGAATTTAAACACTTTTTTCATTATAAATATGCTGACTAATTTCCTTTTGCATCAGAATTCAAATTTCTTTAATATCTTTTATTAATAACATATTTTTTTTAAAATTAACTTTTTAATTTAATAAAAAAAAATTTTGTTGAGTCCAATCGCAATTATTCAAATTAACCCCTCTAAGTGGGTTGGGTCACAAATAATAAAAAATCATTTCAATAAAAACAATGATAAAAATTATTAAATGATAATTAAAGAACTAAATTTTATTACAGTTTTATTTATATTTAATAAATTTAGTTAATATTAAAAATATTTTAGTAAAATAATATTAGTATATTTTTTTAATTAACAGTAACAACAACTAAATATATTATCTTAATAAAAAATAGATTATTAGTAGATTTTATTACTTTTAATCAAACACATTTTCACTCTCTTTTCCCAGATTTTAATCCCAATAAGCCTAGATGTTAATCTTTAGTAACTTTACGAAATCACCCAAAAATAAAAACTCCAACAAAAATTTCAACTCACCAAAAGAAAAAAGCCTAAACTTTTTTTTTTAAATTTCTAGTTTTCACTCACATTCTCAACTTCTTTCCTCACTAACTCAAATTAAACCCCCAAAAGTATAAATATATATATATCATGGAACTAAATCACATTACATTAATTACCACAAAACTAGTTCACAATATATCAAAAAATAAAATAGTAATATAAAATGTTACATAACATTTGATGATAAATTATTTAATATTATAAGGTAGATCACATGATAATGCTATGATATATGACATATATAGAGAAATGTATCATTGCAACATAGATTTTGTAGGCATTTCAAATTTATAAGGTTTGAAAAGTTTCTAATTATTAAAATTAAAATAATTATCACCAATGTATGAACCAAGGAATAATCTTTGCCTTTCCACACCATGTTTTATTTGTGTTTGCAATATACCTCTGAAATGCCATATGGTCTGATTGATTTGGTGGTTACATTAGGTATACTTTTAACTGTGTTATTCTCTATCAGTACGTTGTTATGGATACTTGCAAGTGTAGAAGCTGGATGAGTTTCCCAACAGTTACCGCAAAATTTTTAGAAGGGTTGAATAGCTTCCTAGATTTTGCATTTCAAGGTAAATCAAGTACTGACAAGGTCTCATATCCTTGTAGAAAGTGTGTTAATTACTACTACAAAAATTGGATAGAACTGTATGACCATCTAGTGGTTTATGGATTTATGGTTGGTTATACGATTTGGCATTGTCACAGTGAATCTATGGTCATATAACAGCCAACCCCAGACATCCAAGTACAAAAAGAAATGGGTACAGATAATTCCATAACAGAAATGTTGCATGATGTTTTTGGGGTATCTAGACAACTTTTCGATACATGTAATCATGACAGAGATGCAATTGAACCTAACATCGACAATACTATGATGGAAGAACAACCAGAACGGTTTGTTGGAGAGAAGGAAGACTTCCAGAAGTTAATAGAAGATGTTAAGGAAGAATTATATCCAGGGTGTGAGAATTTCACTAAACTGTCATTCGTTTTGCATCTTTATAATTTAAAATGTCGTTACGGTTGGTCTAACGAATCGGTTGATGCTTTAATTAAGCTTTTAAAAGATGCTTTTCCAAAGGGTGAGACATTACCAAACTCTTTTCATGAAACAAAAAAAATTATTGAAGCCTTAGGACTTAAATATGTGAAAATTCATGTTTGTCCCAATAACTATATGCTATTCTGAAAAGAAAAAGCTTTTGATGACTTATGCTCAGTTTGTGGGGCGTCTCGGTGGAGAAATCATGAGAGTGTTTCATCTAGTGGCATATGAATTTCTAATATGGTCAAGAAAAAAAAAATTCTGACGAAAATATTGCGGTATTTTCCTATCAAGCCGAGACTTCAAAGGTTATTCATGTCCCCAAAAACTTCAAAGTTCATGACTTGACATGATAAACGCTGTACCAAGGATGGAATCATGAGACATCCGGCAGACTCAGAAGCATGGAAAAGCTTTGATTCGATCTACCCTACATTTGGCGAGGAACCACGTAATGTTAGATTGGGTTTAGCGAGCGATGGTTTCAATCCATTTGGTAATATGCAAAGCACTTACAGCATATGGCCGGTCTGATATGTTATTTGTCCTCATATGTATTATAGGTCAGGACTCAGAAACAAGACGAAGGGGATCAACTTTGATGTCGAAACTTTGGAATATGCCTTCGAGTGAGAAGGTCACGGTGCAGTTTAATGATATGCACCAAGGAGTAGGACCCGAAGCTCGTACTTTGGTTAGTTTTCTGGGGACTTTAGTAAGGAATTGTCAATTACTCCCGTTAAATATACAAGATTGGAGGCGAATTCCGACATCAGAGAAAAAAAAGATGCTTGGATTGGTTAAGGTAAGATTGTATTATTGTCTACACATACTATCGTATTATTTCTTACGGGCCTAATAACACGAATAAATACTGTATACGTTTTTCCAGACAAGGTTTTCATACCCTCCAGAAAGAGACAAATGGGTGTTACAGTCTTTGGGTAAGAAATAGAAAGATTATAAGTATGACCTGAAAGCAGAGTACTACGAACATTATCCCAATATTGATCACCTTGTCAACAATAAATCGAATCGAATTTTATGAGACCAGTGGATGGCTCTCGTAACACAGTGGCATTCTGAGTAGGGTCGGGTAATATAATTTTTGCTTTTTCTTGTCTAGTTACGTAATGATAAATTCTATCTTTTTATTAAACATTTTCTTTGTTTCAGAGACGTAGCGGAACAAATAGAAGGACTTGTTCTGCTCAAACAATGTCACATACTGGAAGAACAAAGAGTATAGCGCGATTAATGAATGAAATGGTTAGTTTTTCTGCTCTCATTGTTAACCATATAATTAGGTCTTGTTGTAATTGTATCTTTCTACATCCGAGGAACAGACATCAAGTGGTGAACAGTCGTCATGAGCCAAAGTGTTTATAGCCACTTATCGGACTCGTAAAGATGAGAGACCTATTGATCAAGACTCTGTACATGTAATCGTAAGTTTAGTTTCTATTACTTTATTTGTGATTGTGATAATTAGCGTGTAATAAGACATTGTTTTTTATAATGGGTTTAGGAACTCCTCCAAGAGAAGATAAATGAGTTACAAAGTTCTATCCAAGAGTCAAATGCAAATCTTCCAAAAATGGAAGATAATGCATTTGCTCAAGTGATAGGACCAGAAAGACATGGTCGAGTGCGTGGATTAGGATTAGGTCCAACGCCTAGCATGTACAAGCCATCGGCATCGACATCTCACCACTCAGGCGGCCCTCTAAGTGTGAATAATGAGGCAAACGACAGAATAAGAGTATTGGAAGATCAAATGAGAACACTGAAAGAAGCACTTGGTAGTATGAAGAACACATTTGAATCTCAGATGTCTAGGATTTGTGCATCATTGGGCCTGTCATCAGAGCAAAATGACGAGCCACCTAGTGGAGAGGTAATGTTTACAGAATATGTTCATATAACACATTTCTTTAAATCAAGTAATTATATGAAAATTATTAACCATAGATTGTTCATTTCTGTGTCGTAGGTATCTCATCCATCAAGTAACCAGCACTCTCCAGATGAGGACTAGTAAGTTTGTATTTGCGATTTGGTGAATTGTTTTCTATGTTCGAAAAATGCGTATTGGTGAAATCCAACCGATTGGAGGGCTGGTTTGTATATGGATATGAAGTGTTGAAATTATTTGATATTTGTTTTATTTGTTGTTGGTTTTAATTGTTGTTTGAAATCCATGAGGTTTTGTGAGATATAATTATATTTCATGTCATCTCATTAACTTTAACTGAAGAAGTTTACTGATACACTTTATTAGAATTTCTAATTTGGATGCGTTTTGTGTGTCATTGTCATTTTGCATCACTCATAATTATTTGTTACTGATTGTGCTTATTTGTCAATAATTTATTCTTGTGTTTGCATTTGTATGAAGCGTAAACCTAAATCTTATATCTTGTGGTTGGGACCATATGTAGGTACTATGTTGGATCTAGATAATACATAAATAAAGATAGAATTCTGTTTTTGATATGAGAATATTTTATACTTATAATTATATATTATCGATACATCTATTTGCATGCAACAAGACTATTAACCAAATAATTCGTACAGTTTTGTGTTTTATTCTACGTTATGTGATCATTAATGGACATTGCCTATTATTATTGTATTTCATTCTTCTAAAATCTTTTAACTTTTTTCACAGGGCATAATGTAAAGAGTTTTGGCTCCAACAAGCTTCATAACAATTCCCAAATTGTGTACCTAAACAATATTAAAATTAACAATTGTATTCATGTACTTCAATAATTCTAATAATATTTTTTATCCAATATTTTATTAATGATGTTACTAGCATTTTTTGTATGTATTTTTAGACGATATTGTTTTACGTATATTGTTATCAATTTTTTTATAGTGTTTTGCATGATATTAATTATAAACAGGAAATTTAGTCAATAAACAAAGGAAAAAGGCTGATGAAACAAGCAAAATTGTGCCAAAAAGGTGTATAAAAAAACGCCGCTAAAACAAAAAAACGCCGCAAAAAAATTCCGCAAAAAAACTAAAAACGCCGCTAAAAGTAAAAAAACGCCACTATAAACATATAAAAAACGCCGCTATAAACATATAAAAAACGCCACAAAAAAAAATTACAAACCGCCGCAAAAAATTGCAAGAAAAAATTTAAAAACGCCAAAAAAACGCCGCTATAGGGTGGTGTCCCGACAAAATATTGGGCGTCAAAAAAACGCGGAAAATCAATTGGTGGGTGTAAAAAGCTGACTAAAACGCTGCTAAAGGTCTTTGACCTTTAGCGGCTTTTTTTTCCCGGTTTTACCGGCGTTTGTATGAAACGCCGGTAAAACCTTTACCGACGGGTCATACACCGACATTTGTACAAACGCCGCTAAGGTCCGGAAAAACGCCAGTAAAAGCCGGACTGCTGTAGTGAAAGATGCATATTGGGTAGAGTTCTTGTTTATTTTTATTTTCTTTTTTGTTTTAACAGGGAGATTGATTATTCGTGTCACTAATTCTGTCTAGAGATAATAAGTTTTCTATATTTGGTTTGATACACCTATCAGTCTCATTGATGATTTAAATTACAAGCTGGTTAGTCCCCCGTCTGATTTGGTTAACCACTTTTACTGGGCTATTGCCCTAATTAATGACAATTAATATTCCAAATCATCTTTTTTATAAATCATCAAATTTTTAATTCTTGCAAGCAAATTTTCCATGAGCAAAGGTGTAGGGTTTTCGGTAACAATGCAAAGGACACAGACATTCCTGTAGAAGTATTTAGATTTATCTTGCTAACTAATAAGCCTGAGGTATAAATTGTTATGACTATTTATGAATCTATCATTTATTAATGCAATTACTTTTTAACTCTAGCCTAAGGTAAAGATTGGTCTTGACTATTTATGAATTTTATATTTCTAAGATTACTTGCCCATTTAATTGTTCATGACTACCAAATACATCCAAAACACATACTTAATCTCTAAGGACATATTTAAAATTTGGAATTTAACTCAACTGTTATTTTCCTTACATCACAAACCATATAATGCTTTTGCTTGAACCAAATTCAATCATCATGTTGCATTTAAAAACTTCAATGATACTAGTTTATTGTGGCTTGAGGTTACGGCTTTTTCGAATATTTTTATATGAAACTCGAACATCAGTTTACTTTATGGTTATTTAAACTGTCATTGAACAAAATCCTAAAGAATGCCCAAACAACTCCTCTAGGATGTAGAAATATTATTCAACCTTTTGTTCATATACTATTTTGATATTGTCAAGCTTATTTTTTCTTTGTAATCAACTTCACTACGTTTCTATGTTTTCACATTTAAATAATGTTCTGGTTATTGATCACGATATTGAAAATAATTAAGATAAATATTAACTGTTTATTAATTGGTTGTTTAATTATTAATTGTAATATGCTCATTGTCCCCATGATGAAGTTGAATTATTAGAAAGAAAGTTTTAGATTTCATATCAACTCAAACAATATATTGTTTGTCTTCATTTGATAAAAGTTAATGTTTGCAAAAAATAATTAAAAAATGATTATAGTTATCCTTTCCAAAAGGTTGTAATCTTCTAGTACTATTAACCTAGACCAAGACTGTAATATTTGAATTCAAACTAAACAAAAGTTAGGATTCAGAATGTAGAAGAGGAAAAAGGTTTGACCAAGAACAAACAGATGTTTTCATACTTTACAATAACTAAATAAAAAAGGAAAGAGACGGAGATGAAGTTGAAGTTGTAGTTTTGTTTGGATTTTCAGGTCTATTCTCCTTGTTCTAGAAGGAAATCTTGATGTACATAGTTTATTTAAAAATTGTGAAGTTTCCATGCATCATGTAAATCTTTTTTTTGTAAAAGGATTAAATGTTTATATTTTTTGGAAGGCTATGGCTCTCCTTCTTGTAAATTAAGTTTAGTTTATGATTGTATACTCTTTTATCTTTCTTTTGAGTCGTATCTTTGTAAGAGCTTAAATAAGTTTTCATAAACAGTGATATTTGAGTTTCTTGTTGTCAGGAGACCTAACTTTGTTGTTTGTTTATTTGTGTGGGTCTCTGAGCTCATTGTAGTTTGTTTTTGACTTTGTGTTTTTATTGATCTACTAATACATACCCACCAAAAAAAACAAACAAGATAATAAAAACTTCACTTATCTGAAAATTGGACTGCTCAATTTATCTTGTTAATTACATGCCATTTGAAAATTTCAAAAAATTTACTGAATTCACATTTTTTTCCCTATGTCCACCTATTAAGTGATGTTTTTATTATTACTATTTTTATTCTAGAAGATGAGAACGTTATCGTTTTTGAGTGGCAATGGGTGCAGTGTGAAGGCATTTGAAATTTGACTTTTAGAAACAAATACTTGCAATGTGTTGCTAACTTGCAACACAATTCATTGAAAAATCATTTTTGGATTTTGTTTCTAGAAAATAAAATTTTTATAAGTGTTTTTAACTGCTAAAAACGTTTTAAATTTATGACATTTTCTCAATATTACTTAGACAGTGATAATACTTGAATAAAACTTGTATGAGAAGAATATTCAAATCAAATATATATTATCATGGTTTGTTGGTTAAGAACTGATACGTCCATGTTACTTACCCAAGAAAAACCCCATATGTTCACGTTAACTTCCTTTCAAAGCTCTTATTATATTATTAAAAATGCTAAATTACATTCCTCAAAAACTTGTAATACTTAAGCAAACAATCTTGTAATCTATTAATTTTATCATATTATTAAATACTCCTACAATTATTAACATTTTTTTCAGATTATACAAAATAAAAATCATATTAAAGGGTTACTTTTATAATATTTGTGGTCTCAACAGTGAAATCTAATGTAACGAAATTTAACAATTTTCAAACAGTAAACACATAACCCTTCTAAACTTTTTGAAAGCTAAATAAAGATGCAAAAGCAGCTTAACACTTCTAAATATTTCATGGAAACTAGCCCTCCAATTGGCTAGAATTTCCTCAACAGACCACAAAAATAACTCTATTTTGCAAAATAGGGCAATAGACTCACCTCGTTTCAGTGGCAGATGACAGTGGCAAGTCAAACATGGTTCTCCGCAAAGCAAATGGCAAGGTGGACACTTGAACTTGCAGCAGAAAGAAATGGTGAGCTAGGACGTTTGCAGTAGAGAGAAATTGCGAGTTGGGATGTTCATGGCAGAAATAAAGCCTACCTGGGCTGTTCACGGCTGACAGAAAGGACACTTGGGTTGTTTTGCGGCAGAGAAAAGAAATGGGTGGCGAGAGAAAGAAATTTGTGGCAAGGGAAAATGATTTGCTTCTTAAGGAAAATGATGGGCCTTTACCGGTGGTTTTTAGTGTCTTTTGCCGACATATATAAAACTGCCATTACACATTAATATTTTGGTAGTATTTAAAATAAATACCGGCTTAAATGATGGTACAAGTGTGACCTTTAGTTACGTTTATTTTAATGCTATTAAAAATCCTTTTTGCTGTAACTATTATATTGTTTCGGTAAAAACAAATGATTTTATGATCGATTTATCAAATAATATTTAATAAAACTTGTTATTTTTATTTAGTCATCTCGTATACCTATTATAGGCTGATTTAAGAATTGCCACTAAAGTTGTACTAGAGAAAAATTTGGACAACTTGTTATATTTTTTAATTTCCCAAAATTAAACATGCAAGTTCAATATATAATTCATACATAAAGCAATAAATAAAAGAAATTAAATGACATAAATTAGGGACAGGGCTACATTGTTTCCAAAAATAGGACTTTCCATACTCATACATCAATAAAAGAGAATCCTAAAAAAGTATATTAAACAACATGCAAAATAATAATAATATTATCCAATATAATCTTCATTATTCATAACAACTATTTCATCAATACAACCCATTTGAACAGCATGCATAAACATCTAATCACTCAATCAATTACATTCCCATACGGTGTATATATAAACCAATATCAACAAAAAATTAGCAATTAAAACCTAAGGTTCTTCAAAACAATTCGCAAATAATATCAAAAAATCCAGAAAAACATATTTAATAAAATTAAAAGAAAATAACTAAATTAAATTAAAACTTAATTACGAAAATAATTTAATATGAATTATACCAATTAAAACTCAAAATATGGTCATCTCATCAAAAATATGTACCAGTCGATATTGGTTCCTTTGAATTTTTCTTCTGACAAAACGAGGCTTTAAGATCCCATGAATTGATTACAAACTCCTTTCGGATTAGGTATTTTTTAAGCAAGATTCTCAAATAATGGTTCAGGTTTGGATTGTTTGTAAGGACTCTCTCTTCAGAATGATATAGTTTTCTCTCAATAATCTTTCTTTCTCTTAGAGAATAATTTTCATGTCTAATTGTTCTCTCGATAAAGTTCCCCCAAAGTTCTGTGGTTTTAGGTATATTTTATGGTGGTTCCCCAATTAAATTTCCTTTTCAAATTGATTTCATTCCTTAAAGGAATTCTTTCTCTTAGAATTGAATTCTTTTCTTTATGAATAATTTCATTAAAAGGATATTTTATTTTGAAAAGATTTGGAGGATTTATTTCCTTTATAAATCATTTCCTTAAAAGATTTTTATTTATAAATAATTTGCCTATAAGATATTTCCTTTATAAGTAATTTCCTTTATGAATGATTTATAAGATTTATTTTCTCTCTAGGAAGATTAGCAAAATCGGGTAAGTCTATGGGCTTAAGATGGGCCTAAACATAGCCTTAAGGCTATAATTCATAAGAAATAAGCATACAGGATGTCCTATGGATTCTAGGACTTAGGCTTAAATAAATACACATAGTTTATTCATCATTCACCATTCACCAGCCCCGGACCTTAGCTTATGAAAAACTTATTGGCTATCATCATTAGGAAATACTCAGTTGGGTCAAAATAATGTGTCTCTAGATTTGTTTAAAAGTCTAATTATTTTGGAAGCATTTGTTTTGTGATTGTTGACTTGGTTACCTATGACACAATCATCACCCTCTGCCACTATCGACACCACCACCACCACTCTATCTTACCACTGATAACCCTAGTAAAACATTCAATCAAGTTTTTAACAAAGACCCTAGTGTATCAACTACAACCATATATGATCAAATTTTGGTCTAAACGACTCATTTATTCAAGTTTTAAAGGTATGTCTATAGTTGTCGTGGTTGAAAATACTAATTTGGAGTTGAATTTTGGAAGTCAAAATCATCATCCCTACTTTAACTATTGACTAGCTTTTAGGTTTAACTTCTTATCATCAAATATAAAAATTTTAAAGGAAGGAGGTTTTGCCACTAGGATTTAATTAGTTTATTTACCTTACATTTTAAGTTAAAGGTGATTTTAATTGAAGAAAAAGAGAAGGTCGACAATTGTTAGAGGTGTTATGAGATTAAGATTGAAGAAGAGGAAGATAGAAGAGTTATGGTGGTATTAAAAAGAAATGAAGGAAGAAGTTATGATAGTATCCATTAGAACTTGAAGAAAAAAAACTACTTTTATTTTTAAAATAATAATTTATATTTAAAACCAAACCCGATTTAAAGTTTGAAAAACTTACTTATACACAGTCATGCGTGTTAAAAGCATGGGCATGCATCATGGTTGGACAATTGACATCGTCATTGATTTGAAACCCTAAATATTAAGGTGATTGACTAAATCATGGATTATAGACATTAAACACATGATCATGTATGATGTATACATAACCATGTGTGGTTAATGCGATGAAGCATGGTCATAAGAATTTCACATGCATGACCGTGTGTCATATCTTCCATAAATAAGCAATGGATTTTTAACTTAAACACTTTTTAGTAAGCAAGATTTTATAAAGAAACCAAAAAATTCTACAACCTAAGCTAGGCTAACTAAAGTTAGTCTGAAACCATAATTATGCTACCAAGGTAAACTAAACCCATGACATGTTTCTTACTGATTTCTAAGCTGCAACAAAGAAATAGCACAAGAGAAGCCAAATAATATCCATACTATTCTAGTTAGAGCATTACTTGTTTCTATACATTTTTGAAAAGAAAAGAATAAGAAACTACAATGTAATTCTCCTCTTAAACTATTTCCTATAACCCAAGTGATATCTAACATTATAGAGGAAGCTATACAAAACTTGACAAGGTTTTTTAAACATGTGCTCAAAATAAAAAAAGTTATTACCAATGTTTTCCTTGAATATCGTTTAACCAATATCTCCCCGAAACCTTATAAAAGTCCACCTTAATGCAATTAATCTAGTTGCAAAAGCCTTCAACACAAGCTCCCCAATAATTAACACCAAACTTATAGCCATAACTATAAGGCAACTTGTAACTATACTCCTTGTTTAGCTAAATATTAACCAAAAAAATAGGCAGTAACAGTGAGAAATACTCCTAATTTCCAGCGTGCATGTTATAAATGAGACAAACCTTAATCCTACTCCAAATTTCCTTTAAATTCAATTAAAAATTAGCTCACAAAATGGGAAAAAGTCAATATTAACTTGGAAGTTTATCTAAAATTTATTGTTCATAGGAACAGTACTCGAGAATGATAAATCTAAATTTCTAGGTCTTAAACACCAAAAATATAGACATGCATTGATTTAAACCTTGGTCTTTAGCTTTCTACATATAGAACTATCCTTAAACAAGGTGTTTGAGGTCTAAAAGTGGTAAACCAAGGTGTACAACACTAACTCAGGATGAGGAACCAAATAACTTATATGGACGGAAATTACTAAAAGCCTTACTACCTTAGTGTTACAACTAGTATAGGAGCTTAAGACTTTATGCCTTCTATGGATACGTGACTAGTAAACACTCTTAGATTCACCAAGATGCTACAAAGGAGTCAAGAGCAAAATGAAGATTTTTGTTTCATTTATCATTGAATCTAGCTTATCCTATAAATTAATAATTACATTAGCACAAAACCTCTCCCTTACCTCACTCACATCCTTCTCACTTTCTAAAAGACAGTTAGGATAAGTATTCTCATGTCCTCTAATAAAGTCCTCTACCTTACCTCATATTTAGATAAAGGGTAATGCTACTTAACAACAAAACCAACCTAAAAAGCATTCGAAAGTGTATTCCCACTACATTTGAAGATTTTCTTAACAAAGGACCAGCTAGAAACAATGGTTTAATTTTTCCTAGATATAGGAAAGTTGTTCAACTGCGCTCCTTTATCCCTATTATTTTTTTGATGATCTTATACACCTTTTCTTTGGAAATAGATTCCTTAGAGAATATCTTATTATTTCTCTCACACCAGATAATGTAGATAATGGTTTCTTGACTTATCTTTGCCATTGTGAAATTAAGCAAGTTCCTTTTTCACTCTTTAGCTATCTTTTCAATATACATATCCCATCTTATACCACTATAACTAAGGTTGCTCATATTAAGAATATTGCACTAGATAAATTTACAATTATGGTAGTGAAAAAATAAATGATTAATATCATCATCATGCATATTACATAACACATAAATGGCGTTAGAACAAATATCATACCCTCATAACTTATCCATGGTGCTTAGATATTTCTTCAAGGTGATCTAAAGGATAATTGTATGCTAAGGGATGAATTTTTTTTTTCCAATGAGATAAGCCTATCTAGTTTTCCTCGTTTTCTCTCTAATCTTATTCCAAGCTGAATTAATGGAAATGGTACCATTTAGACTTAGATTCTAATTTATCTTATCATTACTCTTATTACAATCATTAAAATTCATACTTTTAACCTCTAAGATTTCTATCAAATTAGTAGTAGCTATCTCTAAATCTATTATCAATAATTTCCTTGATCTTAGCATACTTACTAATTTTAAAGTCATATATGATCCTTTCTCCAAACTTATCCACCAACAAACCAAACGGATCCTAATAGTCTTACCATAGAATTGTATATTCCCTATTACCAATATGATGTTCAATCTTAGAACAAACATTGTCCCTTAACCTAAAAAACTCTTTCCACTACTAAGGATTATCACTAGAGCTTTAAATGCCCAAAAGCTTCCTCTTTTAATCTTATTCTTCTGAATCTAATTAACCTAGATAGATGGTTTATCAACTTGGACAATATTCTAAAAATGCTTAGGCATCATAAACTTATTCCATTTCTTACTTATTCTTAACCTAAGACCTCCTTCCTTGCATGACTAATATAAAGGTTATGTAAGATACTTGACTAAAATAGGTTACAAGAGTAGGTCTTGGCCAAGTATCAACAAGGTGCCTATTATCAGAGAGTTTTTAGATAAGTTTTCAGATTATTTACTATGGTTACCTTTAGAGAAATAGCTAAAGTTTAGTATTGAGCTATTTTTCGATAAGGCTCTTATCTCTAAGGCTATATTAGATGGCTTCAATTAAGCTTCAAATGTTGAAGAAGTAGCTTCAAGAGTTGATTGATAAGAGATTTATCAGATAGAGTTGTTCACCTTAAGGTACTAACATTCTATTTTTCAAGAAGAAATATGGGTCAATAATAGTGTATATCAACTATAAAGAACTAAATAAGGTAATAGTGAAGAATAAGTATCCTTTGCCTAAGATTGATGATTTGTTTGATCAGTTGAGAGAGGTTGTAATATTCTCAAAAATATATTTAAGGTTTGGATATCAACAGACTAGAGTGGTGGATAGAGATATACCCTAAACTATTTTCAAGATGAGGTATGGCCACTACAATTTTATAGTGATACCATTTTGATTGATACATGCTCCTATTATTTTTATGAATCTGATGAATAAGGTATTCCATGATTGTCTTAACAAATTCATGATGGTATTTATTATTGATATTTTGGTTTGCTGAAGGAGTAAAGAGAAGCTTGAGAAGCATTTAAGGTTTATGCTTCAAAGATTGAGGGACAAGCAAGTTTACCAAATGTGAGTTTTAATTGAGTAGTATGACTTTTCTTAGGCATGTAGTGTCAAAAAATGGTATATTAGTGAACCTAAGTAAAATTGATACAATGTTGAACTAACCAAGACCAAAGACTACTAAGGAAGGGAGGAGCTTCCTTAGATTAGTAGGTTATTATAAGAGATTTATTGAATGATTCTCAAGATAGGCAAAACCTTTGATTACATTGACTCGGAGAAAGATGTATTTTATATAGACTAAGGAGTGTGAGGCTCAGCTCCAAAAGTTAAAGAAGAAATAAACTAATACTTTTTGGCATTGCCTAAGAAGGAAATAGAGTTTAATATATATACATATATATATGTATGTATGTATATGCATCCTATCAAGGGATTAGAGTCATGTTGATACAATTGAATAAAGCAATTGTCTATGTCTCTAGCCAATTAAAGAATTATGAGTTAAGATACCCTACTTATGACTTAGAGTTAGATGCAGTTGTCTTTGCATTGAAGATCTAGTGACATTATCTATATAGTGTTAGATGTAGTATCCATTCATATGATAAGAACTTGAAATATTTATTCACCTAGAAAGAACTCAACATGAGACAAAGAAAATGATTGGAACTAGGAAAGAATTATGATTATGAGATTAGATACCATCCTTGTAAAGCCAATATAACTATAGATGTTTTAGGTAGGAAAGTAGTTTTATCAAGGATCTCTATCCAGAGAGGGTTTCAGCTTGAGATCAGTAGAAAAGAGATTAAGATAATGATAGCAGGGTTCTCCAGACTTTAGATTACATCTACCTTATTGGATGATATTAAAGCCAAATAATTATTAGATAACTAGATTCAAGGAATGGTATAGAGGGTCAGAGAAAGTGCAGTGCCTGACTTTGAGATCAAAGATGAGATTCAAGTCACAGTAGAGTATTAGAGGCTTTCTAGATTCTTACAGCCTTTAAGCATACCTAAATGAAAATGGGAGGGCATTTTTATAGAGTTCATCTTCAAGCTTCCTAGAGTTTAGCATAGGTATAATAACATCTACGTGATTGTTGATAAATTAAGTAAATCAACCTATTTTCTATCTATCAAAAAACGTATGTCTATAGAGCAGTTAGGTTAGTTGTATATCAAAGAGGTTATCAGGCTCTATGGGGCTCCCAAAGTCATCATTTTAAAAAAAGATGAGATTTTTGTCTACTTTTTAAGATAGTTTATAGAGAGCTTTAGGGACCAGATTGAGTTTTAATTCAACCTATTATCCTTAAATAGATAGTCAGATAAAAAGAGTGAATCAGATTTTAAAAGATATGCTAAAAGCCTATTATATACATTTTCAAACTAGTTAGGTAGAGTTGCTTCCTCTGATAGAGTTTACTTATAATAAAAATTATCAAGTGACTATTCAAATGGTTTCATTTGAGACATTATATGGTAGAAGATGTAGATCTTCACTATACTAGGATACGTTTGGAGCGAGAGACTCTTTAAAGACTATAATAGACTTAGAGATCACATAGATAATGATTGAATAGATCAAAATTATCAAACAGATGATAGGACAAACCTAAGATTGTCAAAAGAGCTATCTAGATTAGAAGCATAAGGAGAGATTTGAGGTAGGCGATAAGATATTTTTTAGAATAACTCCCTAGAGGCATGTATTAAGGTTTAGCAAGAAAGGCAAGTTGTCTCCCTGATTCACAGGCCCTTATGAGATATTAAAGAGAATGGGTACTATTATCTATAGATTAGTTCTACCTATGAGTACAAACAAGATTTACAATATTTTCTATGTTTCTCTATTAAAGAAGTATGTAGGGGACCCATCTCATACGTTAGGTTCAAGATTTGGATCTAGTAGAGGATTTGAGTTATCAAGATAGGCCAGTTCAGATTTAAGATCATAGAGATAAAGTCCCTAATAATAAAGAGACATCTTTAGTCAAGGTATTATAAAGGAGTCAAAGACTTGAGGAAGCTACTTAAGAGGTAGAGTCTAAGATTCCAGAAAGATTCTTAGAGTTATTCAAGTAAATTTTAGAGGTAAAAATTTTATTAAAGGTAAGAATGTAATATTCTGAGGTTAGAATCATCTTTTAGACTAAATCGAGGTTAAAAGTGAGATTTTATGATCAGAAATAAGGTTGAGAGGGTTTAGGGGTAAAATAGTCATTTAGAGGCTTGTATAGCATATATATAGGTTTCTTTGGGAGATTCTTTCATTTGTAACATAAGAAGAGTTAGAAATTTGAGATTTTCATAAAAGCATGATCATGTGTTCTAAGGACACACGTCGTGCATCCTATATATCCTCGTTACTATGTATAAAGTAGATTTTCTCTTGATTTTTCAAATGTGATTTTACCCAATTTTCTTCTTCCTTCTCAAGAAACCCTAATCCAATTAATGAAAGAGAGCAATCAAAAGCAACCAATCAAGCCAAAGATCAAGAACAACTCAGAGAGAAAAAGTGAATCCATTGCCTGAGGTAAGTGTTTTCTTACCTCTTTTTCTTTGTCTTTCAAGCATGTGCTTCTTGTTTTATCAAGTCATGAGGTTTTTTGATGTTTGTTGTATATTTGAATAGCATGTGGATATATTGAGTTTATATGTACAAGAATGATTTGTTTGAGTTTAAATTATTAGAAAAATATCAGTGTGTTTATGTTTGAATATGATTTACTCATAGGTTTCAATGTCTGATTTTGTGGGATTTGATGTTATTAATGAGGAAAACATGTACAAAATCAATATGGTTATCATATTTTGATGTTTGAACACTTTGGTTATGCTGTGGGTTAAGATTTTAAGGGATTATACATGTATAGCTCTGATATTACTGAAACAGAGCATGACACACAATCATGTAACCATATTTCTACAGATTCACGATTATGTATACATACACATAACTGAAGCCAAGATGATAGTATCCTATAAAGACATGACCGTGCATCTCAAGGTTACAGTCATATGTCTGTACTTGTCTGTCAAGATCATGCTTGTAGGGTTATGGCCATGTAAAAGTAACTCTCTATGGGCCCGTGCAAGCTTAAGCCACTACCGTGCAAAAGCACACGATCGTATATCCTAAAGTGCATGACAATATAGTATGAAAAGTTACAAATCCTTTAGAAATAGACCATTAAAAGCTATTTCAATAAACACAAAACCTAATAACAATATAATATAATAAGATATCATGCATAATCGACATTACATGACACGACATGTGAAAACAAAGTTTTTAGAATGGGATTAAATGGTTCATATACATGTTTTTAAATAAAAATTCTAATACTCTAGATATCATTTTAAAGGTAAATACGAGAGGGCATCTACGAGTTTACACGTCTACTAGAGAGGGAACTAGCGTCTACAAGAGAGGATATAGTCTTTGAACAAACTCATTAAAAAATATTAGGGTGCATCAGTTTTCAACTTACTGATTAAATGTAAGTACAATAGAACTTATAAAGTTAAAGTGTCAAATTTCTATATTCATTAGTCTGATCAACACAATAATATTTTTAGATACAATTTTTACTCAATTATGACATTATTTCAAGAACTTTTCATGTGAATCAAAACATCTCTCATCCTCTCCAAAATTATCAAAGGAGGTCAGTCTTATGCTTATAATGGATGACTCCACTTAAACCTACCAATTCGAAGAAATTCACACACAAAAGAAACAAGCATAGGTTTGAGTCACATATCCAAAAGAATTTAAAGCCTTACAAATATCTAGCATAATGACCTGAGTCATTCCATTTCATCAAACTGCTTCATAAAAAGCCAACAAAAAAAGTTGATTTGGATAAGAATCAGGCCATAATCAAGCAAGGAACCAAAGCAACCCAGGTGCATGTCGTACACCAGCCCATGCATGTTGATAGTATGCCTTTATATCCTATACGCACGTCTGCACATATGAGAAGATACACTCATATATGCCTACGTACACGTACTCTTACGCTTTTGTGTCGCAAGCAAGCAAGTAGTCTGCCCAATGCTATTGCCTATTGCTTCTATCTGTGTGCGCATACTGCTTCTGTTCTTGCATGTATTGTGTGCCCATATGCCTTTAGCTCACACCTGCATGCCTAGCACCCCCTAATAGCCTACATCCTTGCTCCTAACCCAATGCCCACACCCTCCTACACCCCAACATGCCTAATTCTCGGACTTTTGCCTTTTCTCAAGTCTTCTTACATGCCTTGATCTCCAAAATTGCTCTAATGCACCATTTTTGATAATTTTGAAATTTTAAAAAAATTCAACCATAATTCAAATGCCAACAACACTTTGGATTAAATTCAAACAATCAAGATAAAGATCTGAATCTAAGGCGATTGCAATTCAAGCTACATGAAGATACAAGCATGATAGCTATGATCTTTTAGAATTTTTTTTTATATTAAATTGTACATTATACTTAGATTTAGGGAACTTATGTAATTTGTCTTTTTTTTATCTTTTTTTTATTTAACTTGAGTTATATTTAAGTTAACTAGGGTCAGCTAAATTTTAACAATAGTTTGCATCATAACTATCAAAGGCAAACCATTTCTTTGTAAAAGGGACTTTTTGGGATGAAATAATGAAACTTACAAGTTTTTTGCTTTCTCTCTTATGTTCTTAGATCTTGGTGTTCTTATGAATCAAGTGTTAATCTTTTATCCAATTTCCATTGCAAGAAGAAAATTGGTGGTAGAGATTCAAGTTGGTCATTCTTGTATCAAATAGGTGGAACCTTCCTTTAAGCTTGCGTGCAAGAATTCTTTACGCTTGGATCACCCTCAAGTTGATAAAAGATTTCCTTTATGTTTGAGGTTTGTTTTCTTGCAAGTTTTTAGTTATGTTTATTGGTGTTGAGTTGATCATCATCCCCCTCCATTTCTTGGTGATGAATGTATGGTGTTTAATGTTGGAAGTTGAAGTGTTAAAGCTTGCTTAAAGTGGTGATGGCTTAGGGTTGAATATATGTTAGATTTGTGTGGGAAAACTGCATGATATTGAATGGTGTTTGGTGATTGAACTAGGCTACATTTTTTGAATGTTATTTGGCAACAAATTAAAAGGTTTAAGGTTGTTTGATTCGAATCATCTTTGGATCACAGTATTTATTTTCAAAAAGCAGGCCCAAGGGCTAATATATGATTTTCAACATAAAAATAATTTCAATATGCTTCATATAATGTCATACATAGCATGAAATAAAAATAGAGCAAAGATGTTATGAACAGTAATAACAAAGCAAATGTCATAAGACAAAATTAAGATAAGCAAAGAATATCAAACAATAATCAAAATAATCAAGACAAATAGATACAAAAATTAAGAAATAATGTGACAAATCATGAAAGTTAAACAGAGTAGAAACTTACTTATGGATTGAGATATGCAATACTTACTGAGTGACTCGTCACTCACATGCCAAAGTTTTCCTTATTGCAGATCAATGATCTAAATGCTAAGCTAAGACATGAGATGATTGTGGATGGGATCCAATTTTGATTAGACAACTGTTTTGTAGCTCACATGCCTTGTATAATTTTTCATACTCACAATATATAGTTTTTATACTTATCATGTACTGTTTTCATATATATATATATATATGACATACAATCATATGCATACTTTGTATAGTATATCTTATGGAAATAATATTAATATATAGTGTTTTTCAACATACATTACTTTATACTTTTTATTTACATTTACAGTTTCAGCATGTGTATGTTCAATTAAAGATTTTTTAAAGTTTCTGCTATATATTAATGATGATTTTCAACACCGAAAAAAAAAAGATGTACCTAATATAAAATTTATATAAATAATTAATTATGATAAATAATAATATATAGTAATGGTATTCACAACCTTTCATATTGATCCCTTTTCTTTTTTGCTTTATCTGTTACTCTACCTAGACTTCTCAAAGTAGAGCATTTTTATAAATGCTATATAAGAGGATTGGTTTCACTCTTACTTGTTCCTCCAATGTCTCTCTTACAATGTTGACACTACACTCTTTCCTTCTTATTTAAACTTACAAAAGTGATTTTGTCTCAATAGTTTTATTTTCTTTTTTTTTTTTTTGTTTAGAACAAGTTACATTTTTAAAATTTGTATCCAACACCATCTCAAATAATCAAATGATTAAACTTATTTAATTTTGGATTCGTTTAGTATATGAGTGAAATAAAAATAATAGTTGACAAAAGTCTAAAAAGAAATGAAACAAATGAATTTGGCAAAATGGAAAATTAATTGAATTTAATTTTTGAGAATTGATATAAAATTATTAAGACTGAGATTGAGAGAGTTAAAGAAAGTAGTGAGTGGATTTTAATGTGAAATTGAAAATTTAAGAAAGAGTATTTATAGGAAATTAAAACAAAAAAAAAAAAAAACAATGGCTCCCTACCCAATTTTTTTTCTTTTGGCAATTTTGCACATCATGTCGCTTGTGAGCCGAACCAAAATAGGTTTTACCCGAACCCATGGATAATAGCATTGGGTCCAATCTTAGGCCTTGATAGTATTGGACTCAATGCCAAAGGACTAGGCCCATCGGTAAAATAAAATAAAATTTTAATAAAATTACACCCAATAGTAATTTTTTTTTAAATTTTAATTCTTGTTCATTTAAAAATAATATATTAAACACTCCTAAAGGCTTAACCCTAAGGCCAACTTGCATAGGGCTCAAACCAAGGATCGATTTGGGTCTCACATATAGAGACATGACTTAGGCCTATCCGGCTCTCCCTGTACCGAGGGCCTAACACCTTTATTGGACCCAAGCTCCATTTGTCAATCATTGCTATTCTAAACTAAAACTCGAAATAAAGTACATAATTCACAAAAGACCCTTAATCGAGGCCAAAGGACTTGTTCCCACCTATAGTTTACTCCCAAGATAGATTCTCACCCTTTAATATTTAAAAACTCAAAATCTTATCTATTGATCAAAGTTAATGGTTAAATATAACTTCAACAATAGAAACTTTAACGATCAAAGGTAAATTTGTTATTTCAAAGTTAAAATTTATAAAATTATAAAATAATATTTAAATATATTAAAAATTTTTAAAAATATTTAAATTTAAAAATTTAAAACCCAACCACTACCGCTACCAATAAAACTAGATGGTCATTTTAGCCACCTGGTTTCAAAGGAGATCAGATTTGGCCTCCCTATGAGATAAAGGTGACCAGATCTAATTGTCTCTTGTTTTTACTTCCACCAATAAAAACGGTCAAAACTGGCCGGTCTTGGCTTCAACGGCCGTTTCCAATCATATTTTCTAACGAAGGTAGTCAAATCTAACTGTCTTCGTCACAAACCTCTCTTAAAACCAGGTGGTCAAAACGAACACCTGATTCTATTAGCAACAGCTTAAATTTAAATATTTTTCAAAATTGTTTAAATATTTTTCAAAATTTTTAATATATTTATATATATTTAAATAATATTTTATAATTTTATTATAAATTTTTTTATAAGGGTATTTTTGTCATTTTATAAAATCTGTTAATGTAATTAAATAAAAAGTGAGTGTGTGAGTTTTTAAATGTTAAAGGATGAGAATTTGTCCTAAGAGCAAACTATAGATGGGAACAAGTGCTTTGGCCCCCCTAATCGCTTTGAATTTGTCCAAACCTAACTAAATTTCTTATATAACAAAATTTAAAAAAACTTGACCTAAGAATTTGGATCATCTAAGTAAGAATTTTCATGAATATAATCCTAAGCCTCACTGTCCTTTGGTTTAAGTATTTTTAAGCGTAAGTTTCTATAGTACTTACAAATAGATGTACCACTGACGATTTCGGTAAGATGTACAAATTATGGATCATAAAACCATCTGCGACCTACTTTCACTATGGTTTTTGTGCTCGAGACATTTATTTTCGAAACTAGAAATGAAATCCTCCATGCATGACCTGTAAGTCTCCATTCCAACAACTTTCCCAGCAATTTCCACTCCGGCATTCATCCACTTCCTTGCAAGCTCAATCTGCCCCAGTCTCACTGGCACTGCCGCTCGATTCCATGCGGTCATGGCAAGCCATTTTCCTTCTTCAGAGGGATACTCACCTTCCTTTAACCCCACCATTGTTTGATACGCTTGCTTGTACAAACTGTGCACTGCATCATCTTCTGTTTCGCCTCTGTGAATGCTGGCTACTGCAATTAGTTTGCGGACAGTGAGGGCCACTTTATGGTAATCGGGTGAGGGGGAAGAAAGCAGAGCTGAGAGGCTCTCGTTAAGAGCAAAGGTGGCTACTTGAGGATTGGATCTTGGACCCTGTGATGCAGCGAGACCAATCTGGAGGAGGTTTTCGGGGTTGCTAGCCTTTGAGCTGGCAAAGTTCTTTACAATGCGATATTGAGATTCTGGATTGTTGAGCCTCCCTTGTATATCATAGGCGGTGAATGTATACATGAAGAAGAGTTCGGACTCCATAGGGCCTGGTGACAATGAAGTCAGTATCTGCAACCAAGAACCAAAGCATATATGGGAGTGAAGAGACTTTCAACAGAAGAAATTGTAAAGCATAAAGTATAGTATTTGACAATTTCGAACAGGCGACTTAGTTTATTTACAACCAAACGGTACCTTCTCTGCTCTTTCTAGCAGTTCAACAGCTTGTTTCACTTCAGTGTCCAGCAATGTAGTCTGCATGTGGTTCTCTGAAGCTATCATGGCAGAAACAGACAGTATTAAGGATTTGCAAACCATAACACTATTTTCTTCCAGTTGTCCATTAACCAAAATACCAAAAAATTCTGAAGCGAATCTCAAAAACTCAACACATAATTCATAGTTCTTTTCCTTCCCACACTTTGTCCCAAAATTCCAAGACATCACTGCAAACCAATTCTGTTCTCGTTTTCCAGCCTCCTCTTTGCCAAAAAAAGAATCAGTCCCAAGCTCAGATGCCCGCGTATGAGCTCTTTTTATGTATTTGAGGATTTCTGAGTCGTTTCCTGGTTCTTGAGTTAGGATTGTGACTAAGGTACGTAACACTACGACTTCTGTTGTTCGCATGGAGGAACCTAACGTGTAGAAGTTGAGGAGATTGGATAGAGCAGCAACAGCAACTGGAAGAGTACGGCAAGCAACAGCTTCATGAGCTGAAAGGGAAAGAAAGTCTGGAGTGAAGTCGAGGCAGATCGTCATTGCTAGAATTTGATTAATAGCACTCTTATGGTCGTTCTTTTGCAGATAGACTTTGAACTGCTCAAAACAAAAGAAACATCAAGCTAGTTTGCGACCACTGGAAAAATGAAGTTACAGAAACTTTGATATTGTGTTTATGCTATATGAGTTTAGCATCAAATTATAAGCAAAATTTTTTCAGGTTCGAAAGTATACGTATAAGTGTTATGAGAGAGAGAAAGCACCTTAAGGAAAGCAGAGCTTATGTTGGGTTCAAGCTGCACTAGGAAAAAAAGTTAAGATAGTTGAATGACTAGGTTCATAGACAATTAAAGATATAAATTATCTTATACACAAACAAAATCTAGCCTGTAGATAACAATTAAACAGAACACCTTTTCTGCCTCAATAATGTACTCTTGAGCTCGATCAAGCTGGGAAAGACCAAGGTAACAGAGACATAAAACTCTGAAGCTCTTGGCCCGCAGATTTCTATTTTCTATGTCAAATGGAAGATATAGCATCGATTTCTCAAACATCTCTGCACTCGTCTCATAGTCTTTCACTCTAAAACGATTTGAAGCGCTATAGAAGAAAAATAAATTGAAAAATAAACAAAATATCAGACTTAGGACAAAGATAGGATTACTGTAAACTCAAGTGTAAAAACTTAGAGAAAACCCCTGGAAAAATATATTATAAGATTTCCAAGTCAGTTGCAACGTTACTGCTTTTTTTCGCTGTGCTACGAACGTTTTAACCCTGAAGTTGCATAAGGCCATACTTAAATGTGCAAAGTTTCCTAGTTGAAATTTATATCCCAATCTAACAGTTGGTTCACGAATTATATAACTTATCTTATGATCCTATAACGAAAATAATATTATCAAATTAAAATTAACTAAAATTATTTTGGATTAATATCGTCAGAAGCAATTTTATCCGCGAAGCGGGTAATCCCTTGCTGAAAACATCAAATTACCAATTCCACAAAATGGCATGCATGGTGGTCCTTTCCTTAGCCGCGCCATCACCGGCAAAAAGGGCCAGTACTCTCTCATCAGATACCAACTCTGAGACCACCTTGGCCCTCACTTTGGCCGCCCCCTCGCTAACACCATCCCCATCATCTCCAACCACCCTGTGGGCCACTCTGACCGCAGCTTTGGCACTGACGTGGCATCTTCCCAGCAGTCCCAGAAACACGCCTTTAGCTGTCTCAGCACCTGCCGTTCCCGCCGCCAGGAAGTAAGCCTCTACCGCAGACACCCAAATACTCTCCGGAACCTCCTTAACTACCACCATGCCTCTCAGCTCCTTTTCCGCTTCACCGTACCGCCCCAAACCCAGCCACGCCTTCATTGCCAAAACCGGCAAACTCGCGTGGCGGTCCCCTCCGTCACTACCCTCTCTTAAGACCCTCACGCACTTGATCACGTTCTCGTACTCTCCCTTTTGCAAATGAACAGCCGAGATGAAACGCAGTGTTTTGAGTTTTAAATCCTTGAGCTCCGATATCTCTTCAAGAGTTCTCACTTCATCCAATCCCTTCTCGCAGAGATCCAACGCTTCGTTCATCAGCTTCAACGCTTCGTTCAATGAAACGGTATCTTGTTGTGATAAAACGCTCTTGCCAAATATTAAGAACTGATTTGCAAGCGATTTGTAATGCTCAAACGAGCCGAAGAGAAGACATTTGGCTCGGTTGAGTAAATTGGTAGCGATATTTCGGTCAAGAACTTCCCAGGCAGTGCGAGACCTCGCGATGTTTATATCTAATATCATTTTCTTCTCTCCCGAGTCGGAAATTCTCTTAATATCTAGTTTGGATACGATCTCCGTGGCTTTTTCAAAACAAATCGAAGCTAGATCGAACTCTCTGAGATTGTGCCAGATGAGACCGGTTTTATAGTACAAGGAGGCGGACTTGATAGCAGGAGAGGGAACGCCGGAGACGTCACCAGCAAGAGAGAGGAGATCGGCAGCGACGTGGCGAAGAATGGTGATGTGTTCGATGACGGAGGAAGAGCCGGAAATGGAGGTGGCATTTGAGAGATCTACGCAGGAGTTCCAGAGACGGTAGGAGAATTTCCAGAGTTGAAGCTTGAGTGAGTTGCTGGGGAAGGGAGCGAGTTGAGTGAGTTGAGTAAGGGTTTGCTTGAGATCGGAGGAGAGAGTGGAGAGGTTGTCAGGGGAGTGGTAGTTTTCGGTTTGTTTAATCAAAGAGTCGAGTTGAGAGATGAGGGGGTGGTGGTGGTTGTGGTTGTGGCTGGATTGCCGCCGTGTCTCGGGCGACAAAATCTCGGCGATTCTCATTCTCAAATTTGAACCGGATGTTTGGGAGGGAATGGCAATTTATTTGGAGGGAAGTACTCAAAGACCCTGACGGACGTCCGACGGAATAATTAATTAAAATTATCCACATTTCTGAAATAAATAAAAATATATATGGTTGTTCAGATGAAATTAATTTAAATAATCAATTTTTATTTATAAAATACAATTTTGTTCTTTTTTCATTTTATAATTCTAGAAAAAAAATGTGCATAACAGTCATATGGGATATGTATGATATGTGTAAAACTGAAAATCATTGATCTTTTAAGACGAAGCATGAGGATAGCACATATAGTGCATGTAATGTGCCTACTTAGTAAATAACAATAATACCCTTCTATGTATAAAGTATGCAAACTATACAACACATAGTTCACATATGTATAATCTGCATAGAAACACCCTTATTCTAATAATTTTTGATGAAATTTAGCAATGAAAATGGATTAAGAAGCTACTATTGGCAAGAACACGCGTGTTCTGTGTGGATACATAACGCATGTGTTCTTTATGGATACATATCTCAAATGTACTTGTGTTTGATGGGGATGGGCGTGTATTTGCTAGTTTTCAAAATTTGTAAGTCAGGGTCTTTTTTAGCTTTTAGAAGAAAGGGAGGCATTGTGCAACATGCATCACGCCTCTTACACGTGTTATGAAATCTGCATATTGACTCGTGATTTTAGTAGATATGTGTAGCATGTGTACAGTTTTTCTATAACTTTTAGTGTTTTTGGGGGGTTTTTTATAATATTTTTCATTTTCAAGCGTTACTTTAAGTGTTGTCTTTGAAATTTTGATTCTTTAAAAATGAACATATATTTAGAAAATTTAAATAATGATTTGTTTGTTCTTTACAAATAATGGCATAAAGACAATGACCAAAACATCTAGCAAAAAGATGTAGAGTTGATTCATCGCAATGCATACTAAGATATACACTAGAGCGCCACTTTCGGGTCCCAATCATAACATAAGGGACATAGGATGCAATCTCTTTAGTTTAAAGTACACTATTTAAGATACAATTAGGAGGCTTTCGAGGGACATCTTTTATGGAGTTTCTTAAATCGTAGGAATCTAGATTTAGATTAGTTTGGTGCATTCTTTCATGATGTGAGAGTTAGTCAAGCCCATGATCTTGGGTGATCATTTTTACTTCTTGATCAATGGCATGAAGGTAAGGTTTAGTCCATACGACTTCGCCATGATCACTAAATTGAGATTTAGCCGTTGTATTGAGATGTGACACTATGTTCATTTTGATACAGGGCATCAAATCAGACAAACATAGTTTAAGGGCTTTGGATTCATCACGTACGTAGACATCTAACACGTATTTAGGGAGACAGATTAGGAGAAGGATTCACTAGATGCAATAAAAATAAAACTATTGAACTTAGAACATTGATTAGGATATTTTTTTGTTTAAAGAGTCGATAATGACACTGTGAGTTTGTCACCGCCCCTTAGTGCCTTTTCTCTTTTCACAGTAAATGATGGGCCCATTGCATATTTGTGTTGTAGAGCTTCCTATTGATGGAATGTTTACTCACTAGTGTTTTCCAATGAAAAATCAAACTAATGAATACATGTCACAAAAACTGGAATGTATTTCCTTAATTTGACTAACAATCCAATCATAATTATCACAGTCGATCACATGTGATCTCTAAACGACCTTTGTATTAGAGGTTACTCGATTTCATTAAAACTTCAATCGTATTATACCTTCACTCAATATGAAAAACTTCATACAATATTTGGATAGATTCTTTAAACATCGTGTTCTTTGGAATTTATAGCAATAACTCTTACCCTTTACCAAACTTTGTTAGACCCTTGTGGGTTTTGAATTAATGCAAAACATATGTTAAAATATCTAACTGGTTCATACATGTGTTGAATATGACAAAGGGGACCAAAGGTTTTATTTTTTGTAGATATTGCATGACACACGACCGTGTGTCAATGAAGCACGATCGTGTGTAAGCTATGAATACAACACATGCCTTGGCTAAGTCGTATAAAGTTTCCGTGTGTGAAGACTGTAGGAAACACAATTGTGTGTTTTTTGAGCACACGATCGTATGTCAAGTTATAAGGAAGCACACTTCTGTGTATATCCAATCATGCTTGTGTGAAAAGAACATTACTGAATACACACCTTGGAGCTACAACACACGCTTGTGTTACTTGGAATATGCTAATCATGTGAAGATCGTATGGGTATCGTGCATGCAATCATGTAGCCTTCTGGAATCTTGAAGAGTTGAAACTTCAAGGACACACGACCGTGTGTGTATAGGACACACGCCCGTGTATGTACATGCGATAAAAAAAATATGACCGTTAGAAAGTGTAGAACAAAGGAAGCACGACCATGCAAGAGAAGGAAACACCTATGCAACTTTCTAGAAAGTCTCCAACGGCTCTTAAATCATCCCAATGACTATTTCATTCCATATGCTATAAATTGGAGATGATTTGAAGACTCAAGGGTTAGAGAATCAAACCAAAAACTCTTATTTTTTCATTCTCTAATTTTTTTCCAATTTCTCTCACAAAAATCATATTGTAAATCACTTGAAAGAGTTTATTTGAGAGCTCATTGTGTATCAGCCTTGTGAGGCAAAATTTTTATAAAATTTCCACAAACCCTTGAGCGCAATCCCGTGAAACTAGTGTGGGGTGTAATCCCTGTTAAAATTAAATTAAAGGTGCAATCCCTTATATCAAAACTAGTGTAAGAGGACGAAATCTTTTGTATCAAAACTATTTTAACTTTGGGATTGAAGTTAGTAGAAGAAAATCTTCAAACGAGGTTGTTTGAAGTAGTGAACGTAAGAGCCTTGAAAAAGCTCCGAACCACTCTAAATCGGCTGAACAATTTCTTTCCTTATCTCTCTTTATTTTATGTTAATGCATGCTTAAATGGCAATTATTTGCATATTTGTATGTTTGTGTTGGTAGAATAGGAAAAAGCTTTATAATTGCAAAAGATTTTAAAATAACCTATTCACCCCCCTTCTAAGTTATTTGCCATTTAGACTTTGGGGTTTAACATACTTGATGTTCTTATCATTTCCTACCCTTCGGCCTTTATATGATACCAATACATATCTCTTCTATGTCTATTAATCCTACAATTGAAAAAAAAATTATTGTAATATGTTTGTGTTAACATTTTCAATATACTCTTCTGATTTATGATTTATGTTTTAAGCTTTACAATTTACAGTTTGACATTTAAAATTTATGATTTACAGCTTAACATTTACAGTTTAACATTTAAGATTTACGATTTAGTGTTTATATTATAAGGTTTAAGATTTATAATTTTTTAATGACCCAAATTTTGGTATATGGTAAAAAAGGTAAGGAAAATGGTATTTGAAATTTTTATGCTTTAAATTGGATTAAACTTCATAAGGAAGGTAAAATTGTTATTTTGGCTTTGTTTTGGGTCGTCATACATGTATCGCCATAAGAAGTTACCATGTGTGCAATGTAGAAAAACGCAAAATTTTAAATAACTTGTCATGCATGACTATGTATGTCGCATGATCTAGTCTCTATATAAAGCAGCTTAAGATTTGAATTTTCATTAGTACTAATTCACTAAAAATTAGATACTTCTAAAGAGGGAAGAGTAAAAAGTTAAAAGCATGAGTTAATTGTTGATTTCACTAGAGATCAAGTTAAAGAGAGAGAGTGTGCATAAATAAACTAGAGAGGTGTAGCGACCCCCGCCCTAGGTTACTGTACGCTACGGAAAACTACTGTATTTAATAATAAAATATACCTGAGACGGGGACCTCTACAGTAAAAAGGAGTTGTTGCTGCTGTCCGAAAAATTTATTTATAAAAGAAACTGTAAACATAATTCAGTATAATAGTAAATTAAAATATACTGAAATGTAAGCGTGAAAACCCCAGGCTACTCATGTATAAAAATATATTGTCATACAATGTATACTAATATAGAATACACACATGTATACATGATAAAATAAAAGCATGCGAGCCAACATGCTATCTGCTGCTACCGAGCCATATCCCCAAAATCTCGCAGCTGTCTCGCCCCAGCTGAGCCGCCTCTACTCACTGACCTGCAAAAAGGAAACAGGGAAGAAGGGGTGAGTGACAAAGTCATTCAGCAAGCGTTTCCAAACTCAAACACTCGCAGGTCAAAACACACTGACTACGTGACTCGTCACATAGAAGATTTTGTGCTACTGTTTTCATATTATGATTCTCTGGATATACCGAAGTATATCGGTTACTGTAGTATTTTTTATTGAATACTGTTTTGTTTCTGTTCTGTTTTTTTCATGAAACACTGTATATGGCATGAAATGTAAATGTTGCTGTCATGTATGCTGAAAAGCTATAAAACTTACCTGTAGGCTTGATTTTTTGAAAAACTGTCTTTTCTGAAAACACTTTCTGATAATAAAACTGTGATCCGAAGATCCTGGGATATATACATATAGTATATGCTGAAAACTGTATCAGAAAGTACTGAAAATATCTGCTATGCTAGCCAAACTGATGAATACAGGGATTCGGCACCTTAGCCGTGTGAGTTCAAAATCCTACTGAGTCTACTAATGCACAACCAGTACTCTCTCTAACGAGTTTGGTCAATGACCATGTCCTCTCAAACGGACGCTGGTTTCCCTCTCTAGCGGGTGTACGAACTCATAGGTGCCCCCTCGTATCTACCCCTATCTGATATATGAAGAATCATATATTTATATCTGAAAATCATGTTGTTGGATCCTTGGATCCAGTCTGAAATCATCTGATATGGCATGTCGTGCTCAATGCTGATAATCATGCATGATATGTTGTTTTAGTATCTTAATACTGAGTTCTGTGTGCTTAGAAATGGCTTAGAGTGGCTTAAGTTCTCTTTTCATATTCTTTTCTGCTTTTTTTTTAAGTGCACGAGCGTATGTTTTCAGTGTGCACGGGTGTGTGTCAAGGCACACTAGACTGTGTGCTTCTCGTGCGTCTGGGCGTGCTAGCTTCTGGAATATTTCTTATCAAAACTGGGCTAGCCACACGGACGTGTGGTGCAACACACGGGCATGCATACTGGGCACACGGGCGTGTATCACACTGCACGGACATGTTGCTGCCCCCAAAACGCTCATGTGTCTTGCCTACATGGGCGTGTGGAATTGGAAATGGACACACGGGCATGTGCACTTGGGTACACGGGCGTGTGTCTGGATTTTCACATGTACACGGGTAACATGCAAAGTCATGTCCATGCAGAATTTTAGGCCACACGGGCGTGCATCCAAGACGCACGGGTGTGTGCTCAACCCAGATTCTGTAGATTACGTCTAGAAATCTAGAAATTCCCATACAAAACACTTCCACCTTCAATCAACACACATAAAAGTTCTCTACTGTTGCTAGCATGCAAATATTCATCCAATCATTATCTCAAACACGTCATTCATCAAAAATAAAACATATAACACATGTATATACACTTATACACATATAAACATGGAAATAACCACTCAATCATCCAATCATGCATCAACTCAAGCTCAAGTATGTTGAATACATCTCAAACAAGCACACAATGGTTCTCATAAGCTGGAAAACAGCAAAGTATGTTCTGAACTCAGTGAAAAAGGTATAGAAAACACTTACCTCGCGCCATAGAAGCTCGGTCTCTTTCTCTGGAAGCTTCTAGATCTTTAATCTGAAGTTGGGCTGCTGGGGAATCTCTCTCACCTAATCTAGGGTTCACTGGAGCTGAGGGAAGAAGAAGAAAATGAGAACTGGAAATAAGCTGGGAAAGCTGGAACTACGCGCGACTGAAAAAATAAAACAATTTATGGCTAAATAGGCAAACACACGGTCGTGTGTCTTAGGTACACGGTCGTGTGTGCGGTGGAAAATTTCATTTTCCACCTACCTTTGCGCAAAGATTGATATTCCCCCCAAAATACCCAAAACAAGCCACAAAAGGCTTCTAAAAGACTCTTCTACCTTTGAACTCTCTCAAAACTCTTTCCTAACAAGGAAATCTCTCTTTTACCCTTGGATTCAGAACCTAAAAAGACAGTTCTACCCTTGGGCCATTACAAGAGGTAAGTGAAAAATCCATCCTTAACTTAAGGTGTTTGATTCTGTTCTTGAATGACGAAGCATGATCTTGATATGTAATGTTGTATTATGATTAAATTAAGTAAGATCACATGAGGGAAATGATTAAAAATGCCTTAAGAGGTAGAGATTAAGAACCAATATCTAAGAAGATATTAAGATCAAGTTATGAGGAGTATATTTCCAATTCTTTGTATTCTTTCCAAAAGAGTACATCTGATTAATAGTTTATTAGAAGTTTATCAGGTACAAAAAATTAATGGTTTTAAGGAATCAATGGTGACTAACTAGTGGGGAGTTGGTAGAGAGTATGACAAGTCTATTTAGGATGAATGATAGAAAGAAAGTTCAATATGTTATATATCTGCTTAAACAAGATAACAGGAATTTGTGGAATTTGGCTAAGATAACTATATATGTATTGAGCTAATATGAGTTTTAAAGGATATTTGATACTGAGTTTAGCAATTTTGAATTAACGTATGCTAGAGTTCAAGAGTTTATCGAGTTAGCTCAAGGGAGTAGTTCTATTAAAGTGTATTACTTGGTTTAATTCCCTGGCGAGATATTGTTTGGGTTAGTGCCTTATGACCATATGTCTATTATATATTAGTTGTATTTATTCATGTATTATTGTATTTGTAAACATTTGATAATTTTAATAATACAAGGTATTTCAAATATATTGTTAGTATATAACATATATTTTATCTCTAGTATGGTAGAACCAAGATGATGAATTCAAATTATTGATTGTGTTTTTCATACATCTTATTGGTGGTCATAGGAGAAGAGTCTATAATCCTAATATCACTATGAATTTTGGACACGAGTGATGGTATAGTGATTATCATAATATGTGCAATCCCAGTGAAAAGTGACAAGGGTTTACGCGTATTAAGATATGTTATTTGCAACTTGGTTCTACAAGTGAATGCATAGTTTAGTGGTTATGTTCACTAAACAGACCCGATAATGAGGATCCCATATAGTTGGTTGTATCTATGAATCAATCCTCATGACTTGATAAGTATATGTGGTCCTTTAACTTAAGGTTTATAAGATCATATTTTACTAAAAATGGTAGCGTTTGATATCAGCAAATGCACCATCATAACTAAGGTGTTACAAAGGTGAGTGATTGGGCATATCATGATCAATACGAAGGTTATGGTAGATTGATATAAGATTTATCAAACCCAAATACGAGGTCAGTGTCCTAGTTGAGTTGTCTAAAACCTGCTAAATCCCAAATACTAAATGATAATTAACCTAGAGAGGGGGTGAATAGGTTATATCAAAATTCTTTTTAAAACTTAAAACTTTTCCTATTTATTAATCAAACAACCCAAATAATAAAGTGTATATCAATATAAAGCAAATAGAATAAACTCAACATAAGCAAATATAAAGCAATTTAAATAAAGTAACGGATAGAAATTTGTTTAACTGATTTAATTCGGAGCTTCTCCATACCTCCTATGTCCATTACTCCAAGCAACTCCACTTAAAAATTTTACTCTATTATTTTTAACCCAAAGACATAATAGTTTTTTTTGTCTAAAGGATTTCACATTTATACACTGGTTTTGATCATAAGAGATTATGCTATTAACGTAGTTTTTCTAGTGATTCCACCTTAACACTAGATTCATAAGATTGCGCCTAAAGGTCTATAAAAATTACAAAGAAAAAGAAATGTCTCTCAATGGGCTGATATACACAAAACTCATAATCACTCTCTCAAGGAATTTGCATTGAAAATTTAGAGAGAAAAAGTAAAGAAGAATTAGAGAATAAAGGAACGAAAATTGCAAGTCTTGATACTTTAACCCTTACACACTCAAATCAGTTGGTATTTATAGGAGTTGGAAAGAGATAACCATTAATATTGATTTGAAAGTCGTTTGAATGAATCTAAAAAGTTACATGATCATGTGCCTATGTTGCACAGTCGTGCTCTTGTCAAGGTGTGCTCTCAAACAGTCAAATTTCTCTTATTGCACTCACCTTACATGAACATGTGCTCTATGAAGGCCATTGATATATATTACTGTAAACTAGTTTCTTTTTTCCCAATTGAAATACCTCTTTAATATATAACAATAATTCTCACTCTGATTACTTAATTGAAAATACTGTATGTAGAATCTATAAATAATAATGTGATAGGAAACTAAAACCCATTTGATAGTATCTTGAACAAAACTCATATTTTATTAATATTATTTAATATTTAAAAAAATATATATGATATTATATATCCCCTATGCATGAGCAATATAAGGCATGCGACCCACCAACATGCTATCTGCTAAAAGCTAAATATATATATGTACATACATATATAAACTGACAACATCGGGTGAAGACCCACTTAAGCAATATTCCAATCTCCAGCAATCTCGCACTTCAAGCTCAACTCCCTAAAACCATTAACTTGTAAGAAAGAAGACTGAGGGGGATGAATGACAAGTCACTCAGTAAGTTTCTTCTATCTTTACCCCCAGGTAGGCTCTAATATGATTTATCATTGACTAGCTGTTAAATTGGAGAGCTTAACCAAGTTCTTACTTAACCTAATAACTTCTTTTGCTTTAGTTTATCTCGTTGTTAAAACTCACTATTTAAGCTCTGTTTTATACCTTATCATGACTACATATATAGGTATACATATATGACTTGGTATGAAAAGGGATTTGGTTGTTGAAACTAACTCACTGAGTTCTCTTTTTTATATTTATTATCTTTTTTTCTTTCTTTATTAGTTTCTAAGCTCTAGAGTGCTCTTAAGTTCTTTTAGGCTTAGTTAAATTCTTTTATGTTTTCACTTATGACGTATATCATGCAACTATATGCATCTTTAAAATCTTTTCTTAACTATTTCTTATGTTATTGTCTGTATACTGATTCATGCCATGTTATGTTGTTTTATGGTATGAAGTATACTTAAATCATGCTATTTACTCTTAGGCTTGTTTACTGAAAAACATGGACGAAAAATACTATCTGAAGATCCAAAATACTAAAAATTGTATGAAAATTGTTTCTAAAATCTTTGTGTATCTAAAGATACCTACTATACTGATCAGATTTATGAACATAGAGATTCAACATCTTGGTCAAATAGGTTGAACCATACTAACAAAGTGTTGTAAGTTGAAATATCCTACCATACTAGTCTTTGTACCAATAAGTTAAAATCTAACCAATTTGAACATAGTTAGAAAACTGAAATCCCATAGATACCCTCTCGTATTCATCCTTACTAACTAACCCAGATATTAAGCTTACTATTGAAAAACTGCTGCATATGGATCACTTAATCCTTTTTCTGAAAATACTACTATGGCGTGTCATGCTAAATAATGTTATTCATGCATGAAATCTAATTATTTCTCTTTTTTCTTTTTTTGCTTACGTTTTGTATAACTGTACAGTTGTTATAGTTTTGTTCAGTGTATTCTTGCTAAAACTTATAGTTTTATAACTTATTAAGCTTATAAATAAGTTTTGTATACGTTATTCTGTATTCTATTGTGTATCTACTAGTTTTTGTTTTAGATGTTTCCTTCACTATACTGTTATTGTTCCCTATTTCTTTTTTATTTTTGGATCGTAATCTATTACTAAATTACATTGTTTTAGTCTATTGATAAGTTTCTTATACTTGCATGAAATTGATATGTGATTATAGAAAAATATCTCATATTTTCTTGATTCTACTATCATTTTTTGTTGTTTTCCCTATTATTAAAAATTTTTATATAACTTTTGCTACGTATATGGGCATGCTTGTGGTTGTGCATCAAGTCATATTAGCTTCTAAAATAATTCTACTTAATTTTGGCTTATAACACGAATGTGTGTTTCAAAACACACAATCATGTATGCACCACACACAGTCGTGTCCCTACATACATATGCTTATAACAAAACATCTATAAGGTTACGACTTTAACAATACACGACCATGCACAATTGGGAAAACACACACGACTATAACCCTCACTTACACGGTCGTGTAGCCAAAGACATTGTCACATTGGCCTCAGTTGTGCATGCTTTACACGATTGGGACTATACAAAGAAACAGAAACACACGGGTATTTCTGGCGTGCACACAGACATGTATTACACTTTACTTCTACAATTTCTATCTCTAGAACTTACAAAGCCATGCCCAAAATCAACCAAATCCTAATATATTTCCAAATAGACTCATTCTAGTACTACAACATGGAAACACATGTTTCTATCACAACCTTCATCATCTTATAACCTTTACTCTTAGCTAAACATGCTTTTGAATGCTTAAAACACATATATGCACATATAATGTTTTAAGCATGCTTCTATCTTAATATTTTTCTTTATATTCTCATCATCATTATCCTATAATTACGCTTATGAAACTAGGAATATGGTTTTATCACTAATTAATCTTATCGAAGAAGTTACATGCTAAGGAAACAAGAAAGAGGTAATAAAATATTTACCTAAAACTATTAAGAATCTTTATCTCTCTAACTTTGATTGAATCCTAACTAGATTGATTGTTAGAAGTTGGCTAAATCTCCTTGGGTAATTTGATTAAGGTTAGCTAAAGAAAAAAAGAAACGGAAACTAAGAATAAGTTGGCTAAAATATGACCTTCTAGTTTATATAGTTGTACGACCTAAAGAAGACATACAGTTGTGTACCACTGAGGTATATAGTCACACTCTTCACATAAGGGACACGATTGTGTATCAAACACAAACCATAAAAAACTTCTCTAAAAAGACTATTCTACCCTCAGAACTCACTAGGGCTAATTTTTAACTATAAAATCTCTCTTTTAACTCCGATCTAAAGCCTAAAAATACCATTACAACTTCAAAATGTTCCATTTTCCCCTTATTCTAAAAATTCTATCTTTGGAATTCCTCTTATAAACTATATAACTTTAAGGGGAAACTCTTTTTCTAAGCTCAACTCTACTCTTCTTGGCCATACTGCATAAGATGGCTACGACACTCTCTATTGTCTCAATTCCTTTTCTGACTAGATCTATTTTACCTCTCTTTAGCCTGACTTTGTCTCTAGTTGGTCCTACATCCCCTCTAGTAAGACATTTTGAACTCTTATATCTTAGCTGGTGACATCTAAAATAAATATCATGACCAACCAGACACTTTCCCAAGTGTCTCCTTTTGCACTTTACACACTTTGGCAACTGAAACTGATCTCTTTATTTCTCCTCTTCTTGGAATAACTTTTTTTTTTCTCTTTTTTCTTTTCTTGAACTTGCTTTTTTTCCTTTATCTTCAGCTCTACCTCTCTCAACTAGCCTCGAAAGCATGTCCATCCTATAGAGGTATATTTGTGATCTTAAAGTTCTCCCTAAAGCATCACTAAATCTCTAAGGAGGATAAGATCCCATATAACATACAGGCAATGACAGGATGCAAACCATTAACAAATTTTTAAACCCTACCCAACTCTGATCCGATAAAGCTAAGCACGAATTTGGCGAAAGCATTAAATTAGGTCGTATACTCTTTCACTACACTTGACCGCTCAATCAACTTAATAAATTCCTAAGTTTTGGGATGTACCATATCTGGGCTCTTGAACTTTTCATCAAACATATGTCTGAACTCTACCTAGGTTAAACTATCTTCGTCGATTAATATCTTCATGAGGTTCTACCAAACCCTTATATCACCTCTAAACAGGTATATTGCATATCTGAATTTCTCTCTATCAAACATAATAAATAGCTCTATGACACTTTTTATTATCTTTATCCAGTCTTTTACTATGGTTGAATTTCTAGACCTATTAAACTTATAAGGCTGGTGAACTCTTAGTAGACTAAAAATAGGATGTAACTTTTATATATCTCTAAAACCCAATGTAGGAGCCTCTACTAGATGTCATTATGCTGTTGTATTTACTTATTATCAAAAAATAATATTATATCATTTTATGTTCTTACTATTTGAAAATCATTATCAGTCACATCTAACAGGAATCCTTACACCACTGTTTTACTGAAAATATACACTATACAGATGTAGTGACCCCCTGCATCAAGCCTATTGTGCGCAACTGTTTAAAAATATATATATAATATCATACTAAAATGCGTCTGTGATGGAAGCCCCCACAAGGAAAAGGAAAAGGAAAACTTTACTGATACTTAAAATCATTTAAAAATTTTGTATACAGAAGCATTAAACATAGATAATATAGCCAATTAAGAAAAATATAACTTTTCTGAAATTCCCAGGTTGCACATGTATAAAAGTACTTTATCCATACAATACATACTATAATATAATACACACATATAAATACATGAGAAAAAATAACTTCAAAGCATGCGAGCTAAAACATAAAACTAGCTATCGAGTCATGTCCCCAAAACCTCATAGTTGCATTGCCACATCTCAGTCGCCAACTCACTGACCTGCAAAAGAGAAAGGAAAGGAAAATGGTGAGTGACAAAATCACTCAGTAAGCATTTCCTATCTCTTACACAGATAGGTCATCGAGCAAAAGCTGATCTCAGATCAGACCTCGAGTTCTCTGCTTACTGTTTTCTTATTCATTATGTTATACTTGCTTTATAGTAGCTTATTACATTAGTTCTTATCTCTTGCTTCATTACTTTTTTATCTCGTCTGTTTTCAAGAATGTTCTTTGTCTTTCTTTGTCTTATTTATCGTACTTTGTTTATTTAGAGATTTCATTTGTTCTATGCTTTGTACTTTGCTTCTATCTCTTCTGTTTCTCATGAATGTTGTACATGACATGATATGTATGCTCTGATGTCATGTAAATGCTCATTTATCATGAAACTTGCCCCTCGGGCTTTATTTTTTGAAAACTATTTTTGATATAAATCTCTGATCCGAAGATCTTATATATATACATATAGTATAACTGAAAACAGTATCAGAAAGTACTGTACCTAAAAAATATTTTTGCTATACTGACCAGACTAATGAACACAAGGATTCAACACCTTGACCGTATGAACTCAAACATATGATAAAACTACTCGTGCATGACCATGTCCTCTCTAGCGGACCATGGTTTCCCTCTCTAGCAGCGTGTGAACTCACAGATGCCTTCTCGTATCCGCCTCTCACTGATGTCTGGAACATCGTATATATATACTTTTAAAATATACTCTTGGATCCTTAGATCCTTTTTTGAAAATATCTCATGTGGCATGTCGTGTTCAATGTTTGATATTCATGCATGATATGATGTTATCTCTTGTTATTCTTATGTTTCTCATGCTTAGAATTCACTTAAGGTTGCTTAGGATAGCTTATCTTTGCTTTAATATACTCTTTTTTATCTTTCTTAAGCCACACGGGCGTGTTTCTGTGTACACGGGCGTGTGTTAAGGCATACGGGATTGTGTGTTCCTCGTGTCCTTGGGCATGCTAGCTTCTGGAAAGTTTAGCAAACATTCATGAAACTTTGGCCAACCACACGGGCGTATGGAGCAAGTGCACAGGCGTGCACAACTGGGCACACGGCGCGTGTATTGCACTGTACGGGCGTGTAATTGCCTCAACACATCTCGTGTCATACATATAGATTGGGAATGGACACACGGGAATGTGCACTCGGGCACATGGGCATGTGTCTGGATTTTCATACGTACATGGACAATATGCAAGGCTGTGTTCCATGTAGAATTGAGGCCACATGGGTGTGTCCCCTCAGGTGCATGGGCATGTGCTCAACCCAGATTCTACAGATGTGTCTGGAAACCCAGAAAATCCCACTCAAACACATCTTATTCTCAACCATTTCTTAATCAAACATAAACACAACATATATACATGCCAATAAATCTTCTCATCTCATTCGATCATCATAAAGCATGTCAAATCTCATACATTTCTCATGGTTTCATACCCAAGCAACATAAACATCACACATTACATAATACTCTCATCAATCATCATTTCAAGCATCACATTATCATCAAAACATGCTAGAAAATGTGCTCATCACACAGCAACCATCTAAGAGGCTTAAAAATCAGAAAACATGCTGGAAACCTAAGTGAAAGAGGTAAAGAAATACTTACCTCTGGCCATGGCGTCTAAATCTCTCTCTCTAGTTGCTCTTGGATCTCTAATCAGAATAATGGCTGCTGGTTGAATGGATTCTTGCCTAGGGTTTACTGAAAACGAAGGAGAGGAAAAGCTGAAGGAAAAACCGAGAGAAAATATGGGAAAAGAAACTTATAACGTGCCTCTCACCTGGCACACAGACGTGTGTCCGAGACACACAGGCATGTGCCCCTCAAAAATCTGAAATCTCTCTCTCCTTGTGTCATACATGGAATATTATTCCCAGAATATCTATGTATAAGCCACGAAAGGCTTCTAAAAGACTTTTCTACCATTGAATCCTCTCAGAACCATTTTCTAACTGGAAATCTCTCTTTTACGCTTAGTCTCAAAGCCTAAAATAAAAATTCTACCCCTAGGCTATTACAATCTCCCCCTCTAATAAAATTTCATCCCTGGAATTACCTAAACAACTCTGGGAACCTATCTCTCATCTCAGACTCAATCTCCCATGTGGCTTCCTCAACTCTTTGACTCTTCGACTCTTCCACAAAACCTTAACCAACAGGATCTCTCTATTCCTGAGGGTCTTCACTTTGTAATCCAAAATCTGAACAAGTGTCTCCTGATAACTCAAATTATTTGCTAGCTCAAGATACTCAATCTGAAGCACATGTGAAGAATCGTCCATATACTTCCTCAGTTGAGACACATAAAACACATTATGAACTCTGTCCATGCTAGCTAGTAAAGCCAATCTGTAGGCAACTCTGCCAACTCTCTCCAAAATCTGATACGGACTAATAAATCTTGGAGCTAACGTACCTTTCTGACCTTGTCTGTAGGGAGCAACTCTCAAGAAAACATGATCTCCAGTCTCAAACTCTACCTCTCTACGTCTCAAATCTACATAACTTTTCTAACAATCCTAGGTCTGTTTAATCCTCTGTCTGATTACTCTGATATGCTCAATCATCATCTGAGGCATCTATAGACTCACTACTGTCTCTAGTGAATCTCTCTCACCAATCTCATCCCAATACAGTGGCGATCAACATTTCCTACCATAAAGAGCCTCAAATGGTGTCATCTGAATGGTGAACTGATGACTGTTGTTGTAGGTAAACTTCATCAATGACAATATCTCAGCCCAACTAGTCTGAAAATCTCTACAACAGGTTCTCAACATATCCTCTAGGATCTGTTTACTCTTTCAGTCTGACCATCTATCTATAGGTGATACGCTGAACTGAAATGAAGTTTAATCCCCAAAGCTCTCTGTAAACTACCCTAAAAGACTGACAAAAACCTCAAATCACTATCTGATACTATATCTTTGGGAACTCCATGAAGGTTAACTATTTCTCTGACATACAGATGACCCAATTGATCAATACTCATATCATCTCTGATTGGTAAGAAATGTGCAGATTTACTTAATCGGTCAACTATAACCTAAATATTGTTATAACCTCTCTGTACTCTAGAGAGTCCTGATATAAAATCCATCGAAATACACTCCCATTTCCACTTTAGAATCCTCAAAGGTTGTAACAAACAAGACAGTCTCTGATGTTTTGCCTTGACCTTTTGACAAGTTAAACACTTGGCTACATACTCTGTTATATCTCTTCTCATACCAGATCACCAAAATGATCTCTTAAGATCCTGATATATTTTTGTACTGCTTGGATGAGCCGAATATATCGTATCATGAGCCTCTGACAAAATCTTTTGTCTTAACTTTATGTCCTGTGATACATAAACTCTATCTCTGAATCTCAGAATACCATCTCTAACTTCAAAATCTGAAACTATACCCTATGAAGTCTTCTGAACCACACTCTGTACCCATAAATCAGCCCTCTGAGAATCTCTGATGTCATCATACAAAGTAGAAACTACCTGAAGGCTGAAAAAACAGACTATCATAACATTAATCTTGTCTCTAATAATCTCATGTTGTAACTTTCTCTGAGCTGTAATCATAGATAAGGCTACTCTCCTACTCAAGGCATCTGTTACCACATTAGCTCTCCCTAGATGGTATCTAATCTCACAATCATACTCTTTCACCAACTCCAACCATCTCCTCTGTCTCATATTTAACTATCGCTGGGTGAATAAATATTTCAAACTCTTGTGATCAGAATAAATATAACATCTAACACCATAAAGATAATGTCTCCAAATCTTCAAAGTAAAAACTACAGTAACTAACTCCAAGTCATGCGTAGGGTACCTTAACTTATGATCCTTTAATTGCCTAGAGACATAGGCAATCACCTTACCTGATTGCATCAACACTACACCAATCCCCTGATGGGAAACATTTATGTAAATGCTGTAATCAATACCCTCCTGAGGCAATGCTAACACTAGAGCACTCATCAACCTCTACTTTAACTCCTGAAATCGAGCCTCATGCTCCTCAGTCCAAACAAAAAGCGTCTCACTTTGAGTCAAAGTTATCAACGACTTGGCTATATTGGAAAAGCCCTCAATAAACGTTCTGTTGTAACCAGCTAATCTAAGAAAACTTTTCACCTCTCTAACAGCCATCGGCCTCAGCCAACTCAAAATCACCTCTATTTGACTTGGATATATTGAAATACCTGCTATTAAAACCACATGTCCAAGAAAGGATACACTGCTCAACTAGAACTCACACTTGTCAAACTTAGCATAAAGCTGTATGTCTCTCAATCTCTAAAGAACAAATCTCAGATGCTCTACATGTTTTTATACACTCCTCGAGTAGACCAAGATGTCGTCGATAAATACAACAATGAATCTATCTAGGTAGTCTTGGAAAACTCAGTTCATTAAATCTATAAACACTACAAGAGTATTCGTCAAACCAAAAGGCATCATTACAAACTCATAGTGACCATACCTCGTCCTAAAAGTAGTCTTAGACACATCTCTCTCTATAACTCTAACCTAATGATACCTAGACCTCAAATCAATTTTGGAGAATACTGTAGCTCCACTCAACTGGTCAAACAAATCATCAATCCTGGGTAACGGATACTTATTCTTAACTGTCACTTTTTTCAATTCTCTGTAGTCTATACACATTCTTAGTGATCCATCTTTCTTCTTCACAAACAATACCAGAGCGCCCCATGGTGAATAACTTGGTCTGATAAACCTCTTATCTATCAACTCCTAAAGCTGCCTCTTTAACTCTTGAAGCTCTGTTGAGGCCATTCGATACAAAGCCTTTGAAATAGGAGCTGTACCAGCAAGTAACTCAATCGAAAACTCTAATTATCGCTCTGGAGGTAATCTTGGCAAATTCTCAGGAAAAACATCTTAAAACTCTCTAACTACAGGCACCTCCTCGATACTTGACTCAATCGCCTCTCTACATACTACATTAGCCAAGTATCCTATACATCATTTACTCAACAATTTACTTGCCAGCAAAAAGGAAATAAGCATTGTTTCCACTCTATCCTCACCAAAGGTGAACTGATTCGGGTCTAGCTGTAATATAAAATTTTTCCTCTTACAGTCTATCTCTGCTCCATAGCAGCTTAAGAAATTCATACCTAGATCATGTCAAAATCAGCTAACTTCTAACATGATCAGATTTATCCTCTAGATCCTACCTATAATTATTACCTCTTGATTTACTAGTATCTGATCACTCACTATCGCACCACCATCAGGCATCATAATACAAATACTCCTCTCTGTCATACCAGGGGTCAACCTTAATCTTTCTATCACTCTTCGAGACACAAAACTATGTGTGACACTACAATCAATCAACACATATAAAGAAGTATCCAAGAAAGTCAGTTGACCTATAACTGTGTGAGGATTCATCTCAACCTGCTCTTTCCTTACTACGAAGACTCTAGCTCTACCTCTACCTCTTGGTGTATTTACACCTCTTCTTTGAGCTTCACTACCTCTACTAATTGGACATCTAAAACCTTGACTAGGACCTGCTCCACCAACTGATGGCCCAACTCTAACTCCTCTAATCGGACACTCAAAAACTCTGTGACCAAACTGACGACATCTGAAACATACATCCTGATCCATAAGACACTCTTTTGGGTGACTCTTGCCACACATCATGCAAACTGACAACTCTATTCTTTGCCTCTGTCTCTTTCCCTTAAACTGTTTCCTCGAATGCATAGGTTTCTTACCTCTATCTCTGCCTCTCTCAAGCATTCTCTCTGTTGGCCTCGAAAAGAAACCCATCATCTACAAATATACCTCAGACCTCAAGGCTCTCCCTAAAGCCTCACTGAATCTCTAGGAGGTGAAGAACCAGTCATTACATCTCTAGCAATTACAAGGTACAAACCATGAAAAAACTTCTAAACTCTGATAGGCTCAGAACCCACTACTCTTGGAACAAATCTGGTTAGTGCATTAAACCTAGTAGCATAATCCTTAACTGAACTGTTCCCTTGAGTCAACTCTATAAACTCATAGGCTCTAGCATGCATCATATATGCACTATGATACTCCTCCTCAAACATTCTCCTAAACTCAATCCAAGACAAACTCTTAACATCTACTAATGTCATCGCGAGGTTCCACCACACCCTCGCATCACCTCTCAACATAAACGTAGCATACCGAATCCTTTCTCTGTCGGTCATCGTGAACAAACCAATCACACTTTCAACTGATTCTATCCATTCCTTAGCCACAACTGGATCTCTAGAACCACTAAACTGAGAAGGCTAATGAGCATTGGGTAAACTGTAGATTGGATGTAATCTGTGTGAACTGCTTGTACCAGTAGTATCTATCCCTAAACTCATATCTGTCTGGGCTCTTTGTCTCTCTAGCTCAAAACTCTCTACTCGAGCTATCGACTAAAAACCCTCTTTGATCATCTCTTTGAAAATGTCTCTTACATCCTCAGGTCGAAAAAATACTCTGGAGTGTTAGGATCTCCTAGAATCACTAGTACTCATAGGCCTAACTGAAGCACTACTTTCTTCCTCTACAATTGGGGGCAAAGTGGCTTAGGCTCTTCTATCTAAAACAACAAAACATAAGGGTAAACATTCAAAACATACAACATTCACATACTATAGTTACACTAAGAATAAGCGACCAACAATTGTTGGGACATGTTGGCATTGACTCATGCAATTTCTTAGAAAACCATGCATTCAAAACTCATTTTCTTAAAAATATAGCTCAAACTTTATCAAATGGCTCAAAGCATTGCTCTGAAAATTCAAAACATTGTTTTGATACTAAAACCTATGGTGACCCCCGCCCCTGGCCTACTGTGTGCAGCTGTTTAAAAATATATATATATAATATCATACTAAAAATAAGCCTGTGATGGAAGCCCCTACAAGAAAAAGAAAAGGAAAACTTTATTGTTACTCAAAATCATTTAAAAATTCCGTATACGGAAGCGTTAAACATAGATAATATAGCCTATTAAGAAAAATATAATTTTTCTGAAATTCTCAGGCTGCTCATGTATAAAAATACTCTATCCATACAGTGTATACTATAATATAATACACACATATAAATACATGAGAAAAAATATCTTCAAAGCATGCAAGCTGAAACATAAAACTAGCTGTCGAGCCATCTCCCTAAAATCTCACAGATGTATCGCCACATTTCGGTCCCCGACTCACTGACCTACAAAAGAGAAAGGAAGAGAAAAGGGTGACTGAAAAAATCACTTAGTAAGCATTTTTTATCTCTTACACAAACAGGTCATCGAGCAAAAGCTGATCTCAGATCAGACCTCGAGTTCTCTCCTTACTGTTTTCTTATTCATTCTGTTATACTTGCTTTACAGTAGCTTATTACATTAGTTCTTATCTCTTGCTTCATTACTTTCTTATCTTGTTTGTTTTCAAGAATGTTCTTTGTCTTTTTTGTCTTATTTCTCGTACTTTCTTTATTTAGAGATTTCATTTGTTTTATGCTTTGTACTTTGCTTTTATCTCTTCTGTTTCTCATGAATGTTGTACATGACATGATATGTATGGTCTGATGTCATGTAAATGTTCATTTATCATGAAACTTGCCCTTCGAGCCTGATTTTCTAGAAAACTCATTCTTTTCTGAAAACTCTTTTTCATATAAAATCTCTGATCTGAAGATTATGTATATATACATATAGTATAATTGAAAATAGTATCAGAAAGTATTGTATTTAAAAAATATCTCTGTTATGCTAGCTAGACTGATGAATACAAGGATTTGACACCTTGGCGGTGTGAGCTCAAACCTATGATAAAATTACTCGTGCATAACCATGTCCTCTCTAGCAGATCAAGGTTTCTCTCTCTAGTGAGTGTGTAAACTCACAGGTGCCCCCTCGTATCCACTCTTAACTGATGTTCGAAACATCGTATATATATACTTTTAAAATAGACTCTTGGATCCTTAGATTCGTTTTTGAAAATATCTCATGTGGCATGTCGTGCTCAATGCTTGATAATTATGCATGATATGATGTTATCTCTTGTTATTCTTATGTTTCTCATGTTTAGAATTCACTTAGGGTTACTTAGGGTAACTTATCTTTGCTTTAATATACTCTTTTCTGTCTTTCTTAAGCCACACAGATGTGTGTTTCTGTGTACACGAGCATGTGTTAAGGCACACGGGACCATGTGCTCCTCGTGTCGTTGGGCATACTAGCTTCTAGAAAATTTAGCAAACATTCATGAAACTTTGGCCAACCACACGAGCGTGTGGTGCAAGTACACGGGCATGCATAACTGGGCACAAGGGCATGTATTACACTGCACAAGCTTGTAATTGCCTCAACACATCTCGTGTCTTGCCTATACAGGCGTGTAGAATTGGGAATGGACACGCGGGCATCACACATTGCATAATACTCTCATCAATCATTATCTCAAGCATCATGTTATCATCAAAACATGCTAGAAAATATGCTCATCACACAGTAACCATCCAAGAGGCTTAAAAATCAGAAAACATGTTAGAAACCTAAGTGAAAGAGGTAAATAAATACTTACCTCTGGCCATGGCGTCTGAATCTCTCTCTCTAGCAACTCCTAGATCTCTAATCGGAATAATGGTTGTTAGTTGGACGGATTCTTGCCTAGAGTTTGCTGGACATGAAGGAGAGGAAAAGTTGAAGGAAAAACTGAGAGAAAATATGGAAAAAGAAACTTATAACGCGTTTCTCAGCTGGCACACGGGCGTGTGTCCGAGACACGCGGGCATATGCCCTTCAAAAATCTGAAATCTCTTTCTCCTCTCGTCATCCATGAAATATTTTTCTTAGAATATCCATGTATAAGCCAAGAAAGGCTTTTAAAAGACTTTTTTACCCTTAAATCCTCTCGGAACCATTTCCTAACTAGAAATCTCTCTTTTACCCTTAGTCTCAGAGCCTAAAATGATAATTCTACCCTTGGGCTATTACAAAGGAAAACATAATGTGATGGTGTGCTAAAGAAAACCCACTATACAGTATCTTGAATTAAAGTCATATTTTATTACTAATAATTAGTATTTGAAAATATTGATGATACTGTACATCCCCTATGAATAAGCAATACAAAACATGTGAGCCAACATGCTATCTACTAAAAACTAAATACACATATACATATATGTATGTATAACTAAAAATACCAGGAGAAAACCCGCTTGAGTTGTATCCCACTCTCTAGCCATCTTGCATTTCAAGCTCAGCTCCTCAACTCGACCTATAAGAAAAAGGAAACTATATGAGATGAGTGACAAATCACTTAGTAAGCATCTCCTAACTCTATCCTCGGATAGATGCGAAGTTAATATATCACTGGCTAGCTGCTAAGCTGATGAACTAGACTAAGTTCTTTGATAGCCTAATAGTTTCTTCTAATCTAGTTCTAACTGGAACATTAAATTTTTCAGGAAATCCACTACTGCATTAAATTTGGTAAGGAAAAAGGAAAAAAGTTGGTATGGGCAAAAAGTTGGCTGGTAAGATAGAGAGGAAAGCAGAAGACTGGCCATTAAACTGAAAAAAAAATAAAAAGAAAATAGCGCGTGCGTGCATTAGACATGCTCAGCAAACGGGTAGCAAACTTGGGCCTGTTCCCTTGCACGTCTGCTTCTCTTTCTTTCTTCTCTTAGGCGGGTAGTGCTTCTCCTCTTCTACTTGGGTTATCATCATTTTTTCTTTTTTTTTTCTTTTTTTTATATTAATGGATTTTTAGATTTTTTTAATAGGTTTTTAAATGAAATCATAGATTTTTTGCTTGTTCAACCTCAACTCAACATTTCAAAAATTTCAACTTAATATTCAGGTTTTTCATCATCAAAAGTGACCCTGTTGAGTCCAAAATAGGGTGTCCACACCATACTAAAACAAGACTATCCGGGTGTACGTTTTCGAGTGCACGGGTGTGCGTCATGCTCTGTCCGACAACCATGGTTGAAACATGCAAAATCACCACCAATCTCAACTCAAATCTCTATCAATTTTTAGTTAAACATAATATAACATGTATTCATGCTAAATACACTTCTCTAAACACATTTTCCCCATCAATAACAGCCAAATCAAACTAACATCTTTCTAAACGTTTAAATACATACACACATGCATTAAGGGAACTAAGCATGCTTTTATCTTCAAATCTCTTATCCAAGGGAATATAAACTATGGAAGTAGGGAAGAAGATAAAAGGATACTTACTTGGATTTGCTAATAATGTTAATCGCTCTATCTTTAGCTGAATTGGCTGCTAAAAGCTAGCTAATCTCTCTCTCAATTTGATTAGGGTTAGCTGGAGAGATAATAAGAGAAAATAAGTAAGAAGTTAACTTAAACTAGAAGAGAAAAATCTAACTTTATGTATCAGTAGGCATGTACAAGCGTACATGGCTAGATGCATAGGCATACATAAAGAGAAAGGGATGCACGGGTGTATGTCCAGAGACATACAGTCGTGCTTCTTCTATAAACTACATATAAAATCTCTAAAAAGACTAGTCTACTCTCCTAATGCACTGTAGCATCCCATGATTAGAAATACCTTTTAGGGTAGAATTTGGGGGCTAAATGTGAGAAATAGCAATATATTATAAGTTAGAAGAGTTTATGGGTGAGATAGTTAGTTTCCACAACTAGTGTGGCTTGCGCATGATTCTCCTTGGGAGGTTTCTTTCATGCAAAGTGCAGGAAATGAAGTTTCTTTGTTTTTCCTTGTACACTCCCGTGCACCTTTGGTTGCACTCTCGTATAGGTTTGATTGAACAGAAAGATAGGGAGTTTAAGAGTTTTCTCGCGTTCTTTAACCCATTTTTAGCTAAGGTTTCATTTTGTTTTCAACGACTCCTAACCCTAGAGTTGATTTTTAACAACTAACAGCTCCCAATCTAGTTAGAGAAGAAAGAAATTAGATAGAAAGAGCATTCGACAGCCATGACAAGGGTAAGTGTTCCCTTTTATCTTCCTTGAGTTTCCCAGCTTGTGTTTGATGCTTGATAATGTATGGTTGTGTTTCTAGCATGCTTATGAATTGTGTGAAGTGATTATATGTATATATGATGAAAAGAAAAGGCTTATGAAGCTGATTTCCATCCAAGAACCATGCTTGCGTATATATGTGTATGAATATGTGTGAGAATGGTTGTTTTAATGGTGGATTGTGATATGGCATGTTATGGGTGAAATTGAGGCATGTTGTGTGTTAATTGAACTACTAGAAATGCATGTTTTTGGTTAATTTCATATTGATTCAGCTTTGGTGTGAAATCTTGCAATTTTCAAGCAAGTTTTGCTGAAGTAGGGTAGGATGCACGCCCGTATGCCCTTGCCTTTGCAGGATATATGCCCGTGTGCATGAAATGTGCACGACTGATTTACCAGAGGGCACGACCGTGTGCCTTAAGGTCACGACCATGTGTGTGTTTATTTCATAAAATTCACAGATTTCCCAAGAGCTAGCACGACCGGCTGCACGGGCAATGCGCGACCCCGTGTGTCTTCATGCACACCCGTGTGTCTTCCCATGCACGCCCATATGTTTGCTATGCACGTCAATATGCCTTACCAAGCCCGCCTGTGCTCAAGCCTAACATTTGAGAATGAATGAGAAATAAAGCATAATGCATGGGGAAGCCTATTAACAGTTGTTTGACCTTACATAAGGATAAAATAAGATAAAATGAGATATTATAAGCATCTTATAGCATGACATGCCAAGATATTAGCATGAAAAAGGATCAAGGGATCCGATAGCATTTAGTTCAGTATTCAGAACCTGATATCCGAGTTAGTTATTTTGAGTGAACTCGAGGGGGCATCTGTGAGATTCCAGCCTTCTGACTACAGTCAGATAGTATCAGTTTCAGCTTATTAGTCCAAGGACTAACATGTTATATTCAACTTTTTAGCATTTCACTAGACTGTTTAGTCCATATGACCAAGATGTCGAATCCTTGTGTTCATTAACTTGATCATCACAGTAGGTATCTTTAGATATATAGAGATTCAGATGCATGCATATTAAGTACTTTCTATATGATGTGTCTAGCATAGCATGACACTCATTTCATGACATTAATTATTAATGCAAGCAAGAGAACAGATTAAACATTATTCAGATTAATGAGCGAGTGATTTGTATGAGTAATTAGACCAAGGCCATGTACAATTTTCGTTTTACATGCTTATTTGGGTTGAAGGAAGTAAGGAATGCTTATTAAGTGATTTTATCACTCATTTCTTTCCTTCATTCCTTTCTTACAAGTATGTTTGGTGCTAGTGAGGAACGGGGGAACCATGATTGATAGGAAAGGGCTCCGATTAGTTTTTAGTTGGTCTGGTGGGATTATTTATAAATGTATATACTCAGATGTAATGTATAGAAATGTTTATATATAAGAAAAGTTGTTTTGACCCACCATTGTGTATTTTAAATTTTTCAGCTTCTGCATGCTTATGTATTAAAATTGTAGCAACTTTCTTTTCGTAGGATTCTTGTCATGTATATCAAGGTTTTTAGTATATTAATAACAGTAAAGAAGTAATTTAGCAGCAGTGGTATGCGTGGCAGCAGCTCTTACATACACTGAAGCTGATCTCTGACTAAAAAATCTCTCTTTTAGCCCCGATTCAAGGCCTAGAAAGATCATTTTAACCTCGGAATGTTACAACCAATGACTAGTCTTACTAATAAACTAGCAGACTTAACTTTATCTTTAACTGATTATGTAAGCTTCATTTTTTGTTCTAGTTTAACTTACTGCTTCTATTCTGCTTCACACCTTGCCATAAGTACGTATATAAGTATACGTATACGACTTAGCATGAAAATGATCTAGTTAAAACTAGCTCACTTAGTCCTCTTATCTTTTCAATATTCATTATCCTATTTTATTATCTGCTTTTTGGGACCTATAATACTCTTGAGTTCTCTGAAGATCCTAACTGAATTCTCTTATGTTTTAGCTTATGACATATATCATGCAACTAGTTTCAGTTATTTCTTATTCATCAATCATGAGTCACTTCTCTCTATTATCTTGCTGTCTACATTCTGATTCATAACTATTCTGCATCTTATTTACCGTTTTGTCATGACTTATTCTATAAACTTATTCATTCTGTTATATGTATGTTATTCTGTACATACTTATATCTCTGATATTATATATTTTGCCTATATTGCTAATTATCAGTTTGTCTAATAATTTCTTTGTTCTGTTTGCTCTTATGTCATGTATAACATGATATGAAGTATGCTGAAATCATGTCTAATGATACTAAAAATCATAACTGAGCCCATGAGCCTATTTATTGAAAACATTTAAAAACTGTTTTACTGAAAATATTGTTGGGATTTAGAGATCCTAAATATACTGAAAATGTTAAATAAAAGTTGTATTTGAAAACTCTGTGTTTCCAAAGATATCTGCTGTACTGTGCAGACTGATGAATAAAAGGATTTGACATCTTGACCATGTAGGCTAAACCATACCAATGAAGTACCAATAAGTTCAAATATCCTACCATACCAGTCCTTGAACCAGTAAGCTGAAATCTAACCAATCTGACTGAAGTCAAAAAGCTAAAATCCCACAAATGTCCTCTCGTATTCACTTTTACAAACTGACCCCAATATCAGGTTATGACATTGAAAACTGATGCATCAAAATCTCTTGATCCATTTGCCTGAAAACATTGAGTTAGCATATCATATCATGTCATGTAATGTATATCATACATGATAATTTATCATTTTTTTTTTATTACATTCTGTTTAGATGTTCATCGATTGTAGTTATGTTCTGTGTATTTTTATTGTTATGTTATTACTGTAACTTATTAAGCTTATTAATAAGTTCTATGTAAACTGTTCTGTAGGCTATATTCTATCACTGTATCTGAAAGTTTCCTGTCGTATATGTTTCATAACTATTTATGTTTCTGTTTTTGTATATATCTCTATACTACTTCTATTTCTGTTTTGGTATATCTATATATATGTATATATACATATGTGTATATATGTTTACTGTATCTATCACTATTTTCCTATTTCCATCTGTTTTCCTAATCATGTTCTGTCATTTAATTTGTTTTGGACTACTATTAAGTTTCTCTTAGTTATAACTGTAGATTATTTATGTCTCTTCCTTTTTTATACTTATTCTTATTCATAATCTGTTATTTCTTCTCTTATTTTACTTAGAATACTTGATATATTTTCTTAGTACTGATATTTTGTAGAATGGGAAAGAAATCTCTAATTTTCACTTAAGTGCATGGGCATGCACTATCGAACGCACAGGCGTGCATGAAGGTGCATGGGCCATGTGCCAGTCATGCAACCCAACCATGCTAGCTTTTAGAATTTTTGTTTATTTTTCTCTTCTGCTAATGCATGACTGTGACCTTTAAGCATACGGTTCTGACCCTACTATAATTTAGTCATGCATGTCTAGCATACATGAACGTGACCTTACTGAAACAAGATTGCACGTGCATGCATCTTACTCTATTTCAGCATTCATGGCTGAAATATGTAGAATCACCACAAATCTTAACTCAAATCTCTATCAATCTTCAATTAAACTTATTCTAACATATATTCATGCTAAATACACTTCTCTAAACATATTTTCCCCATCAATATAAACATGCTATTAAACTGGAAACATGTTCACATTACTAAATAGTCTAACTAAAAAGCTATACAACCTGAAAATATGGAAAGAAGGAAGGAGATACTTACCTGAAGCTATTAATGACTTCAATCTCTTTATCTTTGGCCGAATCTTAGTTAGATTGGCTACTAAAAATTGGCTAATCTCTCTCTCAATTTGATTAGGGTTAGTTGGAGAGAAAGGAAGGGAAAATAGATAAGAAGATGACTGAAATTGGCAGAGGATAAATCTGACTTTATATATCAGCAAGTATGCATGGGCATACATGGCTAAATGCACAGGTATGCATGAAGAGAAGAGGATGCACATGTGTGTGTCCAGAGGCGCACGATCATGTTCCTTCCATAAGCTGTATATAAAGCCTCCAAAAAGACTATTCTACCTTCCTAACTTATTGAAGCTAATATCTAACTGATTTCAACCCCGATTCAAGGCTTAGAAAGACCATTCTAACCTCAGGATGTTACACCCATTGATTTTGACTCTAAAGTTTATCCTTGATATTGAGTCTGCCTTGGTATCCAAAAACTACACCTTGTTGGCTCTAGGTAACCACCTATCACTAGTTCTTGATGATCTCTCCTCATAGGTTACTGAAACTCTTCTCTCTTCATATCTCTGATCATATCTTTCATATTCTCAATACTGATAGATTTTTGAGAGCCCTAAGAACCCTTTTTAACCCTTACTAAACTACTACTCTCATATACCATAAACCTAGAGAAGTTGGGTCTCATATCTAAGATCACACAAGAAGAAGGTTAGGATCTACTATCTATATTGAATATGCTACTGAGATATTTACACTGAAAGAAACCACAAGCTCTAGTTATTGGGATATACTAGCTCTATGCTCATGCAGTTTAGAAAAACCATGCCTAAAAACATTTTTCTAAAAACATTGGCTTAAAACTGCTTTAATAACTCAGAATATCGCTTTGATACCAAACTATGAGACCCGATATTATATTATTATTGTAGGACCCGCCGCCACGTACACCACTGTTGCTGAATATATCTCTTTATTTTATTAATAAACTGAAAATTTAGTATACGCGATGAGAATCCTACAAAAAGAAACCTACTGCTATACATTTATACACAAGTAGAAGTTGAAGCTGAAAATACAATGTATAATGTACAATGGGCCCAAAATGGCATTTTCATATATAAATTGTATCTGTACAATATACATACATCTGAGTACATACATTTTACAATACAAGACCCACCAAGCCAAACTGAAAACTGATATGGAGCCCTCTCCCGTCAACTACAGTCTACCCACTCCTCGCTAGCAGTAAACGAACCTGGAAAGGAAGGAAGAAAGAAAGGAATGAGTGATAAAGATCACCTAGTGAGCGATCTTCACTTCCCTTAACCCAAGCAAGCATACAAACAAACACATACCTGACCTTGGCCCTAACATTCATCTATTCGCTTGCTGGAACTGAGTATATTGCTTATTCTGTTATTTGGATCTCATTATTAATTCATGTCATGAAATATGAGTCATGTCATGCTAAATAGAAACTGAATATGCATGCATCTGAATATCTACATATCTGAAGATATCTGTTGTGTTGATGAGGCTGATGAACACAGAGATTCGACATCTTGGCCATGTGGGCTGAACAGTCTAGCTAAGGGCTAGAAAGCTGAATATGTTATACTGGATGATTTGATCGTAATCAGAAGGCTGGAATCCCACAGATGCCCCCTCAAGTTCACCCAAAACTCTAACCAGGATATTGGGTCCTGAATGCTGAATGCTACTGAAATTGGATCCCTTGATCCTTTCTCATGTTACATGTCATGCTATAAGATGCTTATGCAGCATTAATTATCTGATTTCATTCTTATCTGATGCTCATTAGCATTTAAATTGGTTTCCTATGCTTTATAATTCATTTTATGCTTTTCTCTGGAAAAATTGCTTGTGCACGAGCATATGGGAAAAGCACACGGGCGTGTGCACAACCGCACGGGGTCATGTAGTCGGTCATGCTCGCTTCTAGAAATTTCTACGTAAAACACTAAAAGAACTGGCACACAACCGTGTCCCTAAAGACACACGGTCGTGTCCTCTGCAAATAGGTCGTGCATACTTTGTGCACACGGGCGTGTCCTTGCAGAAACAAAGGCACACGGGCGTGCACCTGCAGGCACACGGGCGTGCACCTGCAGGCACACGGGCGTGTGCCTTGCTCTGCATCGACAACACTCACCTGGAATTTGTAGGAAACCATACCATTTCACATCTAAACTGAAATTAATCAACAACAAGCATTTTCAGCACTTCAATATACATATAATAAGCCTCAATTTCATTTATCTCAAAACATAGCTCAATCCACCATGGAAATCATCATTTCTCTCACATACACACACAAACATAAGCAAGCATGGTTTATGGGTGGAAATCATCAACTTAAGCATCATTTCATCAACATATCGCTGCATAAGCTCATCATATAACTCATAAACATGTTGGGAACAAAACACACAACACACATCATCACATACATGTTGGGAAACTCAAGGAAGAAGTAAGGAAGCACTTACCTCTTGTCATGGCTGCTCGAAATCTCTTTCTATCTAATATCTTCCTTCTCTAGCTAGATTAGGAGTTGTTGGATGCTGAAAATCGGTTCTAGGGCTGGGAGCAAATGAAACACAAGAGAAACTTTGGTTGAAAATGGGTGAGACGTAGATGAGAAAGCCTAATAACTCTCATCTCTCTCCTCTAACTCGTCTGCACGGGCGTGCAAGGCAAAGTGCACGGGAGTGCACTAGGGAAAATGAATAAACTTCATTTCCTGCGCTACACATGATAGAAACCTCCCAAAGTGAATCATTTGCAAGCCACATAGACTCTAAAAACTTACTATCTCACCCCTAAACTCTTCTAAACTCCCAATCCATTACTAAATCGCACATCTAACCCCAAAATTCTACCCCTAAGGGCTTTTCTAATCCTGGGATGCTACAATTATAGATTAGTTTTTTTTCTCCAACTAAAATACCTATTTAATATATAACAGTAGGTTCCACTTTGACTACTTAACTGAAAATACTATATATGGAAACAGCAAATAATAATGTGATGGGAAATTAAAACCCACTATACAGTATCTTGAATAAAACTCATATTTTATTGTTATTATTTAATATTTGAAAACATATATGATATTGTACATCTCTTATGCATAGGCAATACAAAACATATAAGCTACCAATATGCTATTTGTTGAAAACTAAATACACACATATATATACATATATAAATTAAAAACATCAGACGAAGACTAGCTCAAGCTATATCCCAATCTTAAGCGATCTCGTGTTCCAAGCTCAGCTCCCCAAAACCACTGACCTATAAGAAAGAAAATTAAAGGGGATGAGTAATAAATCACTCAGTAAACATCTCCTATCTTTACCCTAGGGTAGGCTTTAATCTAATCTATCACTTGCTAGTTACTAAATTGGAGAAGTTAACCAAGTTCTTGACTAACCTAATAACTTCTTTTGCTCTAGCTTATCTCGCTGCTGAAACTCACTGCTTAATCTCTACTTCGCACCTTGTCATAACTATGTATATAGGTATATTTTTACGACTTGGCATTAAAAGGGATATAGTTATTGAAATTAACTCACTAAGTTCTCTTTCTGTTATTCATTATCCTACTTTTTTCTTTATTAGTTTTTGAGCTCTAAAGTGCTCTTAAGTTCTCTTAGGCTTTGTTAAATTCTTTTATCTTTCTACATATATCGTGTAGTTATATATATCTTTATAATCTTTTCTTAACTATTTCTTATCTTACTATATGTATACTGATTTATGTCATGTTATATTGTATCATGGTATAAAGTATGCTGAAATCATACTATTTGCCCTTGGGTCTATTTATTTATAAAACATGGATTAAAAATATTGCTAAGATTTGAAGATCCAAATTATTGAAAACTATATGAAAACTATTTTTGAAATCTCTGTGTATGTAAAGATATCTACTATACTAATAAGGCTGATGAACACATAATTTGACATCTTGGTCGTACAAGCTGAACCATACCAATAAAGTACTAGTATATTGAAATATGCTTCGTACTAGTCCTTAGACGAGTAAACCAAAATCTAACTAATCTAACTATGGTCAAAAAGCTAAAATCTCATAGATTTGCCCTCGTGGTCACTCTTACTAACTAACCCCAATATCAGGTTTAATAATGAAAAACTAATGCATATGGATCATTTAATTCCCTTTTCTGAAAACACTGTTATGGCATGTCATGTTAAATGATATTATTCATGCAAGAATTCTTATTATTTTTTCTCTATTTTGCTCACGTTCTGTATAAATGTACAGTTGTTATAGTTTTATTCTATGTATTTTTATTGCAGTATCTAGTTTTCTAACTTGTTAAGCTTATTAATGAGTTATGTGTATGTTATTCTATAGTTTTTTGTGTATTTACTAGTTTTTATTACAGTATCTAGTTCTTTAACTTATTAAGCTTACGTACTGTTACTGTTCCTTTTCTGTTTTTGGATCACTAGATTATACTGTTCTAGTATGTTGATGAGTTTTTTATACTTATATAAGATTGAAGGTGTGATTTTGGAAAAATATTTTATCTATTATTAGTTCTACTATCATTTTTTGCTTTTTCTCTCTTATTAAGTTGTTTCTATGATTTTTACTATGTGCACAAGCATACATGTGGTCATGCATCAAGTCGTGCTAGCTTTTATAATGGTTCTACTCAATTCTGGCTTACTGAACAATCATGTATACACCACACACAATCATGTCCCTATGGACACAGGCTTGCAACAAAGCATCTACACAATTGTGTCTTTAATGAGACATGTCCATGCACAATTGGGAAAGCTACATGACCATGACCTTCACTTACACAATCATGTGCCTAAAGGTACTAACACACTGGCCTTAGTCATGCATGCTCTATACGATCATGACTGTGCAAAGAAACACTAACACACGGGCATGTATGTCATGCACACGGGCATGTATCGTATTTCGCTTTTATAATTTCCATCTCGAGAACTTGTAAAGCCATGCCCATATCCAAATAAACTCATTCTTGCACCATAACATGGAAACACATGCTTCTATCACAACCTTTATCATCTTATAATCCTTAATCTGAGCTAAACATATTTATGAATGCATAAAACACACATATGGACATAAAATATTCTAAGCATGCTTTTATCTCAATATTTTTCTCTATATCGTCATTATCATTATCCTGGAATCATGCTTATGAAACTAGAAAAATGGTTTTATCATTGATTAATTTCATCCAAAAAGTTATATACTATGGAAACAGGGAAGAGGTAAGGAAATACTTACCTAGAACTGTTAAGGATCTCTATCTCTTTAACTCTGATCGAATCTTGGTTGGATTGGCTGCTAAAAGCTAGCTAAATCTCCCTAAGAAATATGATTAGGGTTAACTAAAGAAAAAATGGAAGGGAAACTAAGAATAAGTTAGCTAAAATGTGACCTTTGTTTTATATAGCTATATGGCCCAACGAAGACACACAGTTATGCACCACTGAGGCGTATTGTTATGCTCTTCATACAAAAAGCACACGAGTATGTGTCCAAGACACATGGTCATACGTCTAGCACAAACCATATAAAGACTCTCTAAAAAGACTATTATATCCCCAAAACTTATTGAGGCTAGTCTCTGGCAATAAAATCTCTTTTCTAACCCTGCTCTAAGGCCTAAAAAAGCCATTCTAACATCAAGATGTTACATGTACCATATACATGGTCGTGTGTCTTTAAGTTTTCATTACTTTCGGATTTCAAAAGCCCATACGATCTTGTGCATAACATTCAAATGATCACCACTTGACCAAGTTTCTTTAACATATACGGACATGTGAACTTCTTTGTACTGGCATGTACCTAGTGAAGTCTATTAAGCATAAGCAAGGCTAGGCAAAATTCCCTGGGAATACGTTGGCTGCGAAACCAATTCAAGTCCACGACTCAATCGAATCTTATGCTTTTCTTCTGGGACACACATGATCGTGCGCTAGGTAAAATCTATAAAAATAAAACCCTTTAGTCATACTTTGTCATAATCATTTCATGCAAGCACTAATTAGATATTTTAACATATGTTTTTCATCAATCAAAACACATAAGGGTCCAACAATTTCCCTCTTTTTTAATTTAACAATAAAACTTATGTTATAATGCAATTAAACACATAATATATCTATCAAAAAAATTTCAATAAATCACAAAAGAATTTCAAAACATGTCATTTACCATACCACATCATTCTCCCCTTTTTTGTTATAAATCAAAAAGCATATTTAAATGTTTTCATTTAAGCAAAAAGAAAAAAAAATTTCTCCCCCTTATGAAATGATTCTATCAAATAAGGCATGAAAATTCCTAAATTTTCCTCCTTTCAAAAATAAATCTCTCTCTCTCTCTCTCTCTCTCTCTTTTTTTAAACAATTCCCCCTTTTTCAGTAATACCAATTTATTAAAAAAATTGAACATGAACCCTCCCTCTCATATTAGCATACACATACAAACTTATATTATAATCAATGAGCATTCCAAATTTGTTTCTTCCCCTTTATGTATGGATATGTTTAATGAAAACAATATTTTCATGAATAAGATATGATTATTAAAGCATTTTTAGGGGAAATATATGCAAAAAACTTTAATACTTTGAAAATCTAGAAAAAATTCTGTAGAAGTTGTGTCAAGCACGATCATACAAACAAGATGCATGATCATGTGTGTTTGATTATAAGACACGTACAATCATGTGTCATTCAGACATAGTCCCGTGATTGGGGAAATGAAGCATATGTTATTGATCGTAGGAGATAATAATGTATGAATTCATATCATATGCAATCAAAACAAATCAAATTTGACTCATTTTAACATGAATTTCAACTTTGCTAATGTTGTAATATAAACATATACACAACACACTTGCACTCAATTCAACCTAATCAATTAATCATGGCAAGCAGTCATATATTCAAATAAGCATCATCATAACAAGGTATTGATTTATGATCATTATCAATCAAGTATAACAAGCTTAAGCAATTGATGACCTTTTACACCAATTCTTCATTTTCCTTTTTCTGTGTAGAAGCATAAAGCGACTTGTTCATCTTTTTTGTTAGTCAAGTCCTCCCTACTCCAAGCAGCAAGTACTTTCTTCTTGGATTTCTTTTTCTCCACCTGAAGGAATCATTATTAGTTATGTCCTTCCTTCCTGCACTTGTAGCAAGTAACTACCTTTTCCTTTTGCTTTTTCTTCCCTTTTGATAGAAACTCGTTGAATTTCTTTGAAAGCATTTTTAGGTCTTATTTGTCCATTGAGCTCTCTTATTCTTTGGTTGAGGGTGCCCTATCTTCACTTAAACTGTCCTTAACCTTGAATGTAATTTTCTTAATTTTCTTCTCCTCTTTTTGAGGGATCCACTTCATTTCATAAGTCAAGAGACTCCCAATCAATTTGTCCATGCTTATATTGGGCAAGTCTTTAGATTCTTCGATTGTTGTTACTTTTGTGTTTTTGGTAACGACCTTAACAACTTTTTAACCAATTCAATAGTTTTGAATTTCTTTTTTAACCCTCTTAAGTCATTCACCAAATTCAAAAACCATTCCTACATCTCTATTATGCTCTCTTTTTTCTTCATTTCAAATAATTCGTACTCGTAAAAAAGAAGCTCCACCTTGGACTCTCTCACTTGGCTTATTCTTTCATGTGACATTTAAAAGATAGTCCAAGCTTCATTCGTTGTTTCACAATAAGATACATGGTTAAATTCCATGGCATCTAAAGCATAAAACAATATATATAGTGCCTTAAGAGTTTAAACTCATTAATTTTTCATCATTCTTGTTAAACTTGTCTTCATTTTTGGGCAAACTTATATTTGATTAGTGGGAACAAAATCACCCTTATCTATGATTTTCCAAAGTTTATAGTCAATAGATTAAATAAAAAATTTCATGCAAATTTTCCATTGACTATAATTTTCACTGCAAAATAAAGGTAGACTAAGTGAATTACCTCCTTCTTTGAAAATTGATTTTAAAAATAAATTTGTACTTCAATTTTTAAAACAAGATCTTAAACTCTTAAAATTGTTTGATTTTCAAAAACCAAGATCCTAGACATAGATACCAACCTCAAATGCTAATTGGCAAATAACCTAGAAGGGGTGAATAGGTTATATCAAAATTCTTTTAAAATTTAAAAAAAATTTCTATTCACTAATCAAACAACCCAAACAATAAAACTAAACTTAACCCAAGCAAACATAAAGCTATTTAAAAAGAGTAAAGGGATAGAAATTTGCTCAACCAATTTAGAATGGTTTAGAGCTTCTCCATATCTCCTATGTCCACTACTCAAAGCAACCCCACTTGAAGATTTTCCTTTACTATCTTTAACCCAAAGATATAGTAGTTTTTTTGTCCAAGGGATTTTGCCTTTATACACTAGTTTTGATCATAAGGGATTATACCCTTAACGTAGTTTTTCCAGTGATTTCGCCCTAACACTAGTTTTACTGTATTAGCCCAAGAGTTCGTGAAAATTACAAGGAAAATAAAATGCTTCTCAATAGGCTAATATACATAAAGCTTATAATCACTCTCTCAAAGAATTTACATTGAAAATTTAGAGAAAAGGTAAAGAAGAATTAGATAATAGAAGAATAGAAATTACAATATCTGATTCTCTAATCCTTACATACTTAAATCAATTGTTATTTATAGGAGTTGGAAAGAGAAATCTAAAAAGTTACACAATCACGTGCCTATGCTGCATGACCGTGCTCTCGTCAAGATATGCTCTTTAACAATCGAATTTCTCTTATCATATATACCTTACACAAGTCTGTGCTTTACATATAGATCATGTGTCTTCAAGTCTTTATTGCTTTAAGATTCTAGAAGCCCACATGATCTTGAACATGACACCCGTGCGATCACTATACAGCCAAGTTCCTTCAACACACACGATGTGTGAACTTTTCAACACGAGCATGCGCCTAGTGAAGTTTGTTAAACACAAGCATAATTGAGCCTATATAGGAGTGCGTCTTTATATTTAGACACACGATCATATGCTCAAAAAGCACACACTCATATATCCTTACTCCATCACACACGGATGTTTTGCATAACTTAACAAAGTGGTATGCTCCCCTTATAGGACACATATGGTCGCGTAGCTTGTTCACACGTGATCATATGCTAGGTAAAATCTATAAAAATAAAACCTTTTAGTCTTACTTTGTCATGACCAATTAGTCTTTGACCATAACTAGATCAGTTGATATTATATTCAATCTTGGTTTGGACTAATGTTATTACAAAAGGTACTTAAGATAGACATGAATCTATATTTTAGTCTCACAAGACATAATGACGAAGGGATCATATTGTATGTTAATTATTAAATTGATCAAGCTTAGAGTTGTTTGCTAACACTCTACTATTTAAGAGGTCATGATGTCTTGTTAGAGACTGCCTAAGATTTTTGTGTAGATTTGACTCGAATAAAGACACTACTAAGATCAATAAGAGTTAATAGGTGTCACACTTAATAAAATCCTCATTAAACAAATTAAAATAAATCAACTTATTATTCTATTTTGTACATGTGTACATCATCACACCATGAAAGCTTCTAACTCATTGTGTTTGATTTTGGAATAAGAGAATTGGTTAGAAGGCATCATCACACCTAATTAGTATAGAAACTTAAGGATAGTCTTATGTTAGAAAGTACGTTGTATGTCCTTGAGGGTGAAACTTCCTCAGAACCTGATCCCAGTTCCACCCCTGAAGTCTTTGATACTTATCATAAGTATCAAAAAGACTGTATGGAGGTTTATTGTCTCATATTGGCCTTTATTTCACTTGAGTTACAGATGCAGCATGAAGATATGGATGTCAAGTTTATAAATTTTCACTTACATAAGATATACAAAACTCGCAAGAGGTATGAATGCTACAAGGTGACATCCATGTTGTTCAGTTATAGAATGAGTAAGGGTGTATAAGTATACGTTCATACAACTAAGATGATTGGCTACATTGAGAGGTTAGCTAACCTTAGGTTACTCATAGATAACAAGATGGTTGTCGATCTTGTGTTGAACTCTCTGACTTCTTCTTGGTTAAATTTTATCATGAATTTGAATTTGAACGAGAAAGACTACTCATTGACTGAATGAGAAGGATTGCTTCTAGTTTATAGTTTACAGCTTAGGGTTTACGATTTATGTTTGATGGTTTATGCTTTTCTAATTTATAATTTCTCCATTTCATTTAACTCTTTCGCTAACTAATATCATATTATTAACTATCGTCTACCAACCTATTAACCTAGACCTTATATATGATATGATAAATTTCAATAAACTCAATTTAATATATCAACATTCACCCTATATATATAATAAATGTTAATTAACCCCACAAATCAACAACATATAGCTTTATACAAAATTATGAATTAACATTTCCCTTTGCCAACCTATTAATCTAAACCCTATATACCATAAATTTCAATTAACCTCTACCATTGTATCAACATATCAATATTCATCCTATATATATGCTAAATTTCATTAAACCCAACATATTTATCATTTCTATCATTAAATCCTTTATCCTCTCTGACATAATTGAAGTTTTTACAAAAAACATGTATGAATACTTGAATTACTAAATTTATTTCGATGCTTTGACGTGTACGATGTAGGACACCTCAGAGGGGTATTACTGTTCACTGTTTCATATAATTTAATAATAATTAAATAAGAAAATAAAGACAATAATACCCAATCGAAATGTCTAAGCTGATCTAAAATACTGTAGCGGAAAAACCTGTGGTATAAATGTATACATAGATATACATGCCCAAATAAAACTGAATTTATATTAAAATATTCGCGGAACGTGTGTAATAAAAAACATATGCAGTTACATGCAAAGAAAACTGTACAAATATAAATACAAACTGATCCCAGATGGCAGCCAACTCCTCCTCCCAGCTCCCAAAACTCACCTGCAAGGGAAAGGAAAGTAGGGAGTGAGTGATAAAATCACCCAGTAAGCACTTCCTATCTCTGACCCTAAACCAACCCTTCTCGAAGGATTGCCACATCATCTCACACAGAACAGACTTATACTGCTATTTTCATCTTCACTGACCGAATACTACCTCATGTCGGGTCATAAAAAACGTATATGAGTATACATAAACAACTTAGAGTGAAGAGTAATCCGAGCGGTCGAACTCGACTCACTAATCTCGCTTACTGATACTCATTAACTTTACTGTTTTGCTTGCTGAATTAATGTGTCATTACGTGGCTTTTCATGTTTTGATGTTCTGTTGTTCGTGTCATTTACACGTTGTTTCATCTTCTGTTCAATTACTGTTTCTTACTGTCTTATCATTCTCTGAATGATATGCTGATGTGTCATATAATAATGACATGATATGAAAACATGCTGAAACCATAACTAAGCCTGGGCCTGTATACTGAAAATAGTTTTCTGAAAACTGTTCATTGAAAACTATGCTGTTGGATCCTGGGATCCCATATCTGAAAATCATATAAAGCTTTATCTAAAAGCTATGCTGAAAACTGTGTACCCTGGGATACCATGTTATACTGAAAACTGTGCTACGCAGACTGATGAATACAAGGATTTGACACTCTGGCCACGTGAGTTTCCTATGCAAACATGCGCCATAAACTGTACGGGTCACGCGCTGCTTCAGGCCTAGGCCTGTACTGAACTGAACTGAGCACCTCGCGCTATACTGCATCTGATCCTAGGATCAGGAAACCTATGATCTACTAGCTGAGCAATCTGGCACATGCCAATACATAGGGCTAGTAATGATCATATAGCTTCTGGTGTAACGGGTGCTGAAACTCACAAGTGCCCCTTCGTATTCACCCCTGGAATCTATGTTTTACAACTAAAAACATGAATTCAGAATCTTAGATTTATTTTTGAAAACACTGTATGGCATGTCATGCTATGCTGTATGTATGATGCATCATGTATTCTTTTTTGAGCTCTTTTTATTGTTTTTTATCACTTGGATAGGATTTACTATGCATATTTCTCATTTTAAGCTTATTTTTCTCTTTTTTAGCTTATTTTTCTCTTTTTTGCCTGACGCACGGGCGTGCATGTCGTGTGCACGAGCGTGCATAAGCTTGCACGGGACCGTGACCCTATCGTGCGTGTGGTCATGCAAGGTTCTAAAATTTCAAGCATTTATCTCATTTTCTCTTGGTGCACGAGCGTACATGAACTATGCACGGTCGTGACCCACTAAATTAGGGCACGCATGGCTACGTGAACACGGCTGTGACCATGCAGATAATGCAGTATGCACGGGCATGCGTTACGAGTGCACGGACATGCGTCCTGTTCTACATTTGCGTAATCCCTTGGAATCAACTCGATTCCCAGCCAAAACTCAATTCAAAGGCATAATAAACATGTTTCACATGCACAACACTTCATATAAGCATATTTGTCCTTTTCCATAACTTCAAATCCCAAGCACATCATCCAATTCATGGCATAAACATGTATATACACATAATCTCACACATCACACATGTATAAGCATAAAATCATCATCATAATCATTCTCATGGCATCAAGCACACAAGAAACATCATAAGCATGTTGGGAATAAACATATATCAACCAAAACATGCATCAACTGAATCAAAACGCAAGGGAAAGAGGTAAGAAGCACCTACCTCTAGACATGCTTCTCTCACTAAGAAAATCGAAGGCTCAAGCTGGATTGGACGGTCCTGGAAGCTGCTCTTCCCTTCTAGGGTTAATCTCCTCTAAAATCAAAAGGAAAACTTTGGGTGAAAATGATTTGGAAACGGATAAGCGTGACTTAAAACCAAGGTAACTGAAACTATGTGCACGCACGGGCGTGTACCTCTCATGCACGGTCATGCACCCCGGGAAAATTACAAAAATGCTATTTTCCAGTGCTCGCATGCAAATCCTCCAAATCGGATCCATGCGCAAGCCATCAAACTCTACAAAAAGTTCTATTTCGCCTTAAAACTTACTCACAACCCTAGAATTCTCAAAATTCTCAATCTAACCCCAGATTAGAAAGCCTAAAAGACCAAACTAACCCTGGGATGTTACAATCTCTCCTTCTTATAAAAAATTCCGTCCTCGAAATTACCTAAAAAGCTCAGAAAATCGATTCATAATCTCAGAGTCCATTTCCCACATGGACTCTTCCTGTCTCTGATTCCTCCACAGAACTCTGACAAAAGGAATCTCTTTATTTCTGAGCACTTTAACCCTTTTGTATATTATCTGAACTGGCATCTCTTAATAACTCAGATCTTCTGTCAATTCCAACTCTGGAAGCTCTAGCACATACGAAGGGTCTCTGATATACTTTCTCAGCTGAGACATATGAAAAACATCATGGAATCTATCCAAACTGGCCGGTAACGCTAGTCTGTATGCAACTGGGCTGATTCTCTCCAGGATCTCATAAGGTCCAATGAACCTTGGGGCCAACTTGCCCTTCTTGCCAAATCTCAACACATGATGGCAAGGAGTGACTTTCAAGAATACATAATCCCCAACCTCAAACTCTAACTCCTTACATCTCACATCTGTATAACTCTTTTGGCGATCCTGGGCCTGTTTTATTCTCTGTCGGATGATTCTGATCTGCTCAATCATCTGCTGAGTCATCTCTGGACCCACTGCTGCTAATACTGAGTTTCTCTCCCCAATCTCATCCCAATGCAAGGGAAATTTGCACTTTCTGCCATACAATACCTCGAATGGAGCCATCTGAAAAGTTGACTAGTAACTATTATTATACGCAAACTCCATCAATGGCAACAAATCAACCTAACTCATCTAGAAGTCTAAACAACAAGCTCGTAACATGTCTTCTAGAATCTGATTCACCCTCTTTGTCTGGCCATCTGACTGAGGATGATAGGCTAAACTGAAATGCAAACGAGTCTCAAGCGTCCTTTGTAAACTCCTTTAGAAAGCTGACAGGAATCTGGAGTCACGATCTGACACAATCACCCTGGGAACTCCATGCAGTCTCACTATCTCTCTTACATATAACTGACCCAACTGATCAGTCGTCATACCATCTCTGACTGGTAGAAAGTGAGCTGATTTACTCAGCCGATCCACAATGACCCAAATACCAGTATATCTCTCTCTGACTCTGGGTAACCCTAAGATAAAATCCATGGAAATGCTCTCCCATTTCTACTCAGGCACATTCAACGGCTACAATAACCCTAATGGTCTCTGATGCTCAGTCTTAACCTGCTGACACACCAGACATCTGGCCACGAAATCTGCTATATCTCTCTTCATTCCTGACCACCAGAAGTTTCTCTTCAGATCTTGGTACATCTTGGTATTGTCCAGATGAGCTAAATACACTGAACTGTGGGCTTCTGACAAGATTCTCTATCTCAAATCTGAGTCTTCTAGAACATAAACTCGGCCCCTAAATCTTAGAATCTCATCTCTGATCTCGAAATCTGGCACTGAACCCTCTGTCACTCTTTATACCATCATTTGTACCCACTGATCTGACCTGATCTCTGTGCCTCTCTGATCTCATCAGACAATGACGACACAATCTGAAGCCTCGAAAACCCAGCTAAAACAATCTCTATCTACTCTCTGATCACTTCACTCTAAAGCTCACTCTGAACAGACAAACTAGATAAGGCAACTCTCCTCCTCAGGGCATCTATAACAATATTTACTCTACCCGGGTGGTATCTGATCTCACAGTCGTAATCTTTCACCAACTCCAACCACCATCGCTACCTCATATTCAATTCCTTCTGGGTAAAGAAGTACTTCAGACTCTTGTGATCTAAAAAGATACAGCATCGCACTCCATATAAGTAGTGCCCCCAAATCTTCAAAGCAAAAACTGCTACTGCAAGTTCCAGATCATGCATAGGATATCTCATCTTATGGTCCCTCAATTACCTGGAAGCATAAGCAATCACCCTACCAGTTTGTATCAGCACTGCACCAATCCCCTGGTGGGAAGCATCTATGTAAATCTCATAATCTATACCCTCCTGAGGCAAAGCCAACATTGGCGCACTGGTCAATCTCTGCTTTAACTCCTGGAATCTGATCTCACATAAATCTGTCCACACAAACAGATTCTCTTTCCTGGTCAACACTGTCAAAAGTCTTGCTAAGCTAGAAAACCCCTGAATGAACCGTCTGTAGTAGCCTACCATTCCCAAGAAACTGTGAAACTCCTTAACTGTCCTCGGCCACAGCCAACTCAAAATCACATCAAACGTAGCCGGATCAACTGACAAACCCTCAGCTGAAATCACATGCTCTAGGAATACCACACTGTCTAGCCAAAATTCACACTTGCTGAATTTAGCATACAACTATCTGTCTCTCAATCTTTGTAGCACATACCTGAGATGATCCACATGCTCCTCTACACTTCTCGAATAAACCAGAATGTCATCGATAAACACTACCACGAATCTATCGAGACAATCATGGAATACTCGGTTCATCAAATCCATGAAACCACTGGAGCATTCGTTAACCCAAATGGCATCACTACAAACTCATAGTGGCCATATCTAGTCCTGAAAGTAGTCTATAAAATATCTCTGTCAGTAACTCTGACCTGGTGGTATCCTGACCTCAAATCGATCTTTGAATAGACTGATGCCTCACTGAGCTTATCAAACAAATCATCAATCCTGGGCAACGGATACTTGTTCTTCACTATGGCCTTATTCAACTCCCTATAGTCGATGCACATCCTCATTGACCCGTCTTTCTTCTTGACAAACAGAATGGGAGCACCCCACGACGAACAACTCGATCTGATGAATCTCTTCTCTATCAGCTCTTGCAACTGTTTCTTTAATTCCTGAAGTTCTGCTGGAGCCATTTTCTAAAGAGCTTTCGAAATCGGAGCTATCCCTAGGAGTAACTCAATACTGAACTCAAGCTCTCTCTCTGGCGGTAACCCCGGTAACTCCTCTGAAAATACATCAGGAAACTCATTGACAACCGCCACCTGCTCAACACTGGGCCCACTCACATCTCTACACACCACATTAGTTAAGTAGCCAACACAACCCTTACTTAGCATCCTCCTGGCCTGAATACACGAGATCAACATAGTCTTCACTCTACCCTCACCAAACACAAACTGATTAGGGCCTAAGTGAAGTCTAACCTTTTTCCTCTGACAATCGATCTCCGCCCCGTACCTCGCCAAGAAATCCATACCTAGGATCATGTCAAAATCACTCAACTCCAACATGATCAGATCTATCATCAAGGATCTACCCATGATCACTATCTCCTGATCAAACAATAACTGGTCACTATACATCACTCCCCCATCTGGCATCTCTATGCACACATAGCTCTCAGCCACACTAGGGGTCAACTCTAGTCTCTCAACTACCCTTCTAGAAATGAAACTATGGGTGACACCACAATCAACCAAAACAAATAAGGGAGTGTCAAAGAAGAACAACTACCCAGTCACAGCATGTGGAGTAGCCTTTGCCTGCTCCTACCTCATGGCATACACTCTGGCTCGACCTCCACCGGATGGCCCTGCACCTCTACCTAATGCACTAGCTCCGTCACCACGACGACGATCAGCTCCTTTAGCTAAACAGCCTCCACCTCTGAAGAAACCTCCTCTATCCCTACCAGAACCAGGTCTACTGGAACCTGCCCCACCTACTCCACTAGTTCCACCTAATCCACCTCTAGTTGGACACTCAGATATCTTATGCCCTGGCTAACGACATTTAAAGTATACTGGCTGACCAATCAGGCACTCTCCACTATGCCTCCTACCACATTTGGGAAAAACTGGTGGCTAACCTCTAGTCCTCTGTCTCTGTGTACTCTTGCTTGATCTCCTCTGTTGCATGGGCCTCTTGCCTCTGTTTATGTCACTGCCTCTCTCAGACTGTACAGAAAACATACCCATCCTCTGCAGACACATCTTTGATCTGGTAGCCCTCTCTAGAGCATCACTGAATCTCTAAGGGGGATGGTCTCCTGTTAGAACGTCTTTGGCTATGGCTGGAAGCAACCTATGAATAAATATCTATACCTGACCAGCCTTTGTACCCGCTAAACTCGGAGCAAATCTGGTCAATGGTTAAACCGAGTAGCATACTTTCTGACTGAACTCGAGCCCTATTGCAACTCAATAAACTCTTGAGCTCTGGCATCCCTGGGCTCCTGAGTTCACTCTCAAACATCGCCCTGAACTCTTCCCAAGATAGGGACACCTCATCCACTGAAGACCTTGTGAGATTCCACCACGACCTCGCATGTCCGCTGAACATGAAGACTACATATCTGATCTTCTCTCGATCAGACATAGTGAATAGGCTGGTCACACTCTCAACCACCTCTATCCACTCTTCGGCTGCTGTCAAATCTCTACTACCCATAAATTTCAGAGCTTGATGAATACCTAGTAAGCTGTAAATTGGATGAACTCTCTCTGAACCACTGGTGCTCACTGTATCAGACCCAGAACTCTGTCCCTAATGCTACTAACCCTGATACTGAAACATATCTGGCCACTGACCACCCATCTGCTTAGGATACTCTTGTCTCTAAAACTCGGGTTGCCTTCATCTTGGCCTCTGATAAGCATCATCTCTAGCTGGCATCTCTCTACCATACATCTGCTCATCACCTCTATCTGGCTATTGAGGCCTCTCTCTCATCATTTCTCTGAAAATTTCTCTGACATCCTCTACCCCAAGGGTGCCATGGGCAACTCGAGGTCCCCTCCTAACACTTCCACTAGATTGCCCAACTGAGGCACTATCCTCATCCTCAGAAGATCTAGGAACACGAGTCCTCCTATCTCTCCTATCTGGCGAATCACAGAATATTAGGGTCAACTAAACAAAACACATACTACTATGCTTACACTGAGAGGAAGATAGGCTCCGGCTGCTGAGATACGCTAAAATACACACATATGCACGTTAAAAACAATGTAATTCATACACATGCACACAGTTTCCGCTTTGATATCGCTCTGATATCAAAAATGTAGGACACCTCAGAGGGGTATTACTGTTTACTGCTTAATTTAATTTAATAATAATTAAATAAGAAAATAAGGTCAATAATACCCAACCGAAATGCCTAAGCTGATCTGAAATATTGGAGTGGAAAAACCTGTGGTATAAATGTATACATACATATACATGCCCAAATAAAACTGAATTTATATTAAAATATTAACGGAACGTGTATAATAAAAAACATGTACAGTTACATGCAAAGAAAACTGTACAAATATAAATACAAACTGATCCCAGATGGCAGCCAACTCCTCCTCCCAGCTCCCAAAACTCACATGCAAGGGAAATGAAAGTAGGGAGTGAGTGATAAAATCACCTAGTAAGCACTTCCTATCTCTGACCCTAAACTAACCCTTCTCGAAGGATTGCCACATCATCTCACACAAAACATACTTATACTACTATTCTCATCTTCACTGACCGGATACTACCTCATACCGGATCGTAAAACACATATATGAGTATACATAAACAACCTAGAGTGAAGAGTACTTCGAGCAGTCAAACTCGACTCACTAATCTCTCTTACTGATACTCATTAACTTTACTATTCTGCTTACTGAATTCACGTGTCATTACGTGGCTTTTCATGTTCTGATGTTCTACTGTTCATGTCGTTTACACATTGTTTCATCTTCTGTTCAATTATTGTTTTTTACTGTCTTATCATTCTCTGAATGATATGCTGATGTGTCATAATAATGACATGATATGAAAACATGCTGAAACCATAACTAGGCCTGGGCCTGTATACTGAAAATAGTTTTTTGAAAACTGTTCATTGTAATCTATGATGTTGGATCCTGGGATCCCATATCTGAAAATCATATAAAGCTTTATCTGAAAGCTATGCTGAAAACTGTGTACCCTGGGGTACCATGTTATACTGAAAACTGTGTTGCGCAAACTGATGAATATAGGGATTCGATACTCTGGCCATGTGAGTTTCCTATGTAAACACGCGTCATAAACTATATGGGTCACGCGCTGCCTCAGGCTTGGGCCTGTACTGAACTGAACTGAGTGTCTCATGCTATACTGCATCTGATCCTAGGATCAGGAAACCTATGATCTACTAGCTGAGCAACCCGGCACATGCCAATACATAGGGCTAGTAATGAGCATATAGCTCCTGGTGCAATGGGTGCTGAAACTCACAAGTGCCCCCTCGTATTCACCCCTAGAATCTATGTTTTACAATTGAAAACATGAATTCGAATCCTTGGATCCATTTCTAAAAATACTGTATGGCATGCCAAGCTATGCTGTATGTATGATGCATCATGTATTCTTTTTTGAGCTCTTTTTACTGTTTTTTATCACTTGGATAGGATTTACTGCGCACATTTCTCATTTTAAGCTTATTTTTCTCTTTTCTGCCTGACGCACGGGCGTTCATGTCGTGTGCACGGGCGTGCATAAGCTTGCACGGGACCGTGACCCTATCGTACGTGTGGTCATGCAAGGTTCTGGAATTTCAAGCATTTATCTCATTTTCTCTTGGTGCACGGGTGTACATGAACTATGCACGGTCGTGACCCAGCAAATTAGGGCACGCACGACTATGTGAACACAGTCGTGACCATGCAGATAATGCAGTATGCACGGGCATGTGCTACGAATGCACGGACGTGCGTCCTACTCTACACTTGCGTAACCCCTTGGAATCAACTCGATTCCTAGCCAAAACTCAATTCAAAGGCATAATAAACATATTTCACATGCACAACACTTCATATAAGCATATTTTCCCTTTCCATAACTTCAAATCCCAAGCACATCATCCAATTCATGGCATAATCATGTATATACACATAATCTCACACATCACACATGTATAAGCATAAAATCATCATCATAATCATTCTCATGGCATCTACCACACAAGAAACATCATAAGCATGTTGGGAATAAACATATATTAACCAAAACATGCATTAACTAAAATCAAAACGCAAGGGAAAGAGGTAAAAAGCACCTACCTCTAGACATGCTTCTCTCACTAAGAAAATCGAAGGCTCAAGTTAGATTGGACAGTCTTGGAAGCTGCTCTTCCCTCCTAGGGTTGATCTCCTTTGAAATCGAAAGGAAAACTTTGGGTGAAAATGATTTGGAAACGGATAAGCGCAACTTAAAACCAAAGCAACTGAAACTATGCACACGCACGGGCGTGCACCTCTCATGCACGGTCGTGCACCTCGAAAAAATTACAAAAATGTCATTTTCAAGCGTTCGCATGCAAATCCTCCCAATCGGATCCATGCGCAAGCCACCAAACTTTGCAAAAAGCTCTATTTCATCCCAAAACTTACTCACAACCCTAGAATTCTCAAAATTCTCAATCTAATCCCAGGTTAGAAAGCCTAAAAAACCAAACTAAACCTAGGATGTTACATACGATGTCAGAATTTTGATAAATATGGACTTTCATAGAATTGAGAGGGTTGTGAGTTTTAAATGTTAATAATAGTGTATTTACATAGCAAATGAGGAGTTGTTAGGGTAATACTATTATTTCAATTAAAATGTTTGGTTAATTTTGCACAACCACTTTTCCACAAACCGCTCAATTGTATTAAAAACTTAAAAAAAAACCCAAAAATTGAATTTTTAGTCTATTCAAAAGTTTAAAAAATTCACTTTACACCCTTATCTCCAACCCATAACACCACACATGATGCGCGTACTAGACCCAAATAGTGTGTGATGATAGAAAAACTCGCTTCGCCACAAAACAACCTTTTCTATTACCCAAGTCCTTTCCTTCCATAATTTGGAATTCCTATCACTTGATTTTAATTGCAAATATCATCAAATTCTACACTTAGTGATCAATTTTGAACAAAAATTTTTAATTCAAATTCCAACCCTCTTTTCAAACCAAATATGCATCAAACATCCAATTTTTTCGCACTATAATATATTCAACGTGAAATACAACTTTCTAGTCATCATTTTACACTTTTTTTCTTGTTAGAATAGGTAGAAAATCATCTCAAATTGTCAATGATATCGAAATCCATCACCATGCGTAGATATGACTAATGCACGCAATTTTTGATTACTATACATACCATGTACATGTGACCTTGTTTGAGAATCACCAATTCCACGAGTACACGTGTCACACTTACTAGAAATTGTATTTTATATTTAAAATTATATTTATATAAAATTTATTTTATTATTTTATAAAATTTTAACCTTAAAATGATAAAAATACTCTTTAATTATTAAAAATTTTAGTATTGACCATTAACTTTGATTAGCAAGTAGAATTTTGGGTTTTATAAGCTTGAAAGGTGAGATTTTGGGACAGGATCAAACTATCAGTGGGGAATAAGTCCTTTGGCCTTAATTAAAATAACTTAATTTTATTAAGATAAAGAGTATTAGTAATATTTTATGAATTATAAGGATAAAACTAATATTTATAATTAATATCCGTTTTACTCTCATCTTTAATCTTAAGAATTTCAACCTTTCAAATATTTTTCAACTAAATTATCATATAAAATTCAGTTAAAAAGAAATTTGACAATAAATTTATATTAATCCAAATAAATAAAAATTTTATAATGTTCTTTGTTATTTTGTTTAAAAAATTAAGACTGAAATTTAATTTTTCTTGAAATATGAATGATGATAGGAGTGGCAGGCGAGATCACTTTTACTTTTTATTTTTTACTCATAATCTTTAGTTATTTGAGTTATAAATACGATTATTAACTTTATTTATATGACTTTGAGTTTAATCTTGTGCAAAATATATAGAAATTTTTGGAAGAATTAAGTTATGAGTGGGAGGAGTGATCATTTCTACTTTTGTATTTCATCGGTTATTGTTGTTTTGTAATTAATTTTATATTTACAAATTGTTTATTTAATTCATATCAATATTATTATAAATTGATTTTGAATTATAACTTAGGAAGAAACCGATCAAAACTGAGTATATATGTGTTCTAAGTAGGGTTGGTGCAGTAGACACAATAGTCAGGGTAGACGTGATAGGCTAAAATGCAATTTTATTTTTTAATTTTCGGAGAATTATTTGTGACAAATTTTTATGTTTTCGGGCAGATAACCCCCAAAGATTTTAAAAAAATTGTATTTTAGTCCCTTGTGTCTACCTTGTCTACTACGCCTAGGATGCCTACTCTAGCCAAAATACTCTTACACTCTGATTTAATCAATTTTTATATAAATTATAATTCAAAATCAAATCAATTTTTCATAATAAAGTAGATTTGAAGTAAATAAATCATTCTTCATATAAAATTTACTATAAAACAACAATAAATTAACAATAACAATTAAAATCAAATCAAAGAACATATGTGTAAAGCAAAAAGTAACTATAATGAATGCTCTGTGGCTTTCACCCTAAGAAAAATTAAAATTTCAATTTTAATTTTCAAACAAAATAATAAACTATATAATTGAAATGCTTACGTATTGGTATCAAGATAAATTTGTTATGAGATTTATTTGATTTTTAACATATTTTTAGATGAATTTTAGTTAAAAAAGTGTTTGAAAGGTTAAGACATGAGAGCAAAAGAATATTAATTTGAGATCTTGACTATATTCATATATTTCATAGAATGTTAACTAATATTATTTAACTTAAATAAAATTAAAATTTTAATTTATTTCAAATTAATTATATCCAGACTTTAAATGGGAAATTAACTTAATCATAGGTGGTCACAGCGAAAGCCGTCAATAATAGAATCAAGTGATTGTTTTCGACCACCTAGTTCCGAAAAAGACCAATCTAACCTCTCAATTTCAAAGAGGTGGTGCTTGGACGGAGTTGGCCAAATTTAACCGCATCTGTTAAAAAAAAAAAATAGTAAAAAATGGTCAAAAATAGCCATGATTTTTAGTGAAGGTGGCTAAATCTTGTTGTTTTTGTCAAAATAAGAGACCATCGATCTAACCGTCTTCACCTAATGAGAATACCAGATCTGGTCTCCCTTGATACCAAGTGGTCGTTTTCAGCCACATAATTTCATTAACGATAGCCACTGTTTTCGACACCACTAACTGTGGCTGTTTTTTATTTTTTTTTAAATTTAAATATTTTGAAATTTTTTTAAATATTTTTTGATAATTTTTATATTTAAATATTATTTTATAATTTTATTATAGATTTTTATTTTTTTAAAGGATATTTTAGTTATTTTATCAAAAATATTAAAAAAGTTCGAAAAAAATTAGTCAAAGGGTAGGACTTTAGGTTTTATAAACTTGAAAGGTGGGATTTTGGGAGAGAATCATACTATGAGTAGGAAGAAATCCTTTGGCCTCTAATTAATTTCGTTTTTGTTTGTTATGTAGTATCCACCCAAGATGTGTTTGTTTCTTAAAGTGAAGATGTCTACAAAAAAATTTAATTTTATATAATTATTATTGTTACCCTTATAAAAAATGGAATTGTAATAATTATTAAAATTAACATAACAAAGTAATGTTACATTATTCATTGGAAACCAATTGCCGATTAGTAAATGCTCATGTAATGATAATGATATGAACTTTTTTTGAAATGTAATTTAAACTGAAGTAAATGATTTCTTTGGCAGATGGAGAAGAAATTTGATGAAAACTTTGATTAGCATCTGGGTTTGCATTAGTTTGATTCTATTTAAATTGGTTTATGCTCAAATTTATGTTCGACATAAATGAATCAAACTTTAATTAAATTTTTAATTTAAAAATTCAATTCAATTCAAATTCAAGAGTTTGTTTGATAATTCATGTCTTCAACTCTTCTCTCTTATGTTCATATTCAGTTATTCAAACAAGTATGAATTTAACATTCTGAATTTAAATCAAATTTAAATTAACCCTTTTTTAAATTCAGGTCAACCCAAGCCACCCCTACAGTCAACGTCTCAACTGGCACCCAAGCCGCCTCTTCATCTAAACCAATAAATCTTCATACAACGAGGCTGCTTCCCTGGGGCCCTCAACCCCATAACCGGATATCGCCCCTTAAATCATTTTAATGAGGATTACACAACAGATCGATCAATCTGGAGGCCATGGGCGTGGATCAATGATTAGTTTATGTTGGTAGTGGATTATTTTGTAAAACTATCTTCTTTCTTACTCTTTCTTAAGCTCTATCTGCCATGGATCTATTTTTAATTAAGTTATTAATAAGCTCGTCCTCCCAAACTCATCCCTCACTCTGAAATCAGTCCGGCAGAACGTCCTTCAGTATCAAATGGCAGTAAACCATGAAAATATAAGAGAAAACAAATATACATACAGAAACAGAGTGCATATATTAGAGGATCAAAATATCATCTTGTACAACAAGACTAAATTAACATATATTTTTTTTTTTTTCAGTTTTTTTTTAATCAAATACTAAATTCATTCATACACTGCAAGGGTGAAGGGAACTCAGTGGTTAAAGGCTAACAGTCAAATGAGGATCATAGTCACCTTTAGCTTTCTGCCATCTTTACCGAATTAGTGAAGATAAGGGGTTTGGTACTGGTAGCCGTTTCCAAAGTAGTTGCCATGATTGGGAGAGAAGCTGTAAGCAGCAGAACCCAGAAGAGCCGGACCATGGTTGTCAGCATGTCCAGTGTAAACGTATGGTCTATCATACACATACTGTGGATATCTATCTGTGACTCTAGTAGGATAGAATGTCTTGTCAGCACCAACATTACTGACTCGAGGCCCATATCCTACACCGTTGGCCCGGGGTCTCTTTGGTTGAGGCTTTGCAGCTTCAGTTGCCCCTTTCTTATCTGCCTTTGCTTTCTCTATCTGGATAACACGTTTCTGGAGTGGGTCCACAGGATAATGCTCTTCAAGGTTATGCTCTTCAATGCATTTGATCACAGCTTTAAGAGCGGTTAGCTCTCTTTCACTGACCTCGGTCTGAAGAAAAAGAAAAAATGTCAAATGCATACAAGTGCATCTACAGATGTAGTACAATGTTACACAAGTAACAGCTCGATCATATTGGGCCAGTTTGATTACCAATATACCTCAATTCAAAGTATAACCTTGAACATTTATGTGTAATTACCAGCACTGATGTGCATAGTCATATGAGATTGATGTTTAATAATTTGACATAGATCCAGTTCTCTAACATATTCCATACTAACATATTTGGGTGCTTGAGCGATACCCAAATGTGCTTGAATTATAAAGGCAGGTATGCACACTAGTTTGAGAAGAAACGAACCTCTGCAGTGGGAGAGACATGTCCAACCTTGCCTGGGGAAGAAGCTTTTCTAGCCTCCTTCAAGTAGGACTTTAGTAAAGGCACAGGTGAAAACCGCTCAGTAAGCTGAAATGCAAAAGCCAGGTTAACCGCATCAATTTGCCTTCCACTATTAACCAGAACTTCAATAACACCTGTAACAATATATTGAATCGGTCAATCAGGGTTAAGAATCTGAGTAGTATATAATTCATAATGAATATTTCATCAACATTAACTTACTCCATAAGATGCAAAAGCATAATTCAATGAAAAACAAAATGTTCAATAGATATTTAATTCTTATCCAAAAAATTTTTCATCATACAGCCAATGACGATCATGGATGATAACATTAATCAAAACAAAAGTACCTCACATATAGGGCTGGATTCAAACCAAGCTGACTCCAACAGCTCAAGCGAGCTCGTGCCTAAGACTTTAAAATTGTCAAGTTCAAGCCTGAGGGGTGTTTGGCTCGCTAAGCTCACAAGTCAGAATAATTCAATTTGAATAGACTAAAACAATGTTATTTTAATTAATACACATCAAACTGACATTACTTAGGTCACTTTTGCTAAGTTACAGTATTAAGTCAAGCCCAAGCTTGGCTCAATACTCTAGCCAAACTCGAGTTTGACTCCCATCAAGCGAGCAAAGCTTAAACTAGTTTGAGAAGAGCTTGACTCCGCTTAAATCCAATCCTACCAGAATGGCATTCTCCTTAATATGAATACACACAAATCTATGATTTAAGCAAAGATGGAATTTTAAGTCCAACATTTAAAATTGTTTGGGGCCTTTATAGAGATGACAAAAAGCATTATATATCATTTGACAATACCAAAGACCCAAATTCAAACTTTCCATCATGCCAACTAATTGATAACCAATGACCATCCATTCAAAATCTAGGACAAATGCCATAGTATTTTGATTTGTTCAGAATATTATCAACCACACAACGCTTTGGTAAAATATAATATCTTTGATGGTTGGTATGTTGTCAATTGAAATGGCATAAATTAAGATTTCAATCACATTTTCCAACTTTTCATACAGATCAAAAAAACAAACCTGGCATCTTTTCTGATAACCCGAGGAAGCGACATAAATCAGCTGTCTGGCGGCGACGAGAGACCATTGGTATGAGCCTTGATAATTCTTCCCCATTAAAACTAGAAGCAATACCAAAAGTGGCCAGAAGTTGCAGGAATGCATGAGCCTCCAAGGAGTTCCCATTGCTAGCATCAACATCAAGAGCATCCAACTTAGGTTTCCACTCTTCAGCAATTGCCTTTGCCTGCTGCTTCACATTTTCTGAGATTACAGCTGAAAGAGCCACCATATCCAGATTTGCTAGCAAAATGCTAAGGCATTCCATCAACATAATGCAGGTTCTGCGGAGACCCAATAAGCTTGAATCTTTTTTTCCGTCCACATTTGACACCTCCACATGATAAAAACCTTCCAAAGAGTCCAACACCAAACAGGCTGGATCTGCTGCAGCCTTTAATGCAAATGGAATCTCTTCCTTTAGGACAGCAAGGTTCTTACGATTGTCTGATACGAATTTGTGCAAGCCTTCTGAATCCATCTCTTCACACAGTTTGAATAGCTGTGGATAAGCCTTCAACTCCATATTTTCTCTCTCAGAAGAGGATTTGATAATTTCCACATTACTTTCAACATACATAGAATCCAGTGTTTTGTCTTCCACAGTTGCTGCCCTCATTCCACCATCATCGCTAACAACAAAAGGCTCTGCAGATGATACTTTCCTCTGCTTCTCTAGAGCAGTAGTAATGGCAAAGACAGCAGCATCTCTCTTCTTTTGGAGCTTCTCCAAAGAGACATGCTCCTTGGCCACAACAGCAGCCTCCCGCTTCTGCAACATTTCTCGTGCTTTCCTTGTTTTGGTTTTGAACTCCCTTTCTTGGTCTTCCAGCTCATGAAAGCGTCTCTTTAAGGATTTCTCAAGCCCATGGAAATGTTCTTCAAGTTCTTTCCACTTCAAGTTAAGGGTTATGGCTCGGTGACTTTCCAATTCAGCAAATGCCTTCTGCAGCTGTTGTATCTTAGACGTTGTAGAGTCCATGAGCATAGCAACTGATTGGCTGTCTTCCATTGCAGAAACCTAGAAGGAAAATGGGAAACAGATAATGAAACAAAGAACACAATTTTGACATCTGAGGAGAACAATGAACATCATATATATAACAAAAATTATAATATATTATAGACAAAAGAATACAATGATAAAAGCACGCGATTAAACCTAGAACATTGGGAAAAACTAAATCTACATAATTTCCATAGCTAGATAAATCAAATATTGACAGTAAGGACCAAAAGAGAAATTTTCTATTTCCGATACTCCAACGTTCCATAAAGAATACGTACAAATAAAACGTTACAAATTTTGTAAAACAACACTAAACCTCTTCCAAGGGCCACCTACAAGTGCCAGCAAGCCACCAGATGAGACCCTGTCCTAGGTACAATAAGATTAACTCCCAAACTTTCCAATATGTTTTAGCAACAACTCGACGTGATCCCATCCTCCATAAATGCATGTAAATACCTCTCACTATGGTCCAACTCCAATTACAACAGAACACCACCCACTTGGAAAAAACACTACAAATCAAGGTCGATTGCACCAGAATAGATTTAATGTACTTCTATCCATATATAATGTCTCATCATTTATCAATCCACCTCCATGGGGTTTAAAATGCAAAAAAAAAAAAATAATTAAATAAATTCAGATGTGCAATAAAGACTCAATATGGCAAATTTTAAAACCTCCCAAAAACATAAGCAAACCCCATAAACACCCAATTATTCACCAACTAACATATCAAAACTGTACAATATTTATTTAGCAAACAATCAGCTCATTAAAATCAATACTCAAATAAAATTTAAGTAGAAAACAATTGTAAACCTTACCAGCGACTCAACAAGCTCAATGACCAAGAGATCGCCTAATTCGGGCTACAAAGCACAAAAACCCTAAGACAACGAAGCCGCAAAACCATAAAAGATCATCATAAAAGAAAAATTGAAATAAAACCCACCAAAATACAATAAAAAGAAAACCTAATCAACACATTTCTCACAATAACGGCTAAAAAGTGGTAGGTCACAGTAAGAGGAACAAATTTCTAGGAAAGAGACACTGGTGCTTCAAAGGAGACAAATACACCCGATCTGAATAAAACAAGCATTAAAAAATAAATAACGAAATCTTCAAACAGGCAGTAAATTTAAAATCAAAAAAAGACGAAATTACCGACGTAGAACGGGTAAGGAATAGCAAGAATTTTGGGCGGAAATCCAAAGTATCAATCCATTTTGTTTTGTGTGGCTGCTACGAATCTGCCTGCCTGCCTGCAATCTAAACCCCTAAGAGAGAGGAAAGTTTTGTCAAGGGCGACAAGGAGAGATTTTATACTGTCACTGGCGAGTCACGCTACTCACAGTCACAATCACAGTTACAGTCACAGTCACAGAGGTCATGTCCTCTCCTCAGGCCTCTTTTTTAAGAGTTAATAATACTTTTCTTCCTTATATAGGGTTGGATACGAAGTAAATCGAATATGAACACGAGTATGTTTATATTCACTTTATCCATTTTTTTGACACAGCTCGTGTTTCATTCAAATTCGACGAATAGGGTTTGGTGGTGTTCGCGATTCGTATTCATGTGAATAAAAAAGGCTCATATTCGTTTGCAGGCTTGCTACTGTAGATGACGAATCTTAGCAGTAAGCACCACAGCTTCTTCTTCATTGCGGCTACAGACAGTCAAATTACGACTAAGATGAGACGAAGAGTAGGAGAAAAGGGATAAGAGTAGGAGCATATGCTTTGACTCAATCGACTTCCCGAGACCGACAGAGAGAAGGAGAGAAGGAAAGAAAGTCTAAGACAGTCTTCCAAAAAAAAATGACGGAGAACACCATCAAGTCTGAAAGGGATGAACAATTTGGTTTGAATCGAACTGTTCGTTTGTTGGTTCGGATTCACGTTCGTTCTAACCAAACTTCGTCATATATGCTTGTATTCGTATTCGATTCGTATGAGGTCTGTGTCATTTCGTTGACAAACGAAATGAGCTCGAAAACAAATCTGAATGTGTTCACTTTGAATCCAATCCTATTCCGAAGTTTCGAAAAGGTATAATATTAGTCTAATAAAATCTGAACAAGTCATAACGTAGGTCTGAATGATAAACTAAATTTAAAAGCATTAATTTGAGGTGAATGGGCTATTATTAAATTCAGTCTAAAGATAATTTATTTTAAATTTAGCTGTAATAAAAATAAGTTTAATCATTATATTTAAATTTAAAGTCCAGTTACTTGGCAAGTCTAACGATATTGCCATCAATAGACAAGTATGAGACTTCAATTGTAACCGGCCGTTTCTTTATAGTTTTGAATGATGTTGTATATATTTTTAAACGGTTTTACAATATTTTCTACCTATCTTTCTGTAATGTTAAGGGCATTATAAAAGAATAAAAAACAAAAAAAAAAAAAAGAAAATTCGTAAGATATGGTTCGGGAAACTGTACTGTACTTACATATCTTAGAAAAAAGACAAAATTTTTTCAAGCAATAATTTGACAAATGACTGTTGTTCACATGAAACTATAAAATTTTCATCTATTTAAGCTTAAAATATTCATTTTCTTATTAGTAAATTTTAATTGGCTTTTGTGTAAATTACTGATTTATCTTTTGTTAATATCATAATAAAAATATCCTCATAATTTAATATAAATTTTAATTTTCAATATGACTTTAATTTTATTGAAACTACAAAAAATACCCTTTTTAAAAAAGCAAATTTAATTAACTAATTTATCCTTTAATAGTGTTTAATTACAAATTTATCCTCTAATAATTATAATTATGATATAGTATTTTTATTTTTCAAAAATAATTTTTTAATATTTTTATTCATTCTCTTCCCGTTGTTTTCACCACCAAACATTCACTATCTTCTTTCTCATTATGTTATCTTTACCAATACCACTCCTTTTTCCAATCTTTTAGAGGAATCTTTCACTAAACCTAAATTTATTCTTACTTGAATTTAAAATGAGTGAGAATGTAACACTCCTTTAAAAAAGTACCATTCAAGTAAAATATGTCCTCAAAGAGGGATGTCACTTCTTATTGAAAATTTCATAATAATAATCAAATACTGTTTATATTTGTGTGTGCAAAAGATATTCATAGGATTATATTCGAATCGAATATATTTAGATTCGTTTTTAAGTTCAGTTCGAATGAGTTTGAAACGAATTAGACGAATCTAAACACGAATACAAACATGAATAGTAATTTTAAAAATCAACAAATATGAACCCGAATCCGAATTATGTGAACCGAACACAAACACGAATTTGAATCTGAATTATGCGAACCGAACACAAACACGAACCCGAACTTAAATTATAATTTTTTTAATTATATTTTATTAATTATAATTTTTAATAAATATAAATACGAATTATATGAATCGAATATGAACTAAATTATACGAACCAAACAGGAATACAAATTTTACTATAAAAATATTCGACGAATACGAATCCGAATTCAAACCCAAACAATACAGACGAGCCTGAAAACGAACATATACACATTTAATTCAGCTCGAATCTAGCCCTAGATATTCATACCAAAATTAATAATAGTAAAAAAAAAAAAGATAAAACATAAGTAATATTATCCTTCAAAGTCTCGTTTCCCTACACTCCTACACATAAAACATAAAACATGAGTGAATTGTTGTAACACTTTATTATAGGTGGGTCTGACTACTGGCATGTGCATGAGGAATCTCACAAGTGCTCCCATCACAACCTCTTAAATAAACCTATTACTTGGGTTGAATAAGCTTGAAGCCCAATTATTTAATCCAAAAAAAATATAGTTGCAAATTGAACAAAATTTGAGCCTTACGTTGGTCTGAACAAACAAATTTTTTTCATTAAGTTTTTAGGCTTGAGCTTGAATAGAGGTTGTTTAAGCCTCAAGCTCAATAAACGCAAAAATTTATTATGAGAAAGGGTGTATTTGTCTAGTTTTTAAACTTATAAGGATAAAAGGTTCAAGTTTTAAAGCTAAAAACCATTGACTATTACTAATTTTTTGAAGAGGTATTTAAAGACTACAAAAGACTTGCGAGAATTTGCTAAAAGTGGTATATTTGAGAAGAAAAATCATGTGGTATTGTATGTCTTTACATTTGTTGGTTTTATGTTTGTTATTATTATTTATGACATTTTGCCTTGTGAAAGTGTCTCGGCTTATTTGGATTTTAGTATTCGTTTTGAGAACTTGTTAATACTCATTGTTGAGTTAACAACAAGAATATATTTAAAATTAGAGAGCAAACACAAAATAGGCCCAAAAATAGGTCTAAAGCCCAAAAATTTTAAAGAATTGGATTCAAATAAAAAATTTGAGACCCAAATATATAGGCCAAAAATGTTTTAGGGTTCAAGCTTGAACAAGTTAGACTTGATTCACTAGGTTTGATTGATAACCCTATTTTCAAAAAAAAAAAATTATCATAAAACTCATGAGAAAAAAAGTTTTCATGATTGTTCTTGAAAAACTATACATCTCGTGGGATCACATCCCATAGTAATGGATACAAGAACATGTGCTCATAAATTCAAATTGTAACAACCCTCACCTGGGAATTAGTCTCAAACTAGCCTAGATGTGAAGTGCCACTAGCTTAACCTATATAACTTTTTTTTTTATGCATCTACTTTTAACAAATAATATAACATATATGTAATTCTTGTATGAAAACATATTACCTGACTTTCATAAGAAGTAATTAAGAAAAATATTAAATTCTCATGTGTTGAACCCTTAGTGTTTTGATGATTCCGAAGATATGTTAAAATTTATAAAATAACAAAATTACCCCTGACATGAACTTGGTTCATGACCGAAATCGGACCGAAAAATTGTTTTGCAGGAACATGTATGCACACTGAGCAATTGAAGACTCACACGGCTATGTATTCAGCATTTGAAGCCACAAACGCCCATGTTAAGACCGCACACGCCTGTGCATTAAAGCCATGCACGCCCGTGCCTGAAGAAATTGAAGTCACACGCTCGTGTTGCGCAGAAAAGAACACACACACCCGTGTGCAAAAGGACACACATTCGTGTGTCAAGGGAAAAGGACACACATTCGGCCGAAAGACACACACGCCCGTGTGCCGAAGGACACACAGCCGTGTGTCAAGGAAAAATGTCACACACGCCCGTGTGCAGAAGGAGACACAACCGTGTGTCTAAGAAGAATGCCACACACGGCTGTGTAGCACAAAACACACGCCCATGTGTAAGGCCAAAATGCACCCATGTGCTTCTCGTACGTTAATCGTGCGTGTGCCCGTGCTAGCTTCTGGAATCTGAAAGCATCTGAAGAAAAATAACACATGCCCGTGTGTTGCAAATATGCACGCCCGTGCTAACACAAAAATGACCATTGGAAATACAGAAAAAGGGAAGCACGACCGTGCAAGAAAAGTGACCCGCCCATGCAGTTTTCCAGAAACTCTCCAACGGCTCTCAAATCAGCAAGTAACGGGTATATTCTTCCAAATCCTATAAATTAGAGCTGATTTGAAGATGCAAGGGTTAGAGAATCAGCACCACAACTTGTAATCTTCATTCTCTAATTCTTCTCCAAACTTCTCTCACAAAAATTACATTTGTAAATCCTTAGAGAGAAACCTTGAGAGCATATTGTAAATCCGCCTTATGAGACAAATCATTGTAATTTCCACAAACCCTTGGGCGCAATCCCGTGAAACTAGTGTTGGGGCGTAATCCTTGTTAAAACTAAGTTAAAAGCGCAATCCCTTGTATCAAAACTAATGTTAAGGGCGAAATTCCCTTGTTGAAAAAACCATTATAACTTTGGGTTAAAGTTAGTGGAAGAAAAATCTTCAAGCGGGGTTGCTTGGAGTAGTGGACGTAGGAGGCGTGGAGAAGCTCCGAACCACTCTAAAAATCGACTGAGCATTTCTTTGCTTTACTCTCTTTATATTTGCTTAGTCATATATTTAATTGTGCTTAATTGCTTTTATATAATTGAATGGTTGAATTGGTAGAATAGGAAAAGTTTTTAAAATTGCAAAATATTTTTAAACAACCTATTCACCCCCCCCCCCTTCTAGGTTGTTTGTCATTTAGCATTTGGGGTTTTACAATTGGTATCAGAGCTTGGGCTCTTGTTTTCAAAAATCTAACGATTTTTAGAGCTTAAGATCCGTTTTCGAAACTTTAATGGCAAATATTTTTCAAAAACCAATTTTTGAAGAAGGGGGTAGTTCAAATAGGCCACTCTTATTTTGTGGTATAAATTATGGTCAATGGAAAATTCGTATGAAATTTTTTGTTCAATCCATTGACTATAAACTTTGGAAAATTATTGATAAGGGTGATTTTGTCCCTATTAATCCAAATACAAATTTGCCCAAGAATGAATTTGAATTTAATGAAAGTGATGAAAAATTGATGAGTTTAAATTCAAGGGCATTAAACATGCTGTTTTGTGCTTTAGATACCACGAAATTTAACTGTGTTTCTTCTTGTGAAACTTCACATGAAGCTTAGATGATCCTCCAAATGACTCATAAAGGTACAAGCCAAGTGAGGGAGTCCAAGGTGGAGATGCTTTTTCGTGAGTATGAATTGTTCGAAATAAAGAAAAATGAAAACCTCACGGAGATGTATAAACGCTTCTCAAACCTATTAAATGAATTGAAAGGATTGGGAAAGAGGTTTGAGAATGTTGAGTTGGTCAAAAAGGTGCTACGATCATTACCGGAAGCTTGGAGTATGAAGGTGACGGCAATTGAAGAATCGAAGGACTTGACCAACATGGGCATGGACGAATTGATCGGGAGTCTCCTAACTCATGAAATGAAATGGATGCCTAAGAAAGAAGAGAAAAAGAAGAATATCGCACTCAAGGTTGAGGAGGATACAACTGAAGATAAAGAAAACTCAATCGAAAAGGAGATCTCGATGGATGAAGAGGATTTGAAGATGCTCTCCAAGAAATTTAGCAAGTTCTTTTCAAAAGGGAAGAAGAAAAAGAAAGAAAAAATGGTAACTTGCTATGAGTGCAGAAAAGAAGGACATTACCGGCAAGAATGTTGTCGGGTGAAAAAGAAGAAATCGAAAAAGAAAATGCTTGCCGCATCAAGCAAGGAAGATTCGGAGGATGAAGACGAAGAAGAACGGGTCTCCTTGTGCTTCTACCCCAAAAAGGAATGAAAAAGTGGTGTAGAAAAGTAAAGCTTGAAACACAACTCATATCCAAGTAAGTTATTTTAAACATGCTCAATTATGTATTGTGAATAATGATTGTGTTAATATGAATATGTGGTTTGTGAATATATGTTGATTTATATATTTGTGTGATGTGCTTGATAATTTATGTGCCTATTCTGAATTTGAGTCGAATCGATCCAAAAATATTTTTGAAATCGGTCAATATCTGAATTTGCATATTAACATCCCTCTTAATTGATCAAAATGAGCAAAAATCCTATTTTGTTGTGTTTTGATTGATTTTAAATTTCGGCATTGCATTTTGAAATTTTTCTAGATCACACGACCGTGTATCATTTGCACAGATCGTGCTTGACCAGCACACGCCCGTGCTATAAAATACACGCTCGTAATTTTTTTTAAAACGTTGAAACACACCCGTGTATGAGAAGCCACACGACTTTGTTCATTTGCGCATTATGTAGCACACACGCCCGTGTGTTTGAGAGACACACGACCGTATGTATTTGGGGATCCAGACACATGCCCGTGTGTCCGCAAAACACACGCCCGTGTGTCTGCTGCTATATAAGCAAATCAACCCTTTTTCTTCTCATTTCAACGAAATCATAAACCCTAGCCGCCCCTTTGTCGAAAATCTCTCAATTTTTTCTCAAAAATCACTCATTTTTCATCATATTTCTCACCTACATTTGGTTTCTAACATCATTTCATCAAGTTCTTTTGCATTCCCATACGATTTCATACCAATTTTGGCATCAAATCCATCAAAATCTTTTTCATTTCAAAGTCAATCTCAAAAATGCCTCCAAGAATGAAGAATGCAAACAAAAGATCGAATGAAGGGTCGTATAGAATTGTTTTTCAGAATAAAGAGCAAAAGGTATGCCTTAATCGACTTTTGGGAAAATCAATTTATGTTGGAAGATGTTTAGATATATCTATTTTAAGAGAAATTGGAATTTTTGAGGAAGTAATGGTTTTAATTAGAGCTTTGAAATTGGATAAATTATTTTTGATGAGATATAATGCTTATGAAGGATTAGTGTATGAGTTTTACAGTTCGTTACAATTATCAAAAGATCCTAGGGGAATGATTTTGGATTATACTATAAAGTTCCGATTAGGAAATTTAAATTAGACTGTAAAACCGGAAGAATTAGCGAGCTGGTTAGAATGTGATTGTGAGGAAATTCTCGATATGCCTAGAGGGCGTAGTTCACAGGCATCCTGGATTCATTGTACTGGAACCGATTTTTATCATGTGCATAAAGCCAAGGCATCAGCTATATGGAGTTCGAGCCTAAAAATTTTTCATCAGATGATTACTTATACTTTGAATGCTAGAACGAACACTAATGGACATATAAGTGTAAGAGATCTAGCATTGATGGAAGTCGCTCTGGAATTCGCTCAAGTGGATGTGGCTCGGTGGTTAATTGGAAAATTAAATGATATTCAAGAAAATTTAGATAAACCCCGAGTACCGATCGACTTTGGGATGCTTATATCCTTTTTTGCTAAGAAGCTTGGATTGGATTTATCATATTATGAGCATCACGTGATTCCTTTCACAGACATCCACTACATTGGTGCAAATGCCTTATTCAGAATGAAAATAATTGAAAAATACGGTTTAGAGGGATAGAGACTAGTTGATACTATTGGAGAGACTGAGCCTTCTGCAACTCCTTCAGGTGCCCCATCGCATGCAGCCGAATCCAGTGGAAGAAGAGGGAAGAGGACTCGAATGGATCAAGGAATGGAATCTCAATCTCCCTCTGAAATGCAAAGGCTAATGACATCATTTGAAACTTTTTAAGGACAAGCCTTAGAGCATTTCAACTTCATGAGCCAAGAGATAGTCGGCATGAGAGACAGAATGGGACGTCTTGAAGACCGAGTGAGTGGAATAGAAAATCAGTTACAAGCTATTAATTCTCGGTTTCCATCCGTATCAGTACAAGATGATGATGATGCTCCTCCACCAGCTCAAGATTGAAAAACAACATCCTTCATATGCATTCATTCATGCATCATTTGCATATTTGAATTTTTTTTTAGGAACATTTTTTAATTATATTGACTTTAACATTATATTGATAATGCTTAATTGATAATAAATTTTTTTGTTATAATGACTTGTTATTGTTTTGATTGTCGATGTTTGGGTGTTTAATTGTTGATGTTGGTGAATTGTTGGTGTTAGTGATTATTATTGATATTTTGGGAGTGTATGTTTCTTTGTTATGTTTGGGAAATATCTGAAAAACAGAGGAGACTCTGTCAAAATTTTTTTTTTATTTATGACAAAAAGGGAGAGAATTAGGGTTAAAATCAATGGTTAAAATCAAATGAAAATTTTTATATATGCATAAAGATTGAAATAAAGATTGAAAATTTTTATATATGCATGAAGATAGGGGGAGTAATGAAAATTTTTATATATGCATAAAGATAAGGGGAGTAATAAAAATTTATTGAAAATGCTTTATTGAAAATTTTAACATATTTTGTCATCAATCAAAAAGGGGGAGATTGTTGAACCCTTAGTGTTTGGATGATTCCGAAGATATGTTAAAATTTATAAAATAACAAAATTACCCCTGACATGAACTTGGTTCATGATCGAAATCGGGCCGAAAAACTGTTTTGTAGGAACACGTATGCACACTGAGCAATTGAAGACTCACATGATCGTGTATTCAGCATTTGAAGCCACACACGCTCGTGTTAAGACTGTACACGCCCATGCATTAAAGCCATGCACGCCCGTGCCTGAAGAAATTGAAGTCACACGCCCGTGTTGCGCAGAAAAGAACACACACGCCCGTGTGCAAAAGGACACACAACCATGTGTCAAGGGAAAAGAACACACACGCCCGTGTGCCGAAGGACACACAGCCGTGTGTTAAGGAAAAATGTCACACACGCCCGTGTGCAGAAGGAGACACAACCGTGTGTCAAAGAAGAATGCCACACATGGTCGTGTAGCACAAAACACACGCTCGTGTGTAAGGCCAAAATGCACCTGTGTGCTTCCCGCACGTTGATCGTGCGTGTGCCTGTGCTAGCTTTTGGAATCTGAAAGCATCTGAAGAAAAATAACACACGCCCGTGTGTTACAAATACGCACGCCCGTGCTAGCACAAAAATGACCATTGGAAATACAGAAAAAGGGAAGCACGACCGTGCAAGAAAAGTGACACGCCCATGTAGTTTTCCAGAAACTCTCCAACGGCTCTCAAATCAGCAAGTAACGGGTATATTCTTCCAAATCCTATAAATTGGAGCTGATTTGAAGATGCAAGGGTTAGAGAATCAACACCACAACTTGTAATCTTCATTCTCTAATTCTTCTCCAAACTTCTCTCACAAAAATTACATTTGTAAATCCTTAGAGAGAAACCTTGAGAGCATATTGTAAATCCACCTTGTGAGGCAAATCATTGTAATTTCCACAAACCCTTGGGCGCAATCCCGTGAAACTAGTGTTGGGGCGTAATCCCTGTTAAAACTAAGTTAAGGGCACAATCCCTTGTATCAAAACTAGTGTTAAGGGTGAAATTCCCTTGTTGAAAAAACTATTGTAACTTTGGGTTAAAGTTAGTGGAAGGAAAATCTTCAAGCGGGGTTGCTTGGAGTAGTGGACGTAGGAGACGTGGAGAAGCTCTGAACCACTCTAAAAATCGGCTGAGCATTTCTTTCCCTTACTCTCTTTATATTTGCTTAGTCATATATTTAATTGTGCTTAATTGCTTTTATATAATTGAATGGTTGAGTTGGTAGAATAGGAAAAGTTTTTAAAATTGCAAAATATTTTTAAACAACCTATTCACCCCCCCCCCCCCCTCTAGGTTGTTTGCCATTTAGCATTTGGGGTTTTACATCATGATAATAATATCCCAAAATGTAAAAACAAAATACTAGAATCCTCATTGAATCACTTTGACTATGTACTTCTATTGAGATGGGTGTCCATAACCTCTCTTATGGCCCACTAACCTTTATGTTAGTAGTGACATCAATAGCAGCATCAGAAGGCTCCTCAACTATACCACAAGATGGGGTGAGCTAAAGCCCAATAAGCATAATAATGCACAAATGCAATGATATGTTATCTTGTTATGCATGTGCTTTAAAACTAATTCTTGTGCTTCGAGTCCTAAGGTCATGACATTATACTCAACTAAAGGGAATGTACCAACTCTTGTGAGAAAAATAATCATGACCATGTACCCTCGGGATTAGCCTATACTCGAGGTTTGCCCAACCAAAATAGGTTAATTTTTGTGTTTTGTCGCCTATGCTAGTTGGAACATCCTATTCCTAAAGAAAGCATTTTTCTACATTGCCATACACCAAAAAGAACTTTTCATGATGCATGTTCCTATTTCATGAACCTTTTTTTAACCTTTTTTTTTTTATAGTCATGTGTTTTATATTCATTCCTTGTCATTCCATGTATAAATCTACTATGCACTTCTTCCTTGATATAATATTATGATGCATTACATGTGGCATTAATGCATACAAACATAAGGACATAACTCATATAGACAACAAACAAAACATCTTGTAGTGAGTTACGTTATACTTACCTTGATTCTTGCTTAACTTCTTATTGGGTGGATAGCAAGCGAAAACTTGTACAGGTAATAGGGACTTTCCTAGAAAACCCTAACATGCACATTAACATTACTCATCTTTTAAGTCATATGAAACCCAAATTCATTCCCTAAGATGAAGTACAAATTAAAATTCTAAACCATCATGCCCATATAGTGTTGTCCTCTAATAAACATCTATTCAGTGTTTTTAATGAATTCCATGTTCATTGAAAATTCATAAAATTTAGCCAAAATAAACTAAAAACATAGGATATTCCAAAAAAATTTTCAATTAAAAAATCGAGGTGTTAAACCTATCCAAATCATGTATAAAATTCCAACTACATACTCTTCCTAGAACTCTATGTGATATCTATTCTACAATTTTTAATAAATTTTGTACCATCCATAAAATTCTAAAATTTTGCCAAAAATAATATAGACACATGAAAAGACTTCCATAAAAATTTTACTTAAAAAAGAGTTTTTTTTTTTTTATATTAAAGGCTTTAGTAAACTTGAGTTATTGGTACCACCTAGATCACAACTTGCTCTATGGACAATACTCATTCCCCAATTTTTAATAAATCTACAACCTATTAGGGGTGTATTAGCCACATAAGTTTAGTAGGTCTAGAGATCCGATGGTCGCAGGTAAATTAAGGCCATAGAGAGTGCCATGAGATTATTCACCATGACAGATAGAAAGAGAGTGGTATACATATTATGTGCTTAAAGGTGATGCAAGAGTATAGTGTAGCCTCTTAAAGACATTTGTAGATGAAAAAAGTTTATCTTGGATAGAGTTTTGGAAACTATTTGATAAGAAGTACTATAGTATTGATATGGTTTATGTTAGGGCCCAAGAGTTTATAAGTTAACCTAGAGGTTAAGTTTGATTAGAGAGTATATGATTTGGTTCAACGTCTTGGTAAGATTTTTTACAAGATTGGCAAGTTCAGAGATAGGTATGGTGTAAAAGTTTGTTAATGGATTATATCTTGTCATCATTTGAAATAAATGAACCCTGAAAAATAAAATTTCGTTAGGAACAAATTATAATTATGGAATGAAAAAAGTAAAAATAATAATAATAATGACAAAAAGAAATCATAATAACAATGATAATAATAATGATAATCAAAACCTTGGTCCAAATAAGAGCAGCCCACCCAAGGAACTATACAGGATTCAGATCAGCTGGCCCGCCCAAGAGAATAAACAGCATGCAACCCAATCAAGAAGCCCAATACACACACATGCACAGTAGGTAAAAAATAAACAAATTTCCTCCCCCAGTCGCGACTCGAACCAGGCGCCCAACAGATTTCAATCTTCCGCCCTTCGCCACCACTGCAACCAGCCACTTGTCATCATTTGAGATATGATAATGTGGCGCCGGTTTTTACCGCGCCGAGCCAGGACAGACTTGCCACTCTTGTTTAACCACCCTAAATGTGGTCAAGAGGAGCGCATAACGGGTTTGTGACCCGTTATGGAGTCGCCACCCGGGAGTAACCCCGGGAAAGTACACATCGGTGAGGATGGGCGATTTATGGATTCCTTGCAAAGGACCCAACTACCCCTCACCTACCCAATGGGTCGGGTTCGGAGAGTCAGGTATGACGATGGGAAGGTGTTAGGCACCCATGCCGCCCGGCGTGAAAGCCGGCCTCCACTTTTATGGTTCGTTTGTTAAGCGTGTTACCAAGTTTAATTAAATTCCAGATTATCACACGATGCATTATTAATAATCATGCACATATAATAAATTACATTCATCCATGAATATAATAAAATACGAGAAATGAAATAATTAAAAATTACAACCTTTTTCCATACACCCCTATACATTTTATCTAACCCTAAACAAGTCTAGGAATAATAAAATAACAAGATTGGCAAGTTCAGAGATAGGTATGGTGTAAAAGTTTGTTAATGGATTATATCTTGTCATCATTTGAAATAAATGAACCCTGAAAAATAAAATTTCGTTAGGAACAAATTATAATTATGGAATGAAAAAAGTAAAAATAATAATAATAATGACAAAAAGAAATCATAATAACAATGATAATAATAATGATAATCAAAACCTTGGTCCAAATAAGAGCAGCCCACCCAAGGAACTATACAAGATTCAGATCAGCCGGCCCGCCCAAGAGAATAAACAACATGCAACCCAATCAAGAAGCCCAATACACACACATGCACAGTAGGTGAAAAATAAACAAATTTCCTCCCCCAGTCGCGACTCGAACCAGGCGCCCAACAGATTTCAATCTTCCGCCCTTCGCCACCACGGCAACCAGCCACTTGTCATCATTTGAGATATGATAATGTGGCGCCGGTTTTTACCGCGCCGAGCTAGGACAGACTTGCCACTCTTGTTTAACCACCCTAAACGTGGTCAAGAGGAGCGCATAACGGGTTTGTGACCCGTTATGGAGTCTATGGAGTCGCCACCCGGGAGTAACCCCGGGAAAGTACACATCGGTGAGGATGGGCGATTTATGGATTCCTTGCAAAGGACCCAACTACCCCTCACCTACCCAATGGGTCGGGTTCGGAGAGTCAGGTATGACGATGGGAAGGTGTTAGGCACCCATGCCGCCCGGCGTGAAAGCCGGCCTCCACTTTTATGGTTCGTTTGTTAAGCGTGTTACCAAGTTTAATTAAATTCCAGATTATCACACGATGCATTATTAATAATCATGCACATATAATAAATTACATTCATCCATGAATATAATAAAATACGAGAAATGAAATAATTAAAAATTACAACCTTTTTCCATACACCCCTATACATTTTATCTAACCCTAAACAAGTCTAGGAATAATAAAATAACAAGATTGGCAAGTTCAGAGATAGGTATGGTGTAAAAGTTTGTTAATGGATTATATCTTGTCATCATTTGAAATAAATGAACCCTGAAAAATAAAATTTCGTTAGGAACAAATTATAATTATGGAATGAAAAAAGTAAAAATAATAATAATAATGACAAAAAGAAATCATAATAACAATGATAATAATAATGATAATCAAAACCTTGGTCCAAATAAGAGCAGCCCACCCAAGGAACTATACAGGATTCAGATCAGCCGGCCCGCCCAAGAGAATAAACAGCATGCAACCCAATCAAGAAGCCCAATACACACACATGCACAGTAGGTAAAAAATAAACAAATTTCCTCCCCCAGCCGCGACTCGAACCAGGCGCCCAACAGATTTCAATCTTCCGCCCTTCGCCACCACGACAACCAGCCACTTGTCATCATTTGAGATATGATAATGTGGCGCCGGTTTTTGCCGCGCCGAGCCAGGACAGACTTGCCACTCTTGTTTAACCACCCTAAACGTGGTCAAGAGGAGCGTATAACGGGTTTGTGACCCGTTATGGAGTCTATGGAGTCGCCACCTGAGAGTAACCCTAGGAAAGTACACATCGGTGAGGATGGGCGATTTATGGATTCCTTGCAAAAGACCCAACTACCCCTCACCTACCCAATGGGTCGGGTTCGGAGAGTCAAGTATGACGATGGGAAGGTGTTAGGCACCCATGCCGCCCGGCGTGAAAGCCGACCTCCACTTTTGTGGTTCGTTCGTTAAGCGTGTTACCAAGTTTAATTAAATTCCAGATTATCACACGATGCATTATTAATAATCATGCACATAGAATAAATTACATTCATCCATGAATATAATAAAATACAAGAAATGAAATAATTAAAAATTACAACCTTTTTCCATACTCCCCTATACATTTTATCTAACCCTAAACAAGTCTAGGAATAATAAAATAACAAATAAATCCTGCAAAACAATTTTGTTAGTTAATCCAAATAATAAATAAATCGTACAAAAACAAATTAATTAATTAATCTAATGAAATAAATGAACCCTGAAAAATAAAATTTCGTTAGGAACAAATTATAATTATGGAATGAAAAAAGTAAAAATAATAATAATAATGACAAAAAGAAATCATAATAACAATGATAATCAAAACCTTGGTCCAAATAAGAGCAGCCCACCCAAGGAACTATACAGGATTCAGATCAGCCGGCCCGCCCAAGAGAATAAACAGCATGCAACCCAATCAAGAAGCCCAATACACACACATGCACAGTAGGTAAAAAATAAACAAATCTCCTCCCCCAGCCGCGACTCGAAGCAGGCGCCCAACAGATTTCAATCTTCCGCCCTTCGCCACCACGGCAACCAGCCAGATTCATTCAAATTGCATGCAGAAAAATTATATACACAATATGCACAGACACACAGCATAGAGGAAAAACAGCTTTTCCCCAGCAGCGTGATTTGAACCTTAGAGGGGGGAGTAACATGGCCACCTGCTGCCACCGGGGCGGCCAGTCTCATCCATCCAACACAGACGCAACAAATATATATATGCAATATATACGAATACATGCAGCATATAAAACATACTCCCTGTAGAATATTTATTATATACAGTATACTAGGATACATATAAAATACAGAATACGTATACACTAAAAAAAATGCAGGATGTTTATAAAAAACAAATATCAATGTACAAAAGAAATCGAATACGAAATATCAACAAAAATACAACATATACAAAATATAAACACAAAAAAATTGAATATACATATAGAACATTCACATACGTACCGAAATACGATAATAAAAAATATACCGAATATTAACATATTTATGTATAAAATAAAAGTACAATGCACAAATTATTTATGCAGAATATACAAACAATATTTACATAAAATACAATCTTTATATACATGAAATAATAAATAAATAAATAAAAATATTATTTACGAAAAAATCCCCCTCAAGGGCGTACCTGAAAACTATTGATTCGAAATTTATCGACGTTGAACCGAAGATTACAGAGCACAAAAATTAGTTTTCGAATATGTTATTTTTTTTTGAAAATTTTTTTTCTCTCTTTTCTTTTCTTTTTTTTTTCGAACTTTTCCTTCCCCTTCTCTGCATTTTTTTTTCTCTCGGCCGTCTCCCCAGCCGTTCCCAATTTTTTCTAAAACTCTCTCCCAAAATCCCCTCCCTTTCCTCTCAATTTTTCTCTCCCAAAAATCCTCAGTCCCCCCTGGAAAATTTTCTCCCCCTATCTCTCAATTTCTCCTCTCAGCCGTTCCCAATTTTCTCTTCCTCGAAAAGTCCCCCCCAATTTTCTTCCAATCCCCTCATTTTCCCAATAAATGCAGCTTTTATACTTTGGGAAAAAGTAAAAAAAACTGATAGCCCGCCCAAGCAAAAAGCAGGCCACGCGCACGCACAGCCAGCGTGCGGCGCGCTGGCCTGGACAGGGGAGAGAGAGAGAGCCGTGCACGCCAAGGCAGAGGGCATGGAGCAACACAGCGCGCGCGTGCATGACACGCGCGCTGAGCGTCCAACCCTGCAGCTCTGCCCGCGCGTGGTTGACACGCGCGCGCTGCAGGCCAAGTCTTGGGCCCCTTGCGCATTGGGCTTCCTCCCTGCCTTTTTTCCTTCTTTCTTTTTCCTTCTTTTTTTTTTTTCTTTTTGACTTGGGCTGGCTGCATGGGCTTGGGTTTTTCTTTTTTCCTTTTTTTTTTTTTTTTTAAAATAACATAAAATAAACATTTTTTTTTTTTTACTCATCCATCCTTGGCTCAACGTCTCAAAAATCCTAAATCAATATCCAAGGTTTTCATCATCGGGGGTGACCCTGTTGGGTCCAAAATGGGGTGTCTACAGATAATTAAAGCTACTCTTTTATAATGATTTAGTGAGGCTTTAAAAAGAGCTCCAAGATCTGAGGTATAACTATAGAGGATAAGTGTGTTCTCCTAATCGACAAATAGAGGTTCAGATAAAGGTAATAAACTAGTGCAATTGAAGAAGCTTTTTAAGGTGGTAAAAAGTAGAGGGTTTAGTTATTTATATGTATGACTTATGGTAAGGGCACCTATGAGAGTGTTTGGTAGGATAAAGTATGTGTTTCAAATGTTACCAACTAAGGCATAGGCTATTGGAGTGCCCATCCAAAGAGGGCACTAGGCTATCTAGAGGTGGTATTAGGCCCAATACAAGTATAGTTGGTTTAATTAACATAGGTAGTGGTGTTGTTAGAAATGGTGCTGATGTACTTAAACAAAGTATCGGTACATCTAGAGAAGAAGGTAGAGTTAGAGTTTTTGTTATGAGGTAGGACCAAACAAAGACCATTCCATAAAAAGTCATCTGTTAGATACTCTTCTTTGATACTCTATTATTTGTGTTAATTGATTATGGTGTCACATAAAGCTTCATTTTTAAAAGAATAGTAGAAATATTAGGGTTGATCCCTAGTGTGGTTAATAGGAATATCTATACTTGTAATATCTCAAGATTAGAAATATCTTTTAGGCTGATAATATGGGGTTAGAAGTGAGAATTTATCGTGTAAATTAGAATTGAAAAAGTTTAAGGGTGAAATAGATATTTTTACTGAGTTAGGTGGCTGGTGCATAAACCTTGTTGAAAGGTTATTCATGCAAGCCTTACTCCTAAGAAGTTAATATTACAAGGCCTTTCCTAAGATAAAGAAAAAGTTAACTACTTTTTTTTATTAGGTATCTTCTATATTGAGATTAGCCTTACTCCTAATTCATCTTAGGTCATTGACTCAAAATATGGTATTTATATCACTTTTGATATGTAAAGAATAAGGTAAGTTACATCACTTAACTAAAAAGAGGTAGATTTATGAGTTAGGAAGAGAGAAAGGTTACCGCTTTAGCTATAGGATATTATATGTTATATCTACCGTTTAGGCTAATTTTGGAACTGAAAAACTTTTATTATTTACCATTTGCTACTAAAAATTTACTTTTTGTATCCATATTAGATAAAAAGAGTTTTTTATTCTCAATTGCTAATAGTACTCTAACTATTAGCTTGAATGGTATACGTTATAGGATAATAAATTTTATTAATGGTTTATATGTTTTAAATATGCATAACAACCAAGTTCTCAATATAAGTAATAAACATATTAAAATCAATGAATCTCATATATCTGTGGCATTATAGGCTAGGGAATATAGGCCTAAAATGTATTTTAAAACTCAATTTGCTAGAATTTTGTAATCATTTAACTTCTAGTTCTACGATGAATATGAATTATGCTTAATTGGCAAAATGGCTAAGTTACCTTTTTTTGGTTATAATGAAAAGGCAATTGAACTGTTAGAGATCATACATAGCAATGTGTGCGGACCGATAATAGTTCATGATAAGCATGAGAAACTTTACTTCATGACATTTATTGATGACTTTAATCGATATGACTATGTGTTTCTCATGAGACACAAGTTTAAATGCTTTGACAAGTTCAAGTAGTCAAAAGTAAAGTAGAGAGGTAACTCAACAAAAGTATTAAGATCTTCTATTATGATCAAGGAAGGGAATACTTGAGTATTGAATTCAATAGATACCTAAGGTAGTGGGATTTACTCTCATAGCTCACACATCCTAGTATGTTATAACACAATGGTGTATCTAAATAGAGAAATTTAACTTTTATAGATATGGTTAGATCAATTATAAGTTTTAATAAGTTGTCCATGCCTTTTTAAAGTTATACCTGAACTGGGTTTTGTTCAAATCTAAGAAACTAAATCTGTATGAGTTATAAACTTGGCGAAAGCCTAATTTGGAATTGTAATAGCCCAGGGGTAGGATTTGTCATTTAGGCTAAGTTGAGGGGTTAAAGAGAGAGAGTTTGAGAATTTGAGGGGCACACGCCCGTGTGCCAGGAGAGAGATGAGTTATATATTTCTTTTCCCCCAGCTTTTTCCCGTATTTTTCCCTGCAGCTTATTTTCCTAAGCTTTTCTCCTTCCTTTTCCAGTGAACCCTAGACCAGAGATTGTCCAGCCAGCCGCCATTGTTTCGGTGAGAGATCCAGGACCATCTAGGGAGAGAGATCCGGATGCCATGACAAGAGGTAAGTATTTCTTTACCTCTTCACTTAGGTTTCCAGCAAGTTTTCCTGTTTTCCAGCTTATTGGATGTTTGCTGTGTGTTGAGCATGTTTTTCCTGCATGATATGATGATGAAATGATGAGATGCATGATGATTCTTGAAATGAATATGCAATGTATGTATGTATGTTGCTTGGGTATGCTTTGGATGAGAAATGCATGAGATTTGATGAGTTAAATGAGAAATGCATGAGCTGAGTATGTTTATTAGCATGTATATGTGCTGTGGTTATGTTTAATTGAAAGATGATTGAGTATTGGATGTGTTTGGGTTGGATTTCTGGGTTTCTAGACGTATTCTGTAGATTCTGGGTTGAGCACACGACCGTGTGGCCTCAAATCTGCATGAACACGGCCTTGCGTCCTGTCCGTGTGCGTATGAAAATCCATACACACGCCCGTGTGCCCGAGGGGACACGCCCGTGTGTGAGATCCCTATTTGAGCACGCCCGTGTAGGCAAGAAACGGGAGGGTGCTGAGGCAGACACACACCCGTGCAGTGTGATACACGCCCGTGTGCCCAGCCATGCACGCCCGTGTATTCGCACCACACGCCCATGTGGTTAGCCTTTTCCTTGATTTCTTGAGAAATTTTCCCAGAATGTTGCATGCCCATCAGCACGAGAGGGTCACGGTCCCGTGTGCCTTGACACACGCCCGTGCACGCTAGCACACACGCCCGTGTGGCTTAAGAAATAAAGAAATGAGATTTTTAATTAAAGATAAGCAACCTTAAGCTTCCCTAAGCGAAATCTATGCATGCGAAACACGAGAATAACATGAGAAAACATCATTTCATGCATGATTGAGAGACATTGAGCATGACATGCCATACATGAGAAATTTTCAGAAAGGGATCTACGGATCCAAGAGATATTTTAAATAGTATATATATATACGATGTTCCGGACATCAGTTAGGGTTGGATATGAGGGGGCACCTGTGAGTTCGCACGCTCGCTAGAGAGGGAAACCATGATCCGCTAGAGAGGATATGGTCGTGCACGAGTAGTTTTCTTATAGGTTTGAGCTCACGAGGCCAAGGTGTTGAATCCCTGTGTTCATCAGACTGGCCAACATAGCAGAGTTATTTTTCAGATACAATACTTTTGATACTGTTTTCAGACATACTATATGTATATATATGAGGATCTTCGGATCAGAGATTTTTATGAGAAAGAGTTTTCAGAAAAGATGTATTTTTCAGAAAATCAGCCCGAGGGGCAAGGTTTTATGAGAAAATGAGATTTACATGACATCAGAGCATACATATCATGTCATGTACCACATACATGAGAACATATGAGATAAAAGCAAAGTACAAAGCATAAAGATACCTGAGAATTCTGAAAACTTAATAATTAAAGAACGTAAAGAAATAAAAAGTAAGATAAGATTGAGAAAAACAATAAGCTGAGATTCCGAGGTCTGATCGAGGATCAGCCTTTGCTTGATGACCTGTCTGTGTAAGAAATAGGAAATGCTTACTGAGTGATTTCGTCACTCACCCCTTCTTCTTCCTTTCTCTTTTGCAGGTCAGTGAGTTTTGGGGATTGAGATGCGGTGATCAGCTGTGAGGTTTTGGGGACATGGCTCGGCAGCTAGTTATATTTTCGGCTCATTTGCTTTATTTATTGCATTTCATGTATTTCCGTTGTGTGTACTATATTATTATGCACTGTATGGATTTATACATGAACAGCCTGGGATTTTCAGAAAAAGTCTTCATGACTTCTTTTATTAAAGTTTTTTTTTTTTTATAATCTACGCTTCCGTATATTATTGTTTAAAGTATTTTGAGTAGCAGTTTAAATTCTTTTCCCTCGTAGGGATCTCCGTCCCGGGTATAGTTTTATTATTACTATTAATATATATATATATATATATATATATTTTATAGCTACGCATAGTAGGCCTGGGGCGGGGGTCACTACAGGAATACTTGGGGATTTGTGATTATAAGGTTTATGTCAAGAAAATGGCTTTGAATAAGCTAAGCTCCAAAGTTGACAAATATATATTTTTGGAATACTTGAAAGAAACTAAGGGTTATTATTTTTACTATTTAGATGAGTAAAAAATCCTTGTTGCTTGCACTAGTATTTTTCTTAAAAGAGAATGCCTTTCTAAAAGGATTAATGGGAGGAAAGTGGAATTTGATGAGGCTCTTGAATTGTATATGACCATAAATGTTACATAGAATGATATGCCACCTTAGGTGGTTGATTATGGTAACACAAAAACTATATAAGTCAAGTAGAGTACGATACTAGCCTAAGAGATTTGGTTATCTCTTGACTTAGCATGGTAACATATTAGTTATCTAAGATGATAAATCAAAAACTTATATAGAGGTTATGACAACTCTAAACTTTATTAAATGGCTTGAAGCCATGAAATCTGAGGTAGACTCTATGTATTAAAATCATTTATGGACTCTAGTAGACAAACTTGAAAGGGTAAAACTTGTAGGGTATAAATAGGTTTTTAAAAGGAAAACTGACATCGATGGTAATAAGTATGCCTATAAAGTAAGATTGATTACTAAAAGGTTCCACTCAGAAACATTGTATAGTTTATGATGAAACCTTTTATTAGTTGTGTTACTTAAGTCTATTTAGATAATGCTTTTGATTATTAAATACTATGATTATAAGATTTGGCATATAGATGTTAAAACTTCTTTTCTGAATGGTAACATTAAGGAAGATGCGTTTATGACATAGCCTAATAGTTTCATTCTTAAAGGTCAAATAGATAAAGTGTACAAGTTGTAAAAGTCTATTTATGGACTAAAATAAGTATTAAAAAGTTAGAACATTAGTTTTAACGAAATCGTCAAAGAATTTGGTTATACTAAAAACAAAGATGAGTTATGTGTGCATAAGTGGTCCTGTGAGGGTGTAGTTACTTTTTTGGTATTGTATATCAATAACATCTTGATTATTGGAAATAATATTCCATACTTATAAACTATAAAGACTTAGTTATCCAAGTGTTTCTTTATAAAAGACTTAGAAGAAGCAACTTATATTCTCGATATCAAGATTTATCATGATAAATCATATAAGCTAGTTGGTTGAAGTCAGAGCATATACGTAAATAAAGTGTTGAAGAGATTTAACATGCATAAGTCAAAGAAAAGGTTGTTGTCCATGAATTATGGTATATATCTCTTTAAGGATATATGTCCTAAGACATTTGAAGATAGAGAAAAGTTGAGTCATATTTTTTTTTCTTTGGTAATTGGATAAGCTATGTTATTGATATCTCATACGCCTTAAGCATTCGTAATAGATATCAATCTAATCAAGGCGAGAAACACAATATTACTATCAAAAACATCCTTAAACATTTATGATGGACTAAAGATATGTTCTTGGTTTATAAAGAGGAGGATGAGCTTACTAGTCATGGTTATAGTGATGCCAGTCTCCAGATTAATGGAGTTGATTTTAAATTCTAATCGAGATTTATGTTTTACTTAAATAGCGGTACAACAAGTTGGAAAAACTTTAAGTAAAACACTACTACTAATTCTACAATAAAGTCTATAACTATTTAGCCAAAACATTGCATGGTCATGACATTATAAAACACATATGCACAAACATGTATTCAAATGCACAATTGTGTATCGCATTCTACTTTAACAAATCATTGCTAAACAGGTTCTGATTTTAACCAATTCTCACTCAAAATTCATCAAATCACAATGTTAGATCGAGACCCTAAATTTGTCTTAGCCTTTTGGAATAGTTTACAACAAGCCTTGGGTACACGATTAGCATTCAGTTTAGCCTATCACCCATAGATAGATGGCCAAATTGAAAAAGTCAATCAGATTTTAGAAGATCTAATTAAAAGCTTGTTGTATAGATTATAAAACAACTTGGTATGATGTCCTGCCACTGATAGAATTCGCTTATCATAATAGTTACCACGCCATGATCAAAATAGCACCTTACGAGGCACTTTATGGAAGGAAATATAGGTTTCCTCTTCATTAGGATGATATAGGAGAAAAGAATAGTCTACAACAGTCTATAGGGCCTGAAATGATTCAAAAGATAATTGAAGATGTGGGTGACAAAGAAAAGATATGGAGTTTCAAGTGGGTGACAAAGTATTTGTGAAAATTGCCCCCTATAAGCAAGTTATAAGATTTGGCAAAAAAAGAAAACTTGCACTGTGATTTATTGGCTTATCCGAAGTGTTAGAAAGAGTCAGTAAAGTGGCTTATAATCTTACACTTCCTCTGAGTATGGACAAAGTGCATAATGCATTTCATTTATTGTTGCTTTGAAGATACTTGATAGATCCTTCACATATACTAAATATAGAAGAAATTGAATTAGTAGATAACTTAGTCTACGAGGAGCCACCAATGCAAATATTAAGACCACAAAATTAAAGAGCTTTGAAATAAGCAAATTTTACTAGTAAAAGTTTTACGGAAAAATCAAAAAGTAGAAGAAGCGACATGAGAGGTAGAAAAGGATATGTAATACCATTTTCCTAAATTGTTTTTACAAATTTTGGGATGAAATCCTTTTAAGGGGGAAAAAAACGTCACACCCACACTTAGGTATATTAAAAAAAATCTCTAATAAAAATTAACTTCAATGGTTTTATTAGAAATTTCTTTAAAAAATGTATAAAAGAGTGATATTTTGCATTAGGGGTAAAATGGTTATTTTAAAAGATTTAAGGGATAAAGTGGGTATTAAAAAAAATATCTAAAATAATTTATATGTTTTAGAAGGTTACTCTTAGTAAATTGTATGATGACACATATGAAATTATTGGAAAAGATGAAAAGTATTGTGATAATTTGTGTGGGGCATAAAATAGTCATTTTAAAAAGATTCAAGGGATAAGGTGGACATTGAAAAGAAATGACATAAAATAATTTATATGTTAGGAAGGTTCCTTTTTGCAAATTGAATAAAGGGCATATATGTAATTTAAGAAAAGATGAAGGGCATTTTTGGAATTAAACATAATTAATTAATTAGAAAGGGATAAGGGTGACTTATTTCTTCCATTTTCTTTCTTCTCTACTGCTAGAACGTCTCTTACTGTCTTCTCATTTATTTTTTCAAATTTTAGAAGGAATCAAGAAAATTTGTAAAGATATTTGCTAGGATTTTTAAGAAAAGTCTTCTCATCACCATCTAAGATAAGAATCTTGTAAAAAATTGTTGAAATTCCGTCTATTAGGTGATTTTCTAATACTTTGATGGTGGATTAGGAATTTAGAAGGAGAAAAACTATTGAAAGGAAGAAAAAGAAGAAGTAATGAAAAGTTCGAAGGTAAGTAAATTTGATTAGAAAGTTAAGTTTCTCGTCTTAGGGTTTATGGAAAGATTAAAATTTATTAGTTTTGAAAGTTAATGATATAAGAAATAGATAATGTTAAGGAGATGAAATGATATAAAATTAATTTTAAAATAAAATAATTGATGTAATTAAAGAGGAAGATTTGGCTATGTAAAAAGAAAAGAAAGAAAATAGATTTGAAATGAATTTGAGGTTAATTGATTGAATATATGATATTGATACGTTATATTGATATACGTATGATGAGAAACTTGGCTTGTTATGTAATCTTGGAAAATGGATATGGTGATGTGGTAAGGCTAAGATGTTATATTATTAAGTATTCAAGGTAGTTTCATGGCTAAGTTTGATAAATCATGCAATATATATTTGTATATACATATTGGGATGAGTTAGTACTTGTTAAGAAGGTGTGGTTTAATTTATTATTAGTAAGCTTAAATGATAAATATTTGATCATGGTAACCTAAAAGTTAGTAGTGGTTCTAAACTAATATAAGCCACACCTTACTAAATCTCACTTTTATTCTTGTATTAAGAATATATGAGGATGTCTAACATATAAGAAAATATAGGGCATCATATATCTGATAGACAGTTCATGTATATGCATAATAGCTAAGAAAAGAGTATAGCAATGCATGGACATGCATATACATACTTTTTCATGACTTAATAAGTCAGTAAGCATTTATAGAAAAACATTTTTTTCTTTATGTACTTAAGTTTGTAGTTAGTGAAAATGCATAAAAAATATATAATTTATAAAACAGTTTTTTAGTAGACTATTGCAATGGGGAACTTATGAGTACCCTTATATGCACTCACCAAAAAGGAGTAGCTTTAAATTCATATGTATTGTACAATTCATTCAATGTGCATGTAGGATATGGATTGTACCCAGATAGTTACATTACTCATATGGTTAAAGTTTCGAATCCATGCCTCAATTTAGTCTAATTGGCAAGTAGAAAGAGCTTTTAGAAAGAAATAAGAAGTTCAGAAACACGTGTTTTAAAGCTATACAAGCATACTATAAAGTGTAATAAGTATTTATTATGTCATGCATATCATTTATCATATATATATATATATATATATTTATGGTGTTATATTAAAGGGGAAACTTTTATAAAGATTAAGCGAGAACTAATGAGAATGAAGACATAGCCAATATAATCATGGTAGTCAATAGATTACATTTTATTTTAGTTAATAGTTGTGTTGTGTAAATCCAGTCATTTGGTAGGATTGGTAAATTGTGATGGAGTGATTAGAAATGTTTACTATAATTACTATGAACTCAGAGAAATTTTTTTTTTTTTTGGTTGTGGTATTTCTAGGGAAAATTTTGTTGCATTTCCTTAGAAATAGCTCGACTTTAGGGAGAGGTTTACATATTTGGTATTAGAGCAAGATTTTGGGAATGTAAGGTGTTTTCTAGTAAAATATTAGATATGCAGTTTTTGTTAGTAAGTGTCATAGCGTGTGTCATGTCACATGATGACCTCTCTAAAACCAACTGTTGTAAGTTCTCTTCTACCTTATGAGTTATATTAAAAGCGATTGTAAAATAGTAATAATAAAGTAAATTAATTAATCATATTTTTATGAGTGGTTAAATATGCGACAAGTGACTAGATCCTGTAGGCCAAGTAAACCTTCATAAGGTGAGACTTCAAACCTATCGAAAGTAGTAGCCTCAGGTTTAGATGAGATGTGTGTATGTAAGATAATTCAACAAGTGTTACGAGAAAGGCAAAAGGGATCTACATCTGAGAGTATAGTAAGCCGACCACTTGTTACCAAGTCAGCATCAACCTTCAAAGTTTTAGGGCACGACAGACCCTATAGTTACTGATGAATAGATTAGGATAGTTGAAGGAATAATGAAGATCTTTCTTATGACGGATCAAGAAAAAGTTCATTATGTTAGTTTTCTATTAAAAGGAGATGCCTATATTTGGTAGAAGTTGATTAAGCAAACGCATGATGTTACCATTATGAATTAGAGAGATTTTAGATAAGTATTTGAAGTTGAATTCAAAACAGCAGGCATACTAGCATTAAAAACCAAGAGTTTATTACTTTGCAATAGAGTTATGCAATGGTTAAAGAGTATTCTACTCAGTCTAATGTTTTGGCTAGTTTTGCTCTAGGTTTAATGAGTACACCACAACTTAGATTGGAAAGATTTATGCTAGGCCTAAATCCAACAATATCGTTACATCTTATAGTAGGTCCACAGCCACCTTAGACTTAAGTTGAAGCCTTAGCTCGTTCCTTGACAATAGAGGTTTATATTAACAAGTTGCCAAGTAATGCTTTGGTGACAAGTGGATCTAATGCTTCTTTGCCCCTTACAACACCCAAGAATAGTTCTAAAGTTTTAGGTTTTAAGACAACAAGAGAAAAAGAAATTTTTAGCAAAGGGGAAATAAGAAAAATTGGAAGAATAGATAGCTAAGGGCTATTAATGGTTAACCTTCTGAGTCTCTAGCAGTTCTTATTATCTCACTGTGTCAAACTTATGGAAAAAGACATTGAAGTTAGTGTTATATAAGATGCAAAATTGGGTTATTTGAAGAGGGATTATAGAGTTGTATTACCACCAACATTAGCACCAACCTTAATAGTCTCGACAGTAAGTGGTGGTAGTGCTCAAGTTTATACAGTGGCTCAAAGCTAAGTAGATGCTAACCCATCAGCTATGACTAGTTAGTTACTTTTTCATACCTTTCTTTTGTATGCATTGATAGATTCGGGAGCTACATATTCATTCATTTCACTTGGAGTTATTGAGCAGGTTGGTATAGTACTCATAAAAACTACTCAGCCTATTAAGATAGAACTACCTAATAGTAATAGTATAGTGACTAAGGAGGTACTTCCAGAAGAGTTTGTGGTTATTCAAGGGTAAAATCTAGATGTTGATCATATTATGTTTGATATGTCTGATTTTGATGTAATTCTAGGTGTGAATTTTTTTGAGAAATATGGTGTCATGATTTATTTTCGAAAGAAAAAAGCTAGATTTAATTTAAATAATGGAGATAAATTTAGCTTTGGTCAGGGTTACTTGATGACAACTGTGATTAACAATATTAAAGCTTGAACATTATTGAGAAAATGTTGTATGGGCTTTATAGCTCACGTGGTGCATAAAAGAGAGACATCTGGTCTATTGTGTAAGATGTGCCAATAATTCAGGATTATCCAGATGATTTACTAGGATTGACTCTTGAAAGAGAAGTTGAATTCAGTATTGAATTGGAACCAGGTTATGCACCAATTTATAAGGCTCCATACTAATGACTTTAGCTTAACTTTAAGAATTAAAAAAACAATTGCAAGAACTTATGGATAAAGGCTTTATACCATCTAGTCATTCATAATAGGGTGCCCCTATTTTATTTGTAAAGAAGAAATATGGGTCGTTGTGTATGTGTATCGATTATAGAGAACTTAATAAAGTAACCATAAAGAATAAATACCCACTACCTCATATCAATGATTTATTTGATCAACTTAAGAGAGCTTCAGTATTTTCCAAGGTTGATCTAAGGTCAGGTTATCATCAAGTAAGGATTTTTGAAAAAGATATACCTAATCCAGCTTTTCGAACTCAATATGAACATTATGAGTTTGTGGTGATGCTATTTGGCTTGACTAATACCCTAACAATTTTATGGATTTGATGAACCAAGTTTTTCATGATTGTTTGGTTAAATTCTTGGTGCTTTGTTATTGATGATATATTAGTGTATTCTAAGACCAATGATGAGCATGAAAAACCAGTGATGAGCATGAAAAAAACTTGAGATTTGTGTTACTATAACTAAGAGAAAGAGAATTGTATGCCAAATTCTCAAAGTGTGAAGTTTGGTTAGACAGAGTGGTATTTTTGGGGCATGTGATCTCTAAAGAAGGTACATTGATAGACCACAATAAAATAAAATCGATTCTAGAATGGCGGCAGCCAAGAACAATCAAAGAAGTAAGAAGTTTTTTGGGTTTGGCTAGATATTATAGAAGATTTGTAAAGGGTTTTGCCAAATTAGCCAAGCCACTTACTACTCTTACAAAACAGGGAATACCATTTCAGTAGACCCATGCTTGTGAAGGCAATTTTCAAGAATTAAAAAAGCGATTGACTAATGGCCCTATTTTAGTACTTCTAGAGGAAGGTGTAGATTATGATATTTATTATGATGTCTGTCTTAATGGCTTAAGAGTCGTATTGATGCAAAAAGGAAAAGTAACTGCATATGACAATAGTTGAAAAATTATGAAATGCGTTATCCGACTTATGACTTAGAATTGGCAGTTGTGATTTTCTCATTAACAATCTAGAGACATTACTTATATAGGGTTAAATATAATATCGACATTGACTATAAAAGTTTAAAGTATTATTTCACCCAAAAAGATTTGAATATGAGATAAAGGAGGTCGTTAAAGTTTGTTAAAGATTATGATTGTAATATTTATTATCAACCAGGTAAAGTTAATGTAGTAGTTGATGCACTAAGCAGAAAGGTTGTCATTTCCCAACTCTTAGCATAAAAAGAATTACAGGGAGAATTTCTCAAAGAATATATTAAAGTGGTGATTGGTAGAGTTGCTAAATTAGAAGTTCAGCCTATGTTATTGACAAAATTTAGAGAAAAGTAATTGAATGATAAATGGTGCCAAAAAGTGAAACAACAAGTATTTGACAATAAAGAGATAGAGTATCAACTGAGAGATGATATTTTAAGATTTATAAGCCACATATGTATTCCCCAAGACATGGATTTGAGAAAAAAAAATATTGAGTGAAGCCCATGATACACCATATATTGTATATCTTGGGAGAGTAAAGATGTATCAAGACTTAAAGAAATAGTATTGGTAGAATGGGATGGAAAATGATTTTGGGAATTACATGGCCAAATGTTATATGTCAGCAGGTTAAAGTCGAATATCAGAGACCATTTGGATTGCTTCATCATCTTAGTACTCCTAAATGGAAATAGGAGGATATTTTGATAGATTTTATTGTTGGTCTTCATTGAGTTCAGTAAGGATATAACACTCTACGGGTAATAATGGATAGATTAACTAAAGCAACACACTTCATTCCAGTAAAAGATAACACATTATCCTATCAATTAAGTCAAATCTATATAAGGGAGATTGTTAAATTGCATAGGGTACATAAAACAATAGTGTCAGATCGAGACCCTAAATTTGTCTCAGCCTTTTAGAATAGTTTGCAACAAGCCTTGAGTAAATAATTAGCATTCAGATTAGCTTATCACCCATAGACAGATAGACACACTGAAAGAGTCAATCAAATCTTAAAAGACATGTTAAGAGTTTGTTGTATGGATTATAAGACAACCTGATATGATGCCTTACTACTAATAGAATTTGCTTGTAATAATAGTTACTAGGCCATGATCAAAATGGCACCGTATGAGGCAATTTATGAAAAGAAATGTAGGTTTCCTCTTCATTAGGATGATATAAGAGAAAAGAATAGTTTGCAACAATCTATAGGGCTTGAAATGATTCAAAAGATGATTGAAGATGTTAAATTGATCAAAAGTAGATTAAAGCAAGCACAAGATAGACAAAAAAACTATGCAGACTTGAAAAGAAAAGACATGGAGTTTCAGGAGGTGACAAAGTATTTGTGAAAATTGCCCCCTATAAGCAAGTTATAAGATTTGGCAGAAAAGGAAAACTTGCACTACGATTTATTGGCCCATTTGAGGTGTTAGAAATAGTTGGTAAATTGGCTTATAAACTTGCACTTCCTCCGAGTATGGATAGAATGCACAATGTGTTTCGTGTATCGTTGCTTTAAAGATACCTAAGAAATCATTCACATATACTAAATATATAAGAAATTGAATTAGCAAATAACTTAGTCTTTGAGGAGCCACCAATGCAAATATTGGACCGCAAAATTAAGGAGCTTCAAAATAAGCAAATTCCACTAGTAAAAGCTCTATGGAAAAATCAAAAAGTAGAAAAAATGACATGAGAGGTAGAACAAGATATGCAATACCGTTTTCCTGAATTGTTTTTATGAATTTCGAGACAAAATCCTTTTCAGGGGGAAAGAAATGCCACACCCACACTTAGGTATATTAAAAAAAAAAATCCCTAATAGAAATTATCCTCAATAGTTTTATTAGAAATTCCTTTGAAAAATATACGAACGAGTGATATTTTGCACTAGGAGTAAAATGGTCATTTTAACAAGATTCAAGGGATAAAGTGGGTATTAAAAAGAATCTAAAATAATTTATATGTTTAAGAAGGTTATTCTTGATAAATTGTATGAGGATATAGATAAAATTATTGAAAAAGATGAAAAGTAATTGTAATAATTTGCACTAGGGGTAAAATGGTCATTTTAAAAAAATTTAAGGGATAAAGTGGACATTGAAAAGAATGGTATAAAGTAATTTATATGTTAGGAAGGTTGCTTTTTGTAAATTGAATAAAGGGCATAGATGTAATTTATGAAAAAAATTAAGGATATTTGTGAAATTAGGCATAATTAATTAATTAAAAAGGGGTTAAGGGTGACTTACTTCTTCCATCATTTTTCTTCTCCGCAGCTGGAATGTCTCTTACTATCTTCTCTCTTATTTCTTCAAATTTTGGAAGGAATCAAAAAGATTTGTGAAGAAATTTACAAGGATTTTCAAGAAAAGTCTTTTCAACACCATCTAAGGTAAAAATCTTGTTGAAATTTCATGCATTAGGTGATTTTCTAATTCTTTAATGGTGGATTAGGAATTTAGAATAAGAAAAACTATTCAAAGGAAGAAAAAAAAGAAGTAAGGAAAAACTTAAAGGTAAGTAAATTTGATTGGAAAGTTAAGTTTCTCATCTTAGGGTTTATGGAAAAATTGAAATTTATTAGTTTTGATAGTTAATGATATAAGAAATAGATAATATTATGGAGATGAAATAATATAAAATTAATTTTAGAAGAAAATATTTGATCTAATTAAGGAGGAAAATTTGACTATGCAAAAAGAAAAGGAAGACAATGGATTTGAAATGAATTTGTGGTTAAATGATTGAATATATGATATTGATATGTTATGTTGATATATGTATGATGAGAAACTTGATTTGTTATGCAATCTTGAAAAATAGATATAGTGATGTGTTAAGGCTAAAATGTTATATCAGTAAGTATTTAAGGTATTTTTATGGCCAAGTTTAATAAATCATGCAATATATATATACATGTTGGGACGAGTTAGTACTTGTTAAGATGGTGTGGTTTAATTTATTATTAGTAAGCTTAAATGATAAATATTAAATCATAGTATCCTAAAAGTTAGTAATGGTCATGAACTAATATAAGTCACACCTTACTAAATCTTTTTTTTATCCTTAAATTAATAATGTACGATGATGTTTAGCATATAAGAAAATATTGAGCAGAATAAATTTAATAGAAAGATCATGTTGTGGCGCCGGTTTTTGCCGCGTCACGCCAGGACAGACTTGTCACTCTTGTTTAACCACCCTAAACGTGGTCAAAAGGAGCGTATAACGGGTTTGTGACCCGTTACGGAGTCTATGAAGTTGCCACCCGCGAGTGACCCTAGGAAAGTACACATCGGTGAGGATGAACGATTTATGAATCCCTTGCAAAGGACCTAACTACCCCTCACCTGCCCAATAGGTCAGGTTCAGAGAGTTAGGTACGGTGATGGGAAGGTGTTAGGCACCCATGCCGCCCGGCATGAAAGCTGGCCTCCACTATTGTGATTCGTTCGTTAAGCGCATTACCGAGTTTAATTAAGTTTCATTTTATCACGCAATGCATTATTAATATTCACACATATACAATAAATTATATTCATCCACGAAAATAAAATACAAAAAATAAAATAAAAGAAAATTAAAAATTACAACCCTTTTTCCATACACCCCTATACATTGGATATAATCCTAAACAAGCCTATAAATTAAATCTCTCCAAAACGAATTAGGTTAGTCATAAAATAAAATCAACATCCATACCATAAAATGAAAATAAAATAATAAAAGTAGAAAAAATTAATATTACATCCCCTTTCACATACACCCATATACATTGGATCTAATCCTAAATGAGTCTAAAAAAGGGATAAATAAATAAATAAATCCTATAAAAACGATTTTTGTTAATTGATCCAACAAATAAAATAAATACATAGATATATAAAATGAATAAATCCTGCAATACTAAATTTGGTTAGAAGCAAATTATAATTTATGAAATAAAAATAAAAATGAAGACCATAGCTAGAAAACTCAGTTCAAATAAAAGCAGCCCATCTAAGGAATAGAGTCCAACCGGCCCGCCCAAGAGAATAAACAGCATGCAGCCCAACCAGGAAACCCAATAACATATACACCCATGCACAGCAGCCCATCTAAGAAATAAACAAAATGCAGCCCAGCCGGCCCACCCAGGAAACCCAATATACACACATGCACAATAGATAAAATAACCAAACTCTCTTATCATACAATTTTATTCATAAAAGTTCCCCTTAGGGACTAACCTGAATTCGATTAAAAATCTTTCGAACTAAAAATGATCTCTTATCATACAATTCTTTGTATTTTTTTTCGATTTTCTCTTAAATTCTTCTCTCCTGAAATTTTTTTTTTTGTTATCTTCCCCTAATCTTTTTTTTTTTTCGGTTCTCTGAAATTTTCTTTACCCTTCTCCTTTTTTTTTTATTTTCCCTCTCTTTTTTTTTCCCGCTCCCCGTTTTCCAAATGAATGCACGCCTTTATACCTTGGGAAAATGTGAACAGACTGACAGCCCGCCCAGGGGGAGGCGTGCTAAAAAGCAACAGTAGGCCATGCGCACGCACAGCCAGCATGCGGCGCGCTGGCCTGGATAGGAGAGAGAGAGAGAGAGAGAGAGCCGTGCACACCGAGGTAGGGGGCATGCAGGGACTCGGCGCGTGCGTGTAAGACACGCGCGCGCTGCAGGCCAGGCCTTGGCCTTCAAGCTTGGGCTGCGCATTGGGCTTCCTCATTTCCTTTTTTTTGACTTGACTTGGGCTGGCTGCATGGGTTTGGGTTTTTTTTCTTTTTTCTTTTGTAATAAAATAAACACACCTTTTTTTTTTTAAATACATAAAATAATTTTTTTTTTTTACTCATCCATCTTCGACTCAACATCTCAAAAATTATAAATCAACATCCAAGTTTTTCATCATCGGAGGTGACCCTGTTGGGTCCAAAATATGGTGTCTATAGATGCCCCTTACTTTGTGAATTTTGTGTGTGTTGTGAATGCAATGAACATACATGCAAAATGCGACAAAGTACAGAAAAAAGACATCTAATTTTGGACCAACAAAAGTCAATGAACAAAGTGGCAAAGTTTACTCTTCTAATTCCCTAAGCCTATGGATTAGCCTTTTCTAGGCATCTCTGATGAAAAGAACTATTTATTCTAGATAGAACTCGAAAGTAAATTACCCATCTACGTAAATTTACCGAACTAGGATGTCCCTTCTAGACAAACCTAGGGTGGATTAGCCCCTTCTAGGCGTCTGCGATGAAAAGAAATGTCCCTTTTAGACAAAACTTGAAAATAAATTGCCCATTCTAAGTAAATTTACGAACATAAGATGTCTCTTCTAGACAAACCTAAGATGGATTAGCCTATTCTAGACATAACTCAAAAGTAAATTGTCCCTTCTAGACAAATTTACAGAAATAGGATGTCTCTTCTAGATAAACCTAAAGTGGATTAGCCTTTTCTAGGTGTCTCCAACGAAAGGAATTGCCCCTTCTAGGCAAATTTACAGAAATAAGATGTCTCTTCTACACCAACCTAAGCCGGACTTTGAAACTCGGGAATGATAATGTCATGATCTGCAAATATTGTATGCATATATACTCGGGGATCCTTCTTCCAAGCCTTCTCTTATGCATGCGATTCCGAATTCTGAGAATCTCGTCACCCGAGGGGACTAACCTATTTCCTTTAGCTTTTGCATAAGTCGCCCTTTCGGGTTTTCGACCTAGCAGTTTTCTCTTTTGTTTTTCTTATTTTTTTCCTTTTTTCTCTTTTTTTTCTCTTTCCTTTTTTCTTTTTTTTTTCTCTTTCCTTTTTTCTTTTTTTTCCTTTTTTTTTCTTTGTTTTTTAAGAGAGAGAGAAAGAGAGAGAGATAATTTCAACTCAATTGATTGACCCAGACGTAAAAAGAAACTGCTGATGTATTCTAGTTTAACTTACTATAATCCAATGATCACAAGGGCACAACATTACCAAATCAATGCACATAAACTTCAATAGAATCAATGTAGACACGACTACCTTTAACATTGGTACAATTAATTTACCTTTTTTTTTTCTTTCTGTTTTTTTTTTTAACCCAAACTTGCCATTTTTCATAACTTCCTGTCTTAAGGGCTAGCCTTTTCGGTTTTCTCGCCCTTAAGATCGCTCTTTTTTTTTTTTTTTTTGCTCTAACTTTTGCCTAGAGAGCCCTAAATGGGTTTTCTCCCTAGCGAGCTATATCTCTCACACAAAATACAACTTGAGGCGGTCTAAATTTACTGGCTCGATAAAGTCTTTTCCATCAAGGTCTGACAATCGCACTGCACCTCTAGATAATACCTGCTTGATTATGTAGGGTCCTTCCCAATTCGGCCTAAATTTGCCTCTTAGATCTTGCTGGTTTTCCCTTATTTCTTTGAGCACTAGATCTCCCTTCTTCAAGTTCCTGGTCTTCACTTTCTTATTAAACACTCGAGCGATCCTTCTTTGATAGCTTTGAATGTGATATCGTGCTGCTAGCCTCTTTTCATCAATTAATGCCAACTCTTGAAAATAATCCCTAATCCATTCTGATTCTGGAACCCCTGCTTCTAGGGCTATTTGTAAGGATTTCACTTGTACCTCCAAGGGTAATACTGCCTTCATTCCATACACCAAAGAATAAGGCGTTGCTCCTGTTGAGCTTCTAGTTGTGGTACGATAAGCCCAAAGTGCTAAGTATAATTTGTCTGCCCAATCCCGATGGGTTTGAATCATCTTCCTCAATATGGTCTTCAAGTTTTTATTTGCTACTTCTACCACCCCATTGGTTTGAGGACGATAAGGTGAAGACTTATGGTGGTCAATCTTGTACCTCTGGAGTAAGTCCTCTACTACCCCTTTGAACTGTGTCCCATTATCCATTATCACCTCTCGAGGAACCCCATATCTGCTGATTATCTGACATTCCATAAACCTAGCCATTTGCTTTTAACCGATCTTCCTAAAAGTCTGAACTTCCACCCATTTAGTGAAATAATCGATAGCTACCACAATGTATTCATGCCCGTTAGATGCCGTCGGAGATATCTTTCCTATTATATCGATCCCCCAAATTGAGAAAGGCCAAGGAAAAGTTATACTGAATAATTCTGAAGGTGGGATGTGGTTTAAGTTTGCATGCACTTGGCATTGATGATGTAGGACCCGCCGCCACGAGTACCCCTGCTGTGCTGAATAATAATAATATTTGGGGAGCTTTTATTAATCATCTGAAAATATGGGTACCCGCGACGGGAATCCTACGAAAATAAAATAACTGAAACTGTACAATGCTTTACATTTCTATACATGCGGAAGCTCATCTGAATATACATTATATATATATATATACATCTGAAATATACAACTGTTCTGTACAAGGGCCCACTGGCCTACATCATATACATATACTGTACATCTGGATACTAAACATGTACAACAATGACCACACAGGTCCAAAACTGATATACACTGATCGAGGTGTGTGTGTATGCCTTCTCCGTCAGCCTCGATCCAACCGCTCCTCGAACCCAGCACGAACACCTGCAAAACTAGAAGAAGGAGGGGGGATGAGTGATAAAGATCACCCAGTAAGCGCTCCTTACTTCCCTCAATACCCAAGCAAGCACAACAATCACATAAACAACACATACCTTGGCCTCGGCCCTAATCATACATCTATACGCTTGCTGGAATCTGGAAACTGTTATCTGTATCTCATTCATTCATTATTATCATATGGATGCATGTCATGATGTGTATGTCATGTCATGCTAACTGAAAACTAGATGCATGCATCTGAATACCTCTCTCTGTACCCTCGGGTACCTGCTGTGCTGATCAGACTGGGTAATACAGGGATTCGGCATCCTGGCCATGTGGGTTAACCATTCTAGCTACCGGCTAGAAAGCTGAATCTGATATCTGCACTGCTACGATCTGACTGGTGTCAGAGAGCTGAAACTGAAATGCTGCTGAATCATCTGACTGGTGTCAGGAACTGAATCTGAAAACACTGCTCAGCGTTCTGACTGGTGTCAGAAGGCTGATTCCCACAGATGCCCCCTCGTATTCACCCTATACTCTCACCCGTACATCGGGTTCTGAATACTGCTGAATTCGGATCCCCTGATCCTCTCTGAAGCTACATGTAATGCCATGACATGCATATGCAGCTTATTAACTCATTACATGCTTATTTGATGCTTATCTGAAGCCATTAAATATTTATTCTGAATTCGCATGCTCAATTTCCCATTCAATAACATTTTTCTGAAATTCTGCTGATGCACGGGCGTGCATGAAATGTGCACGGGCGTGCACCCTGACGCACGGGACCGTGCACTGGTCGTGCGCCTGGTCGTGTAACTCTCGGGAATTTACTATTCATTGTCACTGAAATTGCCTATGCACGGGCGTGCGTAAGCGGACACACGGGCGTGCATGTACATTTCCTGGCCGTGCATGGGTCGTGCATACGGGCGTGCATCTGGAGAAACACAGGCTCACGGCCGTGCCATAATGGCGCACGGTCGTGCGTCTTGTTCTTCAACAAAGCACCGCTCGGAAAATGCACAAATGGCCAACCAAAACACATCCAATTGTAATCACACTTCAAACACATGTTATCCACATCCCAAATAACACAATTCAAACATCATATACCACATGCATCGATCATTCCACGATTTACCATGGAAATATCTTCTTTCTCTTTCTAAAGCCATACATACACACATGCAAGCTTCAAGGGTGGAAATCTATCAACCAAATCAACATGCAATCACATATAAACCTTCCACACATTCATCAGCATGCAATACCTTCATCCATGGCATCAACACTCATCAAACAAGCTAGGAAAACGCAAGAAGAAGTGAGGAACACTTACCTCTCTCCATGCTTTGAAACCAAGCTTCAAATCACTAATCTCTTGGCTCTCTAATCGGATTGGGAGCTAATGGCTGCTGAGTCTCCTCTCTAGGAACGGGAGGCACTGAAATGAAAGAGAGAATATGGCAAAAATGCAAACGGGTGAGTAAAGAAATGAACTTAACTCACGGCTCACTTAAATACTATGCCACGCACGGGCGTGCACCAATGATGCACGGTCGTGCACCAGGGAAAATAAGTATAACTTATTTCCCGCTCGCTCGCCTAATCGAATCCTTCCGAAAGGATTCCAACGGAAGCCACATGGCTTCGAAAACTTACCAACTCACCCTTGAACTCAACCAGACTCCCAATCTCTTTCTGAATTCGATTTCTAACCCCAAAACTCTACCTCTAAGGGTTTCCGGATCTAGGATGCTACAAATGCGAACATAAATATTAATATGAATCAAACTCAAACCTAACTCACAAACTCAAATTTGAATCCAAATTTCACTATAAAAAATTTCACAAATACAAATTTGAGTATAAACTGAACCCATAATGAATAAATCGAACACAAATATATATTTGTTTGTATTTGGTTCAGTTTGAATGTAGTCCTACTTTTATTGTATCATACTCAACTTAAAATTGAAACCCTTAAAATTGAAACCCAAAGCTGAAAACTATTGAAAGTTGGAAACTATTCTACACTTCTTAATTCTTTGTTCTCTGCCCTTTTTCTTTTCCTTTTGATTGAGTAGTAATCTTGAATCTTGATAGAAATGATCTTGCCCTTCCTTTATTGGGTTTCAGTTTCTGAGTTAATGATCTATTTTGAAGTTGCCTCCTTTGAGACCTCTATTGTAGATGGAGGCTGTTCTGATGGTTCCTCTGGTATTAGAGTTTCACTTGTTGCTTGTTCTAGGTCATTACTCCTAGTTGCCATTAGAGATGTATTTCTACCACTATCGTCTTTACCAATACATGGGTTCAAACCTTCTTCCTTTTTCCTTGAAAACAATGATTTATGATATCATGTATTATTTATAAAAAGAAGAATAAATGTGACAGATGTGACTTAGAAGGAAACTTACAGACATTTTATGAAATCTACTATTATGGCCTTCTTGTCCACAAACATTACAATGAAAAACAAAAGTTCCCTTTTGGCTTATTTTCTTCTTTATTTGACTACTTTCAATCTCCTCAACTTCTTTTGGTCCTATCATTTGCTTTCTTCCTTTATTTGGCTTATTAATTGATAGAGGTGGATTGATTAGAGGCAAGTTATTTTGAGGCCAAGCAAATAAATAATGTAAAATGAAAAATTAACAAGTAAAGTAAAGAGACATAGGGAAGAAGAAATACTCAGTCGTTTAGAGTGGTTTGGAGCTTCTCCACACCTTATATGTCCACTACTTCAAGTAATTCCGCTTAAAGATTTCCCTCCACTAATTTAAACCTTAAAGTTATAATAGTTTTGATACAAAAGATTTCGCTCTTTTCACATTAGTTTTAATACAAGGGACTGCATCCTTAACTTAGTTTTAACAGGGATTATGCTCTACATTAGTTTCATAAGATTGCATTCAAGGGTTTATGAAAAAATTACAAAGAAATTATCTTATAAGGCTGATACAACAATAAGTTCTCAAATAAACTCTCTCAAATGATTGACAATGTAATTATAGTAAGAGAAAATATTGGAGAAGAGCTAGAAAATAAAAGATGGAAAGCTAAGCTCTTGTTCTCTCTCTATTGAACTCTCAAATCATCTCCAATTCTAGTGTTTTGGAAGAAGTAGCCGTTGGAGCTGATTTGAGAGATGTTGGAGCGTTCAGGATGTGTGCACGGTCGTGTTCCTTTTTTGTATGATCGTGTTTCTTTTATTCCTGCACTCCCAACAGTCATATTTTTCCTATTACGCGCACCCACACAATCATGTGTCACACACACACACACAATCGTATGTCCTTGATGTTTCAATTCTTTAGATTTTAGAAGGCCATATGTCTTTGTGCACAATACCTGCATGATTCTCATATGATCAAAAATTTCTAAGTAACATAGGCATATGTCGTAGCTACATGAGCGTGTGTCCAATAAAGTCATTCCTATATAGGCACAACTGGACCAATACGAGACTGTGCGTTTTTATAACTTGACACATGATCGTGTGCTTGAAAAACACACTGTCGTGCATCCTTGTTTTCTCGCACACAGATGCTCTGCACAATCAGCCAAGTTGTGTGTTGCCTTTATAACACACACACGGTCGTATGTCAACCAATGTCTGCAAAATAAAAACTTTGGTCCTCTTTATCATGTTTAATGCATGCATGAACCGATTAGACATTTTAACATACATTTTGTATCAATTTAAAATCTATAGGGGTCCAACAATATTAATTAACAAACAATAATAAATTTTTCAAAACGATCATCCTGATAGTAAAATTTTATTCATAATTACTGAATTTTGTATTAAGAATTTAGTGATTGTATGCAATTACTCTATATTAGATAGTTTAAAAAAAAAAAAACAAAAAAAAAAAGCAATATTTCCACCATATTGCGAGCAACTTAAATAAAAAAAGTTGACCCTCTCAAACAATTTCAAAATAAAAATATATGACATTTTCAGATAACAATTTTAGAATAAAAATACATAATATTTTCATATAAAAGTTGATATTTAGTCCTACATTACATAGTTCACGAAACAAACCAACATTAATATCATATTCTCAGCAACATAAATAAAAAATATTTACATAGTAAGAAAACACAAATCATTTATGATTTTATCCTACTTTATCAAACTTTAATAGGTCTCCACCATATTTAAATTTGTTTTTTTCCATATAAATGGAGAACCAATTTCTCGACATACACATGGTTTAAATAAAAAGTCAAATAATTAAAATATTATAAAAGGTCAACAACCAACAATCAACAGTCATATGTCATAACAGATTTTATCATATTGTGGTGTCGACAAAACACTAGTTTTTTTGAGCTATATTTTTAAGAATCTTCTTGTTTCATGAAAATAAAAGCCTTGTGGACTGAAAACCCTAGATTTCGGAAAAGGCACGAACACTCAATCGAGATGAGAGAAAAAGATTTCATTTATTTTGGCAAACCTTATGCCATGTCATCATTTATTTTCATTGTGTTAAGTCAACTTCCATATCGTTGGTCATATCATTTTTTATTATATATTTAAATGATAAAAATAAAAAATGTTTTAACAATTAAAGTTCAATTATTTTTTTATAATATTTAAAAAATTAATAACATAAATACATATTTAAATCACCATAAATGCATTTACTCTCACTGATAATAGAATGCTTGGTTTCATGAAGAAGGTTATTATTATTTATTATTTATTTTTTATTATTATACTCTTCCAAATAACAAGAGGGGATTTAACCGTTGATTTCTTCTAAACCTGCTATGGAAGACGGAGCCTGAATCAAATCCACAAGGGTTTCACTGTAACCAACGCGATAAGATGATACATGCACAGAAACAAAGATTAAGACTCAGAGACGGAGTCAAACATAATTTTTGATTGAGCTCTGGTAGGTTCAGTTAAAAGGCTAAGAAACAAAACTTCTTCAAATTATTAATGTAAAAATCCGATTGTTTTTGTTTTTCGTTTGCTTCTTTGCCGTATGGTTAATCTTCTTATACTTTGTGGACCTTGTTTGGTAGATTTTATGTTATGATAGCCAAGCTAAGTCTGATATTTCTTGCGATTTATATGTCTTGTTTCATTTTTAATGCGGGTATAAGGTATTTCGATGCGATTCATATGATCTTTGCTAGGTTGGTATTAAAGCTTTATGTGTTTTGATGGATATTGTAAGTTGGATGTCTAGCATTTCCTTTAATTCTCCCTATATTATTGGTATCGTTATTGTAGTAGCATCTGTCAACTTTTTGATAATCTTTTAAATTTGTATATGTATCCATCTTTGTGTGTGTATAAGGTACGCTGTTTTTCTCCTATTTTGCTAGAAGTTGAATTTACATTGTTCTTTTGCTCTTTGTATACAGAAGTATTTGATTCTTCGTTTTAATATATGTTTTCTTTTCATATTGGCTATGGTATTCTGATTGATTTTCTTCAATTTGTGGTTTATTTGTGCTTAGAAGTGTGTTTGTTTGATTGTTGATGGATCTTTGTCTCTCAATGTTTTTGATCTTAGGCATGAGAATAATTTTAATAGTTCTTTATATCGAGGCTTAGCCTTTTAGAGGAATAGGAATAATATTCTTTATTATGATGGTCAGCTTGTATGTATCCAATGGCTGAAGAGCAAATAGATTATGAAGATGAGGAGTATGGAGGGGGTCAGAAGATGTTATATCAGGGAGGTGGAGCCATACCTGCACTTGCAGATGAAGAGCTGATGGGAGAAGATGATGAGTTTGATGAGCTCTATAATGATGTTAATGTTGGACAGGGTTTATTGCAGTTTCAGCAGCCTGAAGTGCCACCTCCACAGAGTGCCAGTGGTCTTGATAATGGAGGTCCTCAAACTCAGAAAACTGAGGTTCCTGAACCTAGGCAGCAACCTGGGGCTTCACAAGGCCCAAATGTCCCTGGGGCTTCTCTCAAAGTAAAGTTTTCTGACTCTGGGACCCATTTTCCTCCTCAAAATGAGGGACAGCCGACTGTTCACAAACCAGACATGGAATCTGTGAGTTTTGGAGGTGGGGCTTCTGTTTCACTGGAAGGGAGTCTTGTGGAGATGAATAATGATGTCACAATCAGAAATATGGGGTTTCAAGGGTCTACATCAGTGCCCCCAAAAGCTGGGTTGGTCAATGAGCTTGTGCCTTTGCTAAATCCTGACACTGGTGGCCCTCAAGATATTATACAGATTCCAGGTAATCAGACTCGTGTACATGGTAATGTCAATCGTCATATGGTGAGTGATAATCAGATCCGGCCACCTATAGAGAATGGTGGGACTATGCTGTTTGTGGGGGAATTACACTGGTGGACAACTGATGCAGAGCTTGAAAGTGTTTTATCTCAGTATGGAAGAGTCAAGGAGATTAAGTTTTTTGATGAGAGAGCTAGTGGAAAGTCCAAAGGTTATTGTCAAGTTGAATTCTATGATGCAGGTGATGCAGCTGCTTGCAAAGAGGGGATGACTGGTTATGTTTTTAATGGACGAGCATGTGTTGTAGCTTTTGCTTCTCCACAAACGTTGAAGCAAATGGGAGCTTCTTATATGAATAAAAACCAGGGTCAACCTCAGTCTCAACCTCAGGGAAGGAGACCCATGAATGATGGTGCAGGGAGAGGTGGTAATAAGAATTATCAAGGTGGTGATGGAGGGAGAAATTATGGAAGAGGTGCCTGGGGACGAGGTGGACAGGATGTACCAAACAGAGGTGGACCAATGAGGGGAAGAGGAGTTATGGGTGCAAATAACATGATTGGAAGCAGTGCTGGGGCCGGAAGTGCTAGTGGTGGTGGTGCTTATGGACAAGGCCTTGCAGGTCCTGGTTTTGGGGGTCCAGCCAGTGGTATGATGCATGGTCAGAATGTGATGGGAGGATTTGACCCAACATACATGGGTCGAGGAGCTGGTTATGGGCGGTTTCCAGGTCCCGGTTTTCCAAATATGCTTCCTTCATTTCCTGCTGTCAATGCAATGGGACTTCCTGGAGTGGCTCCTCATGTCAACCCTGCCTTCTTTGGTCGAGGGATGGCTGCTAATGGAATGGGAATGATGGGTTCTTCTGGAATGGACATGCCTCATCTGGGAATGTGGACTGACTCAAGTATGGGTGGATGGGGAGGGGAGGAGCATGGGTGGAGGACAAGGGAGTCAAGTTATGGTGGAGATGATGTTGCTTCTGATTATGGGTATGGAGAGGCAAATCATGAAAAGGGAGTAAGGTCAAGTGCAGCCTCTCGAGAAAAGGAACGTGTTTCAGAACGTGACTGGTCAGGGAGCACTGATAGGAGGCATCATGAAAAGAGAGAACCAGACTGGGATAGGTCTGAAAGGGATCACAGGTACAAGGAAGAAAAAGATAATTACCGTGATCGGCGACAAAGAGAACGTGACTCAGCATATGAAGATGACTGGGATAGGGGACAGACTTCCTCAAGGTCTCGAAACAGTTCTCGTGCAACGCCAGAAGAAGATTACCGGTCTCGATCAAGGGATGCAGACTATGGGAAGAGGAGACGACTACCATCAGAGTAGCTGAATTATGCTGTTCATTCATCTGTGGCAGGTCGTACATGACTTCGAATTCTATAATTCAATTGTAGCATTTTGCTCTGGGGTTGTTACAGTGCATCAACAATTGCTCGTTCTGCTTTCATTGGCCCAAACACAGAGTGACTTCTTGAAGGAAAAGTAAGTTCTACTTACATTTGTAGGAGGGAAGAATAGTTTTCCATTCCTTTCGTACTGCATTCTACAGAACATTAGTACAAAATTTGTGTGTTAAAATATGATTAGTGGACGTTGAGTTGCATATCTATGTGGATATTCTTTGTGGTGTTGGACTCCTGATATCCTAAAGCTCCATTGGCTTTATACTTGCTCTACTGAATCATATCTTTTTGAGATAATGTTTCTTGGGCTTCTGGTTTTCATATGCTTTGAAGCATACTTGTGTTATATTGTTGTTTGATTTGATACCCATAACTTTTCTGCTTTGGTTCTTTCACTTGTTGCTTCATTGAAAATTTTTGTTGAAGCCACATGGAATTACAGTACAAGGTTAAAGGTTCATATTTCTTCTGTACCTTTGCATTTCTGAGTTATCTAGCTAGCTGAGTTTAATTGGCATAAACTGGGTTTTTTTTTCTTGATTTTCCGTATGGCTGGCATCAGTTTCTTATCCTTTTTCAGGAAGATAGGGTTTATATGTGTTTTATTGTCAATATTCATAAACATTTGAAAGTGCTTTTCTCTGGGTTGTGTTAGCTTTTTTGATTTTAGATTGTTTTTTGTTCCTGCCAAACTATTCTGTTGCTTGTTGGAACTGTATTCAAGGTGTGCTTGTAAATCTGGAACCATGCAATACTTTTGTATTGTTTATGATGCATGTAATATCTATGTCTTATCCCCTTCATAATACTTCCAGTTGAATTTGGAATCAAATGTGAGAATTTCTGGCTGGTGATAGCTGATTCTGATTGGTCAAAATGGGGGATGTCATTCCACTCGTTTGGATCCATGCAAATTGTGACTGTTATTGTGTTTCTTAGCCCTGCCTTTGAAAAGTCCACCTAGTATGTTTATATTGCCTTTAGTAATGTCTAATATGTAATCCCCTTTAGAAGGGAAATTATGATTCGTGTGTTGTAGATCGTTAGTTTATTACTAGCAAGTTCAATTTTTTCAGAAGTTATTCTAGTGTCACTTTTGGTGAAATATGGCAACGGCTTGATTGCTATTTCTGCTACTATACTTGTATTCATTACATTTTTGCCTCATGCTTCTTTGGCAGTGGATTACTTGGAATCTTTTTTGTTTGTTTTAGTTATCCTTCTTATGTTTGAACAGGGTGGTTAATTTGGTGGAATAAGCCAAAAGGGTTATTTATCATTATTTTTTGATTGCTTTGGCCTTTTAGTGAATTATTACTTTATTACTTTTATCTTACTCTTTTTCCCTTTTGTTGGGTAATTTTTTTTCTTATTTTTCCTTAAAGTTTCAATAATGTGTTCGTATTAAAGTATTCAGGTTTTACCTGACATTGAACTGTTAGAATATCTCTTTAAAAGAATGCAGAACATTATTTTACCTTTACAGCAGCTGTAATTCCATATCTGCAAAAATTCTATATGTTATATTATTTTCTGAGGATGAAATGTCATCATTTCTGGTGTTACAGATTTTGGCTTCATAGGAAGTTTTGTTAACTTTACATACAGAATTTGGTGACAATGATCAGCCCTTTTATTATAGAAGTGTAATGCCCTTAGACTTGTATAATAATAGGATAGGTTTTGGAGATACTCAGTGAAAACTTGCTGTTAGATTACAGAGTGCTATACCTTGCAGTTAAGGACTTTACATCGCTTCAAGGGTGGTTGGAGTTAGTGCAAAATGTGAAAGTATTTTGAGGAATATTCCCGAATAAGGTGCTTTGCTCTGTCTGTATAATGATTAATAGACATAGGGTGTCTGAGTTGTGTCTTTTAGCGAATAATTATTCTTTCTAAAAGTCTATTGACATGGGGCCTTTCTCTGTATCATCATATTTAGGGAGTGGAATGGGCAACTCTCTGTTTTCATGAGTGGATATGCCTGGAGGAAGATGTGCTTGATGGTCTGCATTTATTGCTTCCTCAAAAAATGGCTTTGTTCTGTCAAGTGTGCAAAAGAAGCCTTGACAATTTTGCTTTGACCTTTTTTTTCCTCAAGCGCCTTTAAGATCTGTAATTTGCTCTCTGGGAAGATAATGCCTAGACATAGTTGGGAGTCTTAACTTGTCAAATATGGAATTGATGTTGATTATAGGTTTTTGATACTTGTACAGAATCATTTCATTTGTAAAGTCAAGTTCATGCATTGGCTACTGGCATGTAATGGCCTTATTCATTGTTTATTCGACCATCTGTGGCCCCTTGTGAGCTTGTAAAAAAGTTGCACTGACTTTGAGGCATATTCTTGGCATATATTTGATTTTGGTGTAACTGAGGATTTTAATTGTCATTTGGATATTGAGCTATGAGCTACTAATACATTGTAGCCTTTTTTGCTGTTTTACCTGTAATTAGATGTAACATATATAATATTAATTTCTATTACCATGAGAGTGTAAAGTATTTTCAGAATTTTGTATTTCAAATTCTATTTGTATAAATTTTGAGGATTGCCGGGCACATAGGAGCCTTACATTGTGGACTTCACTGCATTGTAAGTGGGCTGGACCAAGAGTTTTGGTTGTTTTGGGTATGTTTCGACATTGAAGGCGTGATGTTGTGCACCTTGTGCATTTCTTTTTTCCTGTAGTAAACTTGTTGAAAGCAGATTGTAAAGCATTTACTTGTACTACTTTTATTGGTGGATTTTTTTTTTTAAATTTTTATATATATATAAAGTTTCCAGGATTGTATACCAGAAAATTTTAAAATAGGTTGGACAATTTTCTGGTTAGTTTCAATAGGATGTTGTATTGTTTATTCAATTATGTATTAGATTTTTCCTGTCCTACGATCTCCTTTTATCTGTGTATGTGGAAAGACAATATCAGTGTCAAAGGTGGCATCTACTCAGTTACCTGCCTTCCTCTGCATTGTACTGATGCTCTACTTGCTCGATAACGAAACTGCAAGAGTTGGGTTCACAATATTTCTGCCAGCTGCTGCAATATGTACTTGCATGTCTTCTCTCACCTTTGGATGGTTTCTGTATTTTGTACACATTTTTCCATTCTATATTGTTTTGAGCTATGCTTGTTGATTTTTCAGTTGCATGTTTTAAGTCTTCTTGCCAAATGTATTGTCCAAAAAGGTCTATTCTATCTATTTACTTAATGATTTTCCTAAAAATATATTGCAAATTTGAATTCCTTTATTTTTCAGTTTCCATGATCATGTCATGTTATTTGTAAGCCAACAAAAACATGGTATAGTTTGTTTAAACTGAGTATTTTTTTAAGGTTCCCATCAGCATGCTGGCCTGCATTCTGAGTAAAATTTATTAGCTTTTCCTTTTGGGACTGCCTTCTGTTTATGACTAGTTCTTGAAACATTCAAATAGAAGCAAGAGGGTCTTCTGCATTATAGCATGAGACTTATATATGGAAATAAAGATTTGGTGTTATATTATTTGTCTCTTTGAGTGTTGTTGGTTGTTTACTAACAATTGTCACTTCGGTGTTTGATGTTCACTTTTTTTTTTTTTTGGTTTTTACGAAATCTAATAAAAATTGTGTGTATTCAATTAGGTTTGGTATGTGTATCATGCGTATTATGTGTAATGAAAGAATTCGATATTGTTGATGCTTTTAGGTGATTTTGGATCTATTTTTACTATTAAAATTGCCTAAAATAATGGTTAGATAACTATATTTTATAATAAATACGTTATAATATAAAAAAAATTAATTATTTAGTATAATTTATTTTTAAAATTGGGTTAAGATTTTAATTAAAAATTTTAATTTATAGTTAATCATTACATGTAAATTTTGATGATATTTATAGTTATAATTATATCATAAAAAATTTAAAATATTAAATAAAATAATTTGAATATTTGAAAGTGTGGATTTGCGGTGTTTTAATTAGCATTCACGAAGTCGTGTTATTAATACACGTCACTTGTGGTGATATGGGTTAGAAATGAGTGCAAAATGAATTTTTAAAATTTTTTATTTTATGGGTACATGCCCTACACATAATACGTGTACTGTCAACGTGAAATCTATATTAAAAATTAGGCCAAAGGACTATTTTCCACCCATCATTTGAGGCGGGGACAAAGTTTCATCTGCTTAAGTTTAAAAGTCCAGTCTTTCACCCAGAATTTAATTTTTTATTAAAATGACTAAACTACCTTTTTACAAATTAAAAATTTATAAAAAAAATATAAAATAAATTTTAAATATAAAAAATTTTAAAAAAATTTTGAAATTCAAAAAATCGAAGCAGCCACCGCCGCCGGCACCGACGGCGGTGGCCGCCCATAATAGAACCAGGTGGCCATTTTCGGCCATCTGGTTCCAGGGAAGGCGGCCAAATCGACCGCCTCCACCGAATTGGGAGGCCAGATCTGGCCTCCCTTGGAACCAGGTGGCCAGAAATGGCCACCTAATTCTATTATAGGCCACCGCCGTTGCCGGGCGTCGCTTGAATTTTTAAATTTTAAAAATTTTTTAAAATAATTTTTAATTTTTTAAAATTTTTAATTTTTAATATTTTATATTTATATAAAATGTATTTTATTAATTTATAAAATTTTAATGTTAAAAAAACAAAAATGTCCCTGCATAATTACTGTATACTATTATTTTTAATATTAAATTTGGCTTAGGGGTGGGAGAGGCATTTGAAACCTTGCGGGTGGGACTTTGTCCCCGCCTCTAACTATGGGTGGGAAATAGTCCTTTGGCCTAAAAATTATCATTTTAATTTAAATTCACACAAAATTTGGTACAGTATCATAAAAGACGAAAAAAAAAATTGAATAAAAATTATTTTTTTAATACTTCAATTAATTTCCCTCAAAAATATTTGTATGCAAGTACCCACGAAGCCTCTTCTTAAAATTACCAATTTATCAGAGAGTTAGGGCTATGAGCACACTCTCCATATAAATTTCACTCTCACCAAGGACGCAAGACTGAAAATCGTCAAGTGAAAAATATGGCGTTGGCGTTTGATGAATTTGGTCGTCCCTTTATACTAATAAAGCAGCAAGATGAGAAGTCCAGGTTGCGTGGACTCGATGCTCAGAAAGCCAACATTTCTGCCGGCAAAGCCGTGGCTCGGATCCTCCGAACCTCACTTGGACCCAAGGGCATGGACAAAATGCTCCAGAGCCCGGACGGTGACGTCATAATTAGTAAGTTTTCTTCTTCCCGTTTAGATTTTACCAGTTTATGCTTTTTGTTGCTTGGTTTATGGATCTTTGTGAATAATATGAAAAGTGAAGTTCTTGACTGTTTAAGTTTTGGGTTCCTTGAGTGAAATGCGTTAGAGTTCTAGGTAGTTTGATTAAACTGTTCTTGTAGCTAATTGGAGAAATTTAAATCTGTGCATTGAAAAGGAGAGGTCATTTAACCTGAAATTTGTGGTTACCATTGCTTTTAACTGACTGGTTTCTTTACCTTTTTATATATTTGTGTTTTCAGCAAATGATGGTGCTACGATCCTTGAGCAGATGGATGTTGACAATCAGATTGCAAAGTTGATGGTTGAATTATCTCGTAGTCAGGATTATGAAATTGGTGATGGGACAACTGGTGTGGTTGTTTTGGCTGGTGCACTTTTAGAGCAGGCTGAACAGCTTTTGGAACGTGGAATTCATGCTATTCGGATTGCAGAGGGATATGAAATGGCATCAAGAATAGCTGTTGAACACTTGGATTGTATTGCTCAGAAGTTTGAATTTGGGGTTTCTAATATTGAGCCTTTGGTCCAAACTTGCATGACTACTTTAAACTCTAAGATGTAAGTTCCTTATCCATTCTTTGGCAACTTTGAGTCCGCCCTTTACAAGGTTTTGACTTCATTGTAGCATGTTTTATTCACCAATATGTGTAAACAATTATCATCCGTGTGCTCTAATCTGTGTTTACCTCTTTATTCTTATGCCTTGATTAATGTGAGGCTAAATTTGTTCTTCTTTTTGGCAGAGTGAATAGGTGCAAGCGCAGCTTGGCTGAAATTGCTGTGAAAGCTGTTCTAGCTGTGGCAGATTTAGAGAGGAAAGATGTTAATTTGGATTTGATAAAAGTGGAAGGAAAAGTTGGGGGAAAGCTGGAGGACACCGAGCTAATATATGGGATCACTGTTGATAAGGATATGAGCCATCCCCAGATGCCAAAGCGAATTGAAGATGCTAAAATTGCCATCTTGACTTGCCCCTTTGAGCCTCCGAAGCCAAAGACTAAACATAAGGTGGACATTGATACTGTGGAAAAGTTCCAGACTTTACGTCTGCAGGAGCAGAAATACTTTGATGATATGGTTCAAAAGTGCAAGGTGGGTTCGTTGTCTGGTTTTGTGTAGTTATTATAATGTTAAAACATCTTGTTGGTATTTAGTAAAGAGCAATCACTCCACTCTCTTTGAAATCCTTTTCCATGTTTCCTTTTAAAATTTTCAAAAAGCTATTCCATGTTTTGCAATTGTAACGTGTTGTTTGGGACTTAATTTCTTTTCTTTTTGTTACAGCTCCGTTTGGTTTTTGAGGGACTGCTTTACCATATTACTAAATGGTCAACATTTTTTTGTTTAACTGTATGCAGGATGTTGGTGCTACCTTGGTGATCTGTCAATGGGGTTTTGATGATGAGGCAAATCACTTATTAATGCACAGGAACTTGCCTGCGGTCCGTTGGGTTGGTGGTGTCGAATTGGAGCTTATAGCTATAGCCACAGGTTAGTGTTTATATATCTGGTACTTAAATCACTTTTTAGGCCATTATTGTTTGCTTCTGGGAAAACATTTTTATTAGAAAAGTAACAGAATCTGCATTTTATAGGTGGACGAATTGTTCCAAGGTTCCAGGAGTTGACACCTGAAAAGCTGGGAAAGGTATTACCTGCTTTGTTTTTCCAGTTTATGATTTGATTGAGAATGCTTGTTAAGGTATTTTTGTTTTTTCCAAAAGGGATATCATGGTTTATTTGTCACAAAGAGAAAAGTTAAACAGTTAAAAACCCAACAAAAGTATATATTTTTAATTAGCTTTCTAACCCTCATTGTGTGCTTTTAAATTGGTAATAGTGCTTGTTACACTCTTTTCTGTGTTCAAATCTCTTGCTGTTTAATGTTATATAATTTTCTTACATTGCATCTCCTGAGTACAAGATGTATGAATTCTGTAGGCTGGTTTGGTTCGAGAGAAGTCTTTTGGTACAACAAAAGATCGAATGCTGTACATTGAACACTGTGCAAATTCAAGGGCAGTGACCATCTTTATCCGTGGAGGTAGAATTATGTTTCCTTGTTTCTAGTGTTACAATTGATTTGGTTTGTCAAAATTGTCGTTTTGCATTTGATCAAGTTTTAAAATTTTTATGGTATTAGGAGGTGGACTAAATTTGGTAGTGCTAACTATTACATTGAGTTCTCATGTCTATGTTGCTCCTGATTGTCACTTTTAATGTTTTCTGTTTTATCTTGTTCAGAAGAAAATATGTAACTGTGGGTAGCTCTTGATGGGTGCTGTATTAAAGGCCTAGTTTTTAAACATTTCCTGTGAAGTCACTAAAATCCAATAATTATTTGGTTGAAAGTAACCACAAAAATAATCTGCTCATGGTGCTAATGCCTGTATCTTTATTTATGACATTTGTCATGTTTGTTTTCTTCTTTGTCATCTCTGCTTCTTGCTGACTTTTCAGTGGCATTCGGTTTTAACTAACATTTCATTTTCTTATGAAGTGGAATTTGTTGGGGTCATTTTGTTTGTTATAGTGGAGCAAGACAAGGTGTTTGGTTGCACTTATGCTTTCAATACATTCAGCCCCCATAATAATGGTGGTTTGATTGATATAACGGACTTGTTGATGTACAGAAAGAATGAATCTTGATAAGGGTGCAGATGTTGTTAAATGATATTACACAGGTTATTGTGTCTGTTGATGCATTAGGTAACAAAATGATGATTGAGGAAACAAAGCGCAGCCTTCATGACGCGTTGTGTGTGGCTAGAAATCTGATTCGTAACAATTCCATTGTTTATGGTGGTGGTTCAGCTGAGATATCTTGCTCAGTTGCCGTAGAGGCTGCTGCAGATAGATACCCAGGGGTTGAGCAAGTATGAAACTGAATTTCCTAAATCCTTTTTATGAATCCCTTTAAGCATTTGTCAATGATATTGGCTGCTTTTATATCTACAGTATGCTATTAGGGCGTTTGCAGATGCTTTGGATTCTGTGCCTATGGCACTTGCGGAGAATAGTGGTCTCCAACCTATAGAGACACTATCTGCTGTGAAATCTCAGCAAATTAAGGTAATGGTAACCAATTTCAGCCTGGCCAATTTCTTTCGAACTTTCATTGATCATGGAAGTTGTTTCATATTGAATGTGCAGGAAAACAATCCATATAGTGGAATAGACTGCAATGATGTTGGCACAACAGACATGCGGGAGCAAAATGTGTTTGAGACGCTGATTGGGAAACAACAGCAGATCCTTCTTGCGACACAAGTCGTTAAGATGATATTAAAAATTGACGATGTCATCTCACCTTCCGATTACTGATGATGCGTTGGGTTAACTTTTACGGCTCTGCCTCACCAGCAATGGATCTCATTATATTGAATTTTGTTTACTCTTCTTTTGAGACCATATGTTTGCTTGACGGGAGCGGGCCTTTCGTACCTATTTGGGTTTCATTTGTACTCGGACACAACTCCGGCGGTTAATTTGGATTGATGATTTTTGCTCTTTAGAATTATCAAGGACTCCCAACGATATCCTATGGGGAGTAGGACAAATTTCCACTTAAATTATGTCAATTTGTCGTAGTGGCACTGGTGGCCGGCCGTATTTGAATCGGGTAATTGACGGGCTTAGCGGTCTAGGCTGGCATTACCAATATTAGAAGGCCTACGGCAAAGTTCAGAGCTTTTTGAGCCATGTTATCACGGATTTTTGGTGAGTAAGTCCGTTATTTTTGTGTTTTCTATTACTTTTTAAAATTTTTAATTTTTAACTGGGTTGGTCCATGGGCTTTGCTTTAAAGATCCGGTATGATTTGCAGGGCCCATGAGTTTCGATATGATTTGTATTTTTGAGGGTTTTTTCCCTCTATAATGTGGGTAAAAAATTCTTTTTCATAATTAAAATGAAACAATTTTATTACAACCAAAATCATTTGAATTGGCAATGAATCCCTTTGGCAAATATAACAACATACATTTGGGTTGTTTTCTGATACAAAACAAAAATTCTAAAAAAAAAAACTTATGTCATCACTTTTTCTTTTCCTTTTAATCCATTGGACTTTGTCATCTAATCCATAACCAACCCTAAAATTTTTTTTGATGACTCATATCTGGCGGTAGTTGCTTCGTTATTATTGTTTTTTGATTGATATTCCCTACTCCCCCAAAAACGTTTCCTTTATAATCGCCGAAGTTAACAATTTTGTCTCTTCGAGAAGATTGGAGATTTTTAAAGAATTTAAAGGATTCTTTATGGGTTTGAATGAAAATAATATGGTGGTGAAAGTCGAGTGGTGGTACTAGATCAGCAGTAGTAGTGACGGTATTGGGTTGGTTAAGGCGATCAGAACAGGAAGAACCAGACGACAAGAGGAAAAAAAATTTAGAGGCCACATGAAGGAAGAAGAAGAAGAAGAAGAAGAAGAAGAAGAAGAAGCAGAGAACCTTGCAAATCAGAGGTCGTCTTTATCTGGCTTCTTTACTCAATTTTTATATTTTTATTTATCATAGAATTTTAAATTATGAATAATATTTAAAATTAAATAAGTAAAACTACTCAAATATCTTTTTATAGTTAAAACTGATCGAAAAATTAGATGAAAAGTGAGATTTTTTTTTTTTTTTTAAATTTTAAGGATAATAATATATCGTTTCAGCATACTTCAACTGAAAAATTGTCGCTCTCGCTTTCTTATTTTATATCCATACTTGTTTGCGTGGATAATAATAATAATATAATTATTTTTTAATTTATATGTAAAATTTGGATTTAACATATAAAATATCATTTTAATATGAATAATAAATCTAAATTTAATGGTAAATGTGTGTTGTTGCGACTAAATTTATGTGGAATGGTTTGATTAAAGATAAAGATTGATTAAATATACACTCGAAGAATGATTTTTATGTATATTTTAAAATGATGATTATAATTTTTTTTTTTCATTAAAATATCTCAGATATTTTGACTGGATTTTAAAGCATCAAGAATAGAATTGAGGAAGTATTCTCCTTGTTAGGGCATTCATACACGAATTCGAAAGCTTAAAAACCAGATGAACATGTAATACTTTCACATGGAGGAAAACTGTGGGGATGGCAGTGTATCCTGTGTTGGCTTTTTACACATTGTAATGGTTTTTAAGAATAGGGTCAGAATGTTAGTTTGTTCTGAACTCATTCACACTATTTTCTGCAGGGTTGCAGAGTTAATAGTTATGGGGGGCAAGCCGTACAAGTTCATTAACAATTTATGTTTGTGGATGGCACTTGTAGAGGAAGTGTGGTCTCTTGATTGCCCCTTAATGCATGCGGTTGGAAGAAAAGAAAGGGAAGAAGATGGCCCTTTCTGTCTATTAATATTTGTAGTAGAGTGGCTCAACGGCATATCTACTAACCACTGCTCGTATTTATCCTTTGTCCTGAGTTCAGTTTAAATGCATGGGAAGAGGAAGAGAAGAGAAGAGAAGGCTTTTTGTCCTTATTCCAAATCCTGGTTTTGTCCTGCGGCAGGTAAGTTTTGGTATGATGCCCTGCAAGAAGAGGCGCAGTTATAAAGATTGGTTTAGTTAGGTTTAGATTGATTTCAACCACTAGTAAAAGCCTTCGCCTTATTCAATAGCACCACCAGATTGGATTGGACAAGTTGCCCTGAAGCTAGTTGCCAAACTTCAACCTTCAAGCAATCTTCATCATTCAGGATTTATCTGGGACATCTTTATTAGTTTGGTCCAATCAGGAAACTCACAAATGGGATGCCGAAAAAACTCTCTGATGAAACTATATTTGGCATCAAAATAATTGAAAATAAAAAAGGAAAAACATGGAAAACTAATTGTCTCTACCGCCGATTAATAGATAGTATAGTGCTAGCTTTATGATGATAAGACTGGTGGTGTCATTTATGGCAACTGGAGTTGTCTGGACCAGGAGCTTTTCATTGTTAAGAAATGGTAGTCGGCTATGCGTCTATATCAAAGTTGTGAAACTTACTTGTGAAGAGTCCATAAAAGAGAGTGCTTCAGACTTTATTTCGATCCCAGTTCAATTTTGTATTTTAGGTGGGACAGTAGAATTATACAGAGTCTAAGCAGTAGGATGGCTTCATTCCATCGAACAATCACTTCAAATATGAACATTTCTGCTCTTGTTTCTTTTAACCCCCTATCAGAATTTGTGATAAGATCACAAAAATGGTGATTGTGGGTTTTATAGAAACAGGTTAATACGAAGAAAAGCGGCAAACCAATATTTTACAAGAATATGAAGAATCCTAATTCCTTATCGTATATAATTATGCTTATTCTTTTCCCCCTCCCATTTCCCAAATATCTCACTTAGACTTGTAAGTCCAGTTTGAGTTCCCAACTAGCACCGCTTGCCCTTCCTGCAATTAAGCGAACCAGCTCCAGATGTGAGTGAACTTACAAGAGTAGATGGTCTGGCACTTAAACTCGACGCCCTGGCGTATCTGGAAGACGATGCACCCCCAGACGGTGTAAAGAAAGCTCCATTTAACATCATATCTCCTTCTGATCTCCAATTCCAATTCTTCCATTCACTCTGTGGAGCATCTTCATGTTTAGTGACCTGAAAGAATGTTATACATGTTTGTTTTAGCGCTTTGATTGCCCAAAATTAGTCAATAATGACAGTTCTTTTTGCAGACTATTTTGCATACTGACCTCTTTGCTGTATATGTTTTCAGGAGCAAGATATCTATTTCCTTGGCTGTTAATTGTAGGAGAAGCACTGCCGCCAAGCGCATACATTTCCCAGTGGGTGTAGTCATTGTTCACTACATGAAAATACCCATGTCTACATCTGCAATTAAATAAATTAAGATCCCAGAACCCTTCAAATTGATAGATGATTAGGCCTCAATTTCATAACGGAAAAAGATTTTACCTTGGCATTCTCTGAACAAGCCCTTCTCCAAAATGATTAAATGCAATGGTGACTTGCATGTTCTTGTCCTGAGTATAAGTATCACTGTGGCCCAAGAGCATCACCTTGTCATGGTGGGTCATATAATTGTTAGAGATTGTAATAGCCGTTGATCCATGAATGGCATCAATCAAGCCGTCATTACAGTTAGACAAAGAGCAATGATCCACCCAAACATGGCTTCCTCCAAATATTGACACTCCATCACCGTCCGATATAGTCCTCCACCCATAATGGCTTGGAGAATCCCGCACATAAGCATTTCCACCTTGCTTACAATCATGAATGTTTAGGCCATGGATTATAATATTAGTCACATACTGTATAGTAATGCATGGACCCCCTGCAATGTGCACGCTAGCTCCTCGACCGTCGATGGTCTTGAAGGAGTTCATAATTAACTCTTCCTTCAATCTGATCACCATGTCACGGGCAAAAATGATCCATAAAGGTTCTTCTTGAATAACAGCATGCCTAAGAGTGCCTGGTTTGGGGTTCACAGGGTCGTAGTCACCGGCGTCTGTAACAACATATATTTTACCATCCCTGCCGCCGATGGCATGCTTTCCAAACCCAATTGCGCAATCGGCTAGCTGTTGGCGGTTCTTCTCCCAGTCGGGGTCGCACCGCCAGCAGTCGTCTATCGGATTTCCAGTTCCACAAGAGAGAAATCCCAGCTTCCTCCTAGAGGCATTGATGCTCCTGCAACAAAGTCATTTACAAGATTTCATTAAGAACACACGCATATTGCATTTATGAGGGACATTGCTAGCTAGCATTATAAACAATAGCAAATAAATGTAGTTTCACTGAAGTATATAATATATGTCATACTTGTGTACTTCTTCTACTATAAGTTCAGGATCCTGAACCGGAGAGGAGGAAATGAAGGTTGGAGCGATCAGGAGGCACACGAGTAACAAAAATGGAATTGTTGTCATCATCTCTCTCTTTTCCTTTTGTAAGTAAAGCGAAGCTAGAGAAGAAAAGAAAGAAACTTGTGAGAAAGGTGAGAGGAGGAGTTGGGTTTATAAAGGAAATAAAGTATATAATAGATGTTAATCTGACATAAAAAAAATTTGGCGCCATTTGGGGCCACGTGCTCCTTCATTTCTTGTTTAAAGGTCCCACAGTGGTAGTTAATTTGGGTTGTTTGTCCTTTTCCCAGAACAGTAAATTGCTAGATATTATTAATAATAAAAGAAATTTCATTATAGATGGAGGGCTTTGTTGAATTACTGAGATTATGAATGAATGATGAAGTTCTCAGATGAATGAGGATTGACATTTATGTGGGTGTTGTGCTGAATTCGAAACAAAACCCGATACTTTTCTTTCTCCATCAGAACTTCTTTTACATGCAATTAGACTTGGAAAAATCTGATTTACTTGAAATGTGGCTTTGGTTTTTCATTCAAGATTACCATTGATCCTGATGAGGTTTGCCATTATCTGCTTAAAAATTAATAATTGAAAGCATTCGAATAGATGCCAATCCCACTAGTGCCCAAAATTCAGAGTTTCACGTGATACCACTTTATGGAGAAGACAATTCTGATCTGAGATTGTTTATATTCAATTCAGGAAAGTCCTTAAATTCTTCAGGATTTGGATTCGAACTACTCTCTCAGCTTATCACATTTTACAGCTGATGAATAATGATGGCCGCTGTACCAGAAATAATTTATTCACGATTAAAACCTCATTCAAAACTCTTCTTATCTTATACATCACTCAAAGAATCGGCATTATTCACTGTGCCTCACTTAGCATTTCAAGTAGCTAATTGTTTCACTCAGAAGTAAGATTCATTGAAAGACTTGAAGAAGCACAACTGCCGTTCTCGTGAAAACTTGGACCCAGACAAACTTAGGGACGTGGACCTATGCTGATTTCTCAATTCTCTTGGTTACACCAATTTAAGATTAATATATCTTTCGAGAATCTGATAACTAGTAGAAGCTTTAAGATTAAATACCCACATGGGAAGTAAGAATGTACTGTGCGCTAGATTGAGGACGTGGAGACTTTTATCTTGCAGTGGCACGTTCTCCCATGTGAGCTTTGTTCCCTTAGATTCTTCCCTAATAGGCCATACAGAATTTGGCCTCAAAATCTTGACCCTTAATGCCCTCATCTGAGAATTCTAACCTGCTGAGTGCTGATGTCTGGAACAAATTCAGTTAACCCAGTTGACCAAAAGCAGATCAAGGGGTGACCATGGTGGGTTATTCTCAGCCAATAGTTTGACAATGTATTTGAGCCATAAATTTGACAGAAGCTACAATGGCCATGCCTGCAAATCATAGCATAACATGCACCACGCAAGTTACTATTATAACATTACTCTCCGTCTAAATTGGTGGATAAGGAGATGATCATCATCAATGTATAAATTTAAGAACTGTCCTGACCTTTACTTCCCAAAAAATTCCAGCTTGTTTTGCGGAAAATTTGCCATTTCTTATATCAGACCTCTAGCTGTTCCCAAGGGACATTAGTCAAATTAAAACTTATGATCGATCAAGCAACAATTCTCACCGACACTTATCGGCAACCAAGTATTGTCACTGATACGTACATGCATGCACACATGTATATATATATATGTAAATTAATTACAGTGGGACATTAATGGTAAGCATGTGAGGCAGCGGCGGGCAGAAGGACAATGTGGAAAAATTGTAAATGATGGTGATTGTGACAGTGCATTTAAAATTACTTAAGTGTGATAAATTTTTGTAAACAATAATTTAATGAAACCAGTGTCCCACTTACTTTAATAACTTTAGAGAAAATCCTACACCAGAAATAGAGGCGGTATGCAAGAAAGTCTGAAATTTAGAGAAAAGCGGAAGTCAAAAACACATCACAGATGGGGGCTCAGAAAGCCATGTGAGTTTGCTAAGCCTTGATGCTGACTGCATAATCATTCTCATCCATCAACAAATCAACTCCCTTTAGTGGCATTATCAGCTGTTAATATTATACTGATAGAAGCCATGGAAGTGAGAAACTCTACCGGGCGCCTTGTTTTTTCCCAGTTGAAGTGGGCTCCTCCTCCCAACCTCCTTTTTTTTTTTTTGTTTTTCCTTTTCTGATCTAAATGAAAGAGAGAATCCAGGTCCGATATGGTTAATGATGATGAAAAAGTTCAGCACCATCCCCTATTGAAGACAGCTCACAACAAATTAAAAATCAAAGAAAAATGATAAGAGCTATCATTTATTCATCCATGACAAAGAGAACTGAGTTAAAATGGAGACTGTAAAGCATGCGATGAACACTCATAAAAAAATCTTCATAGATTGCTTGAGATTCAGCTATTCATGTCCACTGCTAGAAAATTTAAAAAAAAAATAAAAATGGGGCGATGGCTAACTGATCCAAACACATTCAATGATTGGATCATGTGGTAGGTCATATATATATTCATATATAGGATAATGTTATCTCTGTTCTTCCTTCCCTTGCATTATGCAAGGGACAAAGAAAGATACTCTTTTAATTAAGATGATTAAAATCTTCAAACTTGCATTATGACTCATAGATTGCAACTTTGCCTCATAATCCAATCTGTATTGCGCACTTGTAGATCCATCTTTCTCAAAGGGGACGAAATATAATTAGGTTTAGACTCGTAATTGGCATTGATTGAAGCATGCCCAAACAAGGCGGTCCATATTGAATGGATCGCCAATTGCCCATCTCATAAAGGTAATTACGATGATAAGGTGTATCAGAAGGTGAGCCTATTTATCATGTTCATGCACCAAGAGAAGAAATAGTTTGGTTTCGGGAATTATATATTTTTGTACACAAATTTCTGAAAGTGAAAGGATCCCTGAGCTATTTGAGGACGTAAAATGCATGCACATGCAGCTTTAGATACCCCTTCAAATATGCCTTTTTACCTTCAAAATTATGGCCTTTCTCGAGCTCAAAGGGCTTATCTTGTATGTATAGCAAACTGCGCAAGTAACATGTTAAGTGAATATTGTGTATTTATTTGGCATGGATAGAGATAATTAAAAATTAGTCCAAATGATCATATTTTCCCTTCAAGATTGAAGATTATTCCAATTATATTAGTTTACTGTTTTTAATATAAAAATTGTTATCTTTTTTTTTTTTTTTTTAAATACAAGAAGGGGGTCCGAAGACCCAAAAACAACAGCCAAACAAAAAACTAAATAGGTCTCATTACCCTAGCATTGTTAGTCATAAGAATCCTCGAAAATCTCAGAGGAAAATTATGAAATAATGTCATCCTATCAAAGCATCCCAACACATAATTAAACATTGAATCGACTATCATAGTAGCTTCCCTCAAGACATGAGAAGAACTACCATGAACATCCCCCTTGCACTCTTCGCGCAATAATGGAAGTGTGGAACCCCTTAGCTCGAATGCCATATTAGAATTACCATTCTATTTCTTATTCATTAAATAATAATAGATAATTAAAGGAGATGAATATAGCAGTGGAATATTCAAATGAAATAAATACGTTATCTAATAGCAAACTTAAGAAACTATAAATTTTCATTCCAAATACAATCCTCTGAAATTCTCTACTGGGAAAAATGAAAGAGTTTTGTCGATTTAAGAAGAAGCTTCGAGCTTGAATAAGTTTAAGAACATTTTTCCTTCCTTTCATATTCCAGTGTGTTAAATTTTAAGAATTTTGATCTTTTTTCAATTGAATTGTTGATGAGTTAGGTTTTAATTGTATTAACATAGTATTAGAATTATTTGTGTGCATATTAGAAATTGAAATTATAGAAATGTTTCGAAATTGAATTAATTATTGGAAACTTTTTGGAGGGTTCATTCATATCTCTATTAAATTGTATTATAATTAATAATTTTAAGATAAGTTTAGAAATTATAAAAAACAGTAAAGTGGCTATTAAGTAAACATTTTGGACAGTTTGATATTTTGATATTCTTAAACGTAAAATTGAATTCATTTGTATTTGAAAAATTTTTCTTGAGATTTTATTATATGCATTTCTTTTATTATATCAAAATTTCATAATTTTCTTACAAATATAGAGATTATTGAAAATCATGCAATAGGGGATGTTCAGGAAAGGTTCTAAATTCCAGGTAGCTTGATATTTTGACTTTGTTGAATGTTTAAAAAGGAAATTTAATTCTTAGTATAAAATTTTTTTTGGAGTGAGGAGTAACCGAGCGATGAGAATGAGGTCGGGTGGACGAAATTGTAAAAGTGAAATGAAAATGAAATCTCGAATAATTAGAATAGAACGACATTTTTGTTTTTTTAGAAAAATAATGTCATTTTGTCTAAACTATTTAAAAAAAATGGTTTAAAATTTGGTTTTATTTGAGAAGCTCAAATTACAATCAAAATTGTAAAACGTTTTAAAATAATTTTCAATCAAAACCAAACTAATTTGCAAATTTCGATTAGATTGGTTTCATTTTAGAGTTTGAAATATTATTTTGCACACCCTTGTAAATTGTATTACGAAAACTTAAAAGGTTAAATGAATATTTTTTAATGATAAAATGACGATTATTTACTCTTTAAATTTGAAAATTTTATTTTTCCATCATTTCATTAAAGTGAAACATTAGAATTTTATTATTTTGTATAATATATGACAAGATTAATATCATTTAAACCCCTAATAAAATGAATTACATTTATATTCTAATTACTTTATATTGTTTCTCCCAATTTTTTTCGTTCTTGTCCTTTCTAATTTTTTGACCACTTTAAAACATCCAAAAAGAGCCGACATATTTGGGCACTCTTACTGCACGTGCAAGTCGATGAGTGAATAAAATTCGATGATGATGTAAAGATGGCAACAACGAGAGAGGAATAATCTCATAGGCAATTTTTTTTTTTTATAATTTTTAGTTTTTATGATTATTGATTAGGAGTGAATAAAAAATTTATAAATTTTCTAGGGATAACTATTATTTTTCATTTGTAAAACAAACAACATATTTGTTTTTCATCAATAATTAGGGATGGTCCGAGGAAAATTTGGGAGAGAGGGGTGGGGTTCATGAAGAGAGGCCGTATCAGAGACTGGGTGGCTATATAATGTTCTTATACTTGTTAGTTTAATTGGAGTGCAGTTTGATAACTTGTATGGACGATAGTTAGCGGTCACTGTTTATGGTTATGGAGATCTGTGCAAGGGGGTTTACCAGTGGACTGCTCTCAGACGTTGGTACTTTGCTCGAGCTGTGGTTTCTGAGGTTGACCCTGTAGAGCTCAAGCTGCAGGCCTGACATGGAAGGCATTCCTTTCTTGACTTAAGATGGTGCTGTCTATGAAGCCATCTTTTGTCCGAGACATAATCATGATGCACCTCCTGAAGGAAATCGTATTGACATACAAGGTCTTGAGAATTGCCCTGGCATTGAGAGGATCAAGTACTAAGCCCCAGAAGGACAAAATGTGTCTTCCCTTGAACAAACGCAGGCCTCATTGTTCTTGCTCAGGGAAGCCACCTTATTAACTTGGCTTCTTCATGCTTCTAAACCCATGAATGCAATTCAACATAAATAAGTAACAATGGAACTCAACAAATGTATCAGCTATCAACAGCTTGAGGCCTATTTGCTAACCATATATATCAACCATGTAGCATTTGCTTGGGCCCCTGCTATCCATACTTAAATCTTCACAATTCTTCCTTTTTTCTAATGTACAAAATAGACAAAGAAATCTAAACACCAATTGTAATTTGTGCAATCATAAATTAGCAGATGGCATGGTGTAAAATATGGCAGGGGTACACCCATTGGATTGCTAACTGAGATCGATTTCAACCCGCTCTGGGTTCCCCCTTTCAGTTTGATTGTTAACAAGTTCTGCACCTAGCTGCCCCTTGTCTCCGGCGCCAAATGCGTATAGCTTCCCTGATTCTGTGAGTGCAAAGGTGTGGGTATTCCAGAATATAGAATTGGTAAGGCTGATCTGTACTACCCGGTCATTCGTTTGTTTCAATGATGTAACTAACTCGGGGGTCAACAGATTAGCATGTCTAAGTCCCTGCACAACGAAAAGTAACCATAACAACTTAGGAACTTCACTAACTCCCTTTCTCACAGATTACCAGAAACAACAATTACAATATCAGTTTGAAAAGAGCAGATAACTAACACAGAAAATAAAGAGCAAGAGGAGCAAGCAGACCTGTCCTTCAGCTGCTAAAGCATTGTGTCCAAGACTTGCAGATTCACCACATCCAAACGAATATACATCGCCATCATCTGAGACCACAAAGGTTGTGTAATCCCCTGTAGCAACATGCACTGCTTTAACCTGATTCAATGCTTCCACCACCTTAGGAACTGATTCACATTCTTCATTGCCATGGCCCAAGCATCCATAACGTCCCCAACCCCATGTGCAAACACGTCCATCCTGACCTACCACAGCAGCATGCCAGACACCAGCTGCAACCACCATTGGTTGCAAATTCAAATGCTGAAACTGCTCAATTAGTCGAGGATGCTTCTCATCAGTTCTTGAACCATGTCCAAGCTTCCCACCCAAGCCACACCCAACTGAGTACACTGACCTGTCATTTCCGGAAGAGGACGATAGATGAATAATTGTTTTGATCACATTGTACATTCATTATCATATATATATGTATATAAAATTAGCTTTACAGAAGTAATTTACATCAAAATTTGTGAATTGAATTGAATGAGATAAAAGCAAGACATTCCTGAAGAAAACTTCAATACAGAAGCAGCATGTTGTTGACACAATTTTTTCAGCCTGATTGGGAAAATATTAGGTTAAAAGCATCATCACAGTCTTCATATTGTTTACCTATAATTACTTCACAATATGTACTTTATTTAGCATGCAAAATCTCAAAATTACTACAAAATGGATTTTTATTTGGTTAAGTAAATGTCCCTCAATAAAAAGAAATGCACTCACATTCCACCTGGTTGACAAGCCAGAGCAAGAAGGTAACAGTACCCAGCTGCAATTTGAACGACTGGTATGTTCTCCAGTGCTCCCAACAAAGGTTGAGGCTCCACATCTGTTGGTTCAGTCTGATGGCCCAGTCTTGCATTATTTCCCCAAGAGAATGTATAAACCCTTCCTTCTCTTGACAATACAGCTGTGAAGAAGTTTCCAATTGCAGCTTGAACCACAAATATATTTTTTAATGACTCAACCAACTGTGGAGTTGCAATCATTTTAGATCCTTGGCCTCCATACTCAGCTTCACCAAAGGAGTCCTTGCCAAAAGCATATACTTGCCCAGCATCACTAATCAGCATTGTCCGGCTAGCCCCAGCAGCAGCTTGGATAATTCGTATACCTTGCAGAGATCTGTAACACAATGTAGTTCCATTAACTTCTCTACCCAACAAATCCTCTTTCCGTTTTTTGCATAGATAATACCAGTTCAATGGAATCGTGAAAAGTGTGCAACCTGATTGGCCAAGGCCGGCATTCGTCCTTGGTGGTTCCATGGCCAAGCTGTCCAGAGGCATTAGAGCCAAATGTGTAAACTACTCCTTTTGATGTTACAGCAATACTGTGACCAGGCCCTGCTATTGCCTGCGACTTCTCCCTCCTGCAACATGCTTCTCCGGCCAGCAAAAACCTCAGAACCAGTTTCCATGTGCCCCCACATCTTTGCTTCAACTCTTGACATTCTTCTTCACTCATTGGCTTAAATATAGCTCTCTTTTGGCACATGTCCAGAGCAGCAAGCTCCGTTATGGACAATTCATAGTCAGGGGCAAAGTTTGCTGGTTGCCTAAAGAACGAGCAGGTTGCCTGCAACACAAATTTGAAAATCAAATCAGAAGCATTATCAATTCTATTATTTATAAAGAGCCTCAATATAAAAAGAAAAGAAAATGCAACTTGCCTCTAGTTTTGCAAGATCTTGAGGATCTAAATTACATGCCGTCAGGACATGAAGCACAACCGAGGGATTCGCGGCCAAGGGAAATTCTCCCGGAGTGGAGTCCCCAAAGCAATGCCGTTGATTTCTTTGAAATGTTGGTAGAGGAGCAACCACAACAGCAGTAATTGGCTGATCAGGAATGTTATGGTATTGAATACTTGGAGTGCCACTCGTTGTAGCGTCCATGGGCACTGCCAGCTTTTGCAGTGCCCAAGATTTGTAGGAAGGGAAGATTTAAATAGCTGAGAACATAAAACATTTACATTAAAGTCAATTATATTACTGTTCACCATTGATCCAGAATAGCGCTTATAGTATGAACTTTAATTTGTTACTAAATTTGTTCTCACAACTAAGAATCTTAAACACAATATCTACCTCAGATAGATTTTGTATGATCAGCGAACTTCAAGCCTCAAACCTACAAATTAAACACATTTCGTATACTCAATAATAAAAAATAATAATAATTTGACTATGACATGAAACAATAAACCGAATTACAACATGAAGAAAAAGGAAGCTTTTTGATCCGATCATCAAAAATAGTTTTAGCCAAAGAGAAACAGTCAAATTAGATCATCTCAAATATTGAGGAACAGAAACAGACAAACAAATAATCCTGAGACCTGAACACATCCAGAGAACTGGCAAATATCATCAAAACAATAATCAAATACAGATATTTAAAATATATGGTACACTAAAAATAGGAAACTTTGAAGAGAAGAATACTATTCTCCATTAAAGGATATTCCACTCCGAAAAGAAACCGAGAAAGAAAAGAACTCTATATCAAAAGAGAACTCCTATTCACGTAAACTCTATACATAAATTAAAAATAAAGTCAAATAGACCCGATCAGTTGTAAATAAACAAGCAAAATCAACCTTCACCGTTTAAGACCAAAACAGGGATGTAATAGTTATCGGTCTTTGTTCACAATTACCCAATGGAAAAGACCAATTTTGAGGCAAACCCAGATCACAAAAACAAAAAAATGAACCGACTCAAAAAGTAAGCTTGATCACGTCAAACTTAAAGAAGAGAGAAAGAATCAAGCAATAAACAGAACACAATCACATGTTCAACAACTTTTGGCTTTTGTTGTTGTCATCTGTAAAATTTTATAATCATCATAGATCGAGAGATAGAGAATATATATATATGCATGCTAGAAACATCCATAATTGCTCAAAACCCATCTGCATCTGTGAATACAGAAGAGAATTACAGAAATTTTGTTAACCAAATACAGGCAAACTGAAGAGCAAACAAATGGGCATCTGATCAGAAGTTGGTATGCTATTTAACGGGAGCAGAAAAAAGGAAGTGATTGGTAGTTGTGAAAAATCTTTTAAGGCATCGAAAACGAAAAGAAGTAAAAATGGAATTTTGTGCACAAAGCTTTAATTTTTTTCCATTGGAGAGGTGTCTGCCTGTCTACTGCTACATCAAATACGTCTTATTCAGTGATGAGGTGTCTCTGGTGGTGAATGAGAGCTAAAATACTACGTAGCCCACAATGTTTATAGTAGCTTTCTTCTTAACCAGGGTTATTCACTAACCACGTACCAATATTTGTGAACTTAAATTAAATTAAAATTAAATTATTAAACTGAAATTTAAATTTAAATTTAATTTAAATCAAATAAAATCAAATTGATTTGATTTCAATCTAATTCTATAATAATATTCTTCCACTTCCAGCATATTTCTTAAAGCATAATCTATATGCTTGAATAAACAAAACTCTCTACTTTTGAGGCATTCTTTTTTAATAATTTTAGTGTGGCAACCGACTCCTGTTGGGCACTAATGTGGGAAAGACGAAACAAAAAACATGATTCATGTAATTCATTAACCACCATTATTGGTTTTGTCAACTCCTCTACTCTACCCTAAACAATGGAATTCCTCGTTTCAAAGGAGCTATAAAGCAGTTCCTCTACTGGGTCGTTGTACAAGCCATTGTTAAAATAACAGAACACTTGGGGCCTCGTGCAGATCAATGTGGTAAATTTTGCAGTTAACATATAATTTTTTTTACGCGAAATATCACACCAACAATTAGTATAACGTGTTCAAGGTGATTCAATCAACTATTTAAAAGTCCACTACTATGTTATTAGTTTCTTTGATATGAATTAGACTATGTGATCCCCCTAATATCATAAGATTAGAATTAAAAATGTCTAATTATCTATATGCATTCAAGTAGTCATAGTGAAGAAATAACTAGCTACGTAATTAATCACTAAATACATCATTAAAATATAGGTTAATCTTGAATGCACATAGAGACGTTTCAATTATTATTCTTATTTCTTAAAATTCTATTATGAAATCTCTTTTTATCTTTATCCTCTATAATTATGAGATTACAAACTTATCTTCTTTATAATTATTTAAATATAATGTATTAGGACATGGATTGAACATATTTATGTAATTATCCAATTACTTTTTCTAATCGTATAAAAGCTCATAATAATTTGTAATCATTATTATTGTTATCTTTAATTCATGTTAGAGAAATTAGTAACATAACAGTAGATATAAACTTTTAAATAACGAATTAAAATATTTTAAAAATATTATTATTTATTATTATTTTTTATATTAAATTATATATTACAGTTCGATATATTTCTTATTGATGTGATTTTTAAAATAAAAAAACTTAATGGACTAATTTTTTTATGACAAAAAGCACAACCTAAATTGGTGTGCTTATAACCATGTTTGTACCTTTTTTTTAGTTTAATTGGCTTTAACCTTTTTAGCCTAATTAAGAAATAGTTTGGACATTTCCAAACCATCAATCCCATTGGTTAATAAATCTCATGGAAACATAATACCTTAATTATTATCGGATAAATTAAAAAATATAATCTTGGACTGGCTTACTGGCTGCTCGAACACACGCTTAATAATTCTGCTCATGACATGGCAGGCAACTCCCTGGGCGCCTCGTGAACTAAATTGTCATAAGCTAAAACTAGAGCTAAAGCTAGAGGTGGGAAACCAAATGCAGGGTTGCGTCATATAGTTAGGTCTAGAAGGTCTATAGGTATAAGAAACAGGGTCCACAGGCCTGAGGGATTGCTTCATTTGCACCTTTTTCTACGATAAAGTTTAGTGTGAGATGGAATGGATGGCACTAGTTGACCCAAACATCAGAGGTAACCCACTTACAACCCAGTTAAGTGTTTTGATATGCCAAATTTTCTGGCTGATGGGATCAAACTAAAAGCAAGTGAAGATCCATTCAAGTACCAAAAGCTACCCCCATTTAAACCCCTGAGGCTTTCTTTCATTTCACTTGTGTAAATTTGGTACCCATATATGTTGACAGGGATATAAATCTTGCATAAGAAGGTTGTCTAAATATGATTTCAGGTATCATTTTCAAAGAAAGTTGCAATGCCTTGTATGTTAAGGGCCATGGAAGATTACTTGGGGTACATTTATCCCAAATAAACCTATGTAATCATAAGGATTACCAAAATGATATAAAGCAATAAAAATTTAGGCAGGTTCTCCAGGAAAAAGAAAGTGGGGGAAGAGATTTGGTAAATGAGGTTTAAAGAACGACCAAAAATGAAAAGAATAAAGCAACATGTTTTTATATTCCTGCATATTTCTTTTGTAGAGACACTTTCAATAATGCTTGCTTTATAAAAAAATATAATAAATTGGCTTTGTTGATGGGAAAGTTCCACCGCAGAAATATGCAAAATAAAGGGTATAATTTAGGATTGAATCCATGTGGAATTGGAATGAGCTTGATTGTCATTTCAATTTAATTGAGATTGAAACAAGTTGTTTCTAAGTAATTTTGAGATTCGGAATATGATACTATTGAATTTGAGTTTAAACTTGAGTTTAAGAATATTTATCTCGTTAAACTCACAAGTTTGAGTCACTTCAATCTAAATTTAATTTCAGATTAGTTTGAGAAAAACTTATTGAGTTTGAGTTTACTCCTTCAAATCAAATCGAACTTAATTATTTTTATATACAATTTTATATTCATAAGACAAAAGAAAGAATAATAATAAATAAGTTTTTATAGTAGTTCAAATCTTGATCACTTGAGTTATCCTTACGTTATCGTTTGATTAAACTTTTAAGATAAATTTTTGTCCCTTACATTTTTTTTAATAGTAAAAGACAATGACTGGTTAGTGGTGTAAATGAAACGTGATCCTCATGCTAATATAAGATGAAAACTGTCAAGACCCACAAAAACAAACACCATCTTCATTATCAATGGTGCTGTCTATTAAAGAAACAAACACCATCTTCATTAGCTGTCATTCGTGGGAGGAAACAAAAGCCTTTCATGATGTTACTGCCATGAAAGACACATATGATTCAATAATCTTCTTGAAATACCCCATTGAAATCTGCATGTAGAATAGCCATATTAACCAAATTTCATCATGCCAATAAGAAAAATCATTACTTCTGTCTCTCTCTCTCTCATTGTCAAACCTTCGTGTCATTACATTACACTTCACCTTCACTTTCTTCTTCCTCCCAGATATCATTTCTCTTGCAACTCACAATCTGGTTTAATCATATTGTTTCCCACCCACTTTAATTAAAGATCCTTACCACTTCAATAAGCTCGAGTTTAAGCTTCATCTTAGGGTAACCGAACCGAGTTTAAATCACATACTATTCAACTCAGCTTGACTGTAACTCTAATCCTGAGTGGCTTGTCAATAAAGTTTTAGCGAATTACTAAAGGTATCAATATAACAATACTGTTATCCAAATCCATTATATGTGTTAGATTACTCATCTTAAAACAGAAGGTATAGTATTTTTTATGTCTCTGCTTTGGTGGGATCAGATACTGAACTTGAATAACCACCTGTTCAATCACACTATTTCCACAACACATGTTACCTAATTATAGGACTGCACTCATTCAGTAACTATTAGACTGCAGCCATTTTGTATTGACATTATCACTTCAAAACTTAAATTACAAATGGGCTGGAACTTGTTTCTTGATGGTTGGTGTATTCTAGTTTCTGTTGTTGGTTTTGGTGCATTCAATCAATAGGGATAAACTAGAATCTCATGTGTAAAATATGATACTTAAATTCAACATTGAAAAATATGAGTTTTTAGTATGAGATTTATATAGCTTAAAACTCTCCCATTTTAATAACTAGTATTTAAAGTGTTACTATCCAGGTTTTTTTTTTCTTATATCGGAAAGCACCCAGACAAAGAATGGTTAGGGGTTGGTATATTTGGGAAGCGATTTTCCATTGGAGTCAGCAACAATTCAAAGATCTAATAACCATCAGAACTTCATTTCTGGTTTTTACTTCACTGTTGCTGATTTCTCTTACCACAGTGCATGTGAATACCTTACGCTTGAGATCAAGTCATAACAATGACTGCATTATTAGCTAACTTTTATTTTCCGGCATCTGAGGCCTCCAAAATAAGCAGCAGCAAGTAAATAAAGATGCTTAAGACACACTTCATTTCGTTATCATGTGTGCCAGCGATGAAAGACAGCAGACGCTCCAAATCTTAGGATTAGTTTTCATTGGGTGTGTGTTCCATAATTGCAGACAAAGCAACCATTTGAGGTGTCACCAAGTGAGGAATGATGTTTGAAAAAACGTGTCATTAATTCTTTCTGCCATAGCTAAAAAGTAAAAGGCTATCAGAAAACTACGATCACCATAATCCTCTCCTTGTTACTGCTTTGCTGCCACATTCTGGTGAAAAAAAACTCAACACATTTCTTTTTTATCATCAAGAGATCGCCAAAAATTTTCATTTAAAGATCATAAAAGGAAGATGGTTATTTTAGGAACCCACTTAACGAGGGACCAGGGGAACTAAGTTTGAGACTTCTCTTGTCACGCCTGTAATAAGAGTTGTCTATTTAACCGGAACCATGAGGAGGAATGTGTTCCAGCGTGCGCGTCAAGCCAAGATATTGCACTCATCCACCACAAGAGGGCTCCTTAGTCGCGCTTAATTTAAATAAGCTAGCCTAGGAGTAAGCAAAAGTCCGGGTGAAAGACTCCAAAGGTTAGACTTAATAATAAGGATAAAAGTCATGCACAATCAGTTAGTATTGACAACCGAACTTATGAGAGTCCATTCCGATTCTAACCCTATAGGGAATTGAAACCAACCTGAAGACCAGATTTAGAACAAATTTAGGATTGTTGTAACAAAACCTTATTATCACAACCCTACACCTGATTTACTCAACTTCCTCATCAACTTTGTAAATAGCATCAGCGCTATTAAATGTCATATGTTCTGTCTTCTTGGAGGAAATAAATAAATAAAAGGGAAGAGCAATTAACGAGATATGAACTCAATCTGAAAAATGGAACCCATGGCATATGTTGGACCTTTGATTCCTTTTTATTCTTTACGCTCTTTCCAAAACGGGGACCATATTAAAAATAAATAATGACATTGGTTTTTCAGCCTATACATAGAATATCAAAAGGCCATTAACTAAAAGTATTCTTACATCTCAGCCCTTGCTTTACGTGTATGCAGCTTCCAAAACCCTTCTAATGCCGCAAGTCATCTGCATGGTAAAACTCCAATTTGGGCAGACACCACCAATCCAGTGTGGAAATATTTAGGATAACTTTCAGCAGAAAATAAATAATAACCTTCATGTTGCTCTGCCATATCTAAACTTAAAATTGCAAACAATTAGGCCTGCACTTGTAGGTAACTTGAAATACTAATAAATCATCAGTAGTTATATTCGGTTCCTTACTCCCTCCTGGCTTGGTGTGTGTCTTCTTCCGAATATTTGTTATCTTTCATCACTGTGCTTTTGATTGCTTCAACAACCTCAGATATCAAGAACCCAGCAATAGAATGATCAGAAAATCAGTCTAAAATCTAGAATAACTTACAGGAGTTGAATATGGATAAAGACAAGAGTTGTGAGATTAATTATAGAATAGCATTAGCTCATCCTCTATTAAATCTGCTACCAACCTTTTCCCGTCATAGTGGAGATTTCTCCTATTACTTCCTCTTAATTCTAATACATAACCAAACATTTCTTTTCCTTGGTAAGCCCATTACATTCTAATTATATATGATGCAGATGGCATCAATTCCCAGTTAGTTCATGTATGAATTCATTACATTAGCAACCAATAGCATTCTAATACCTATGTGAATTGATCTATACTGGGGAAAAACAAAGGGGGTAAAAACATGCACAAAATGACAAACATACATGGCACATCAACAGCAACCCATACAAACACACCAAGGGACATGCAAGCAAAAGACATAATCATGAATTCCAAAGACACTAATGACAAAACAGAATATCCAGTCTAAGTTCACCAATTAATCGGAAGGCAGCAAGGTGTATGTCCAAGGAAGACATCAAATATACCTTTTCTAAGTCTTCATATGACTGTTATATCAACCCCAGAGATAGCAGAAGCCACACTGTTTTTCATCCCTAATAAAGAGATTGTATTCTCACCTTTATTCAACTCTTGATTAGACAGGTTGTCATTCACAAGTTTAACATTGAAGATATCTTGACCAGTTACAGACTGCAGGTTTTTTTTTTTTTTATCAGCTAAGATGGCAGCACCTCCAATTTCCTCCTCAAGTCCACATTTTAATTTTTAGGTTCCTCAATGGCTAGCTGGTTTCCTTTAACTGCCGCCTCTCTAGCTTTCCTCTTCTCTTCTCTTTCTTGCCTCTTGCTCCTTTAATTGCTTAAATCTGGAGGATATCAACACATTACAACCGTGAAGGTAAGAGCCTAAAATCAGTGAATATTAACGACAAACCTTTCACGAGGACGTTCTCGCTCTACTGTCAACTTCTCTCTTTGTCTGACCCCCTCCTTGTTGGAATCTAACGTAGACAAGTTTCTGAATCTCAAGTTCTTCCTTGATTGTATCACTGAATTGTCTCATTGGATTTTTTGCACCTCCAAACTTTTGAAGCCATATTTACTGGGCTGTACTCTATGTTATTTGTAAACCTATATAAAATATATTTAAGATGGGGGAAAACATAAGCAGAACGTCAACAGGGATTATCAAACTAAAAGGACATGATGTTAGCATAGAAGAGGGCTTTATGTCTGCTGACAAATAAAGACTTGGACCAATGGCAATGGAAAAGTAGCACGATCCTGTTTCTGAGTCAAAGGAAATATAGCAGCCTCAACACGTACTCGAGAAGAACAATGGCAAAACCATATGAATATAGCACATTTAAAGTAGACAGTCCATCTTTCAAAACCCGAAATCAAACCCAGGAAAAAAAAAAAAGATATATATATATATAAGGCAACTTCATAGTAACCCAATAACAAAAATAAGCGAAAACGCTTGTGCACATAAAGTCAATATTGATATAAAATTATTATACCTTCAAAACAGTTTCCTTCACATTATTAATGCCAGAAAGCCAATCAGAGCTCTGTTTGGTTGTAGTTACTGTATCGGAGGAAGACACAGGAGCATCAGCCATTGTAAAGAGAAAGTTATCAGCTCGTCCAAAGAGCCCCTTCGTTACCGGCTCCGCATTTAGTGGGTCTTTTTTCCCCTTTTTAGATAGGCCGAATGACATGCCACCCGTAAAATTTGTAAACTATAACAAGAATAAAATATCTTTTATAAAATTTAATAATATTAATATAAATATGTAAAAATAAATATTAATATAAATAATATTAAAAATAAATTTAAAATAAAATAATATTAAAAAATTATTAAAAAATTAAAAAAAATCAAACAAATATTTAAAAAATAGTTATCACTATCAATAATGTCATTAATTACGGTAGTCATCTTTAACCGCATTAGATGACTTGAAACAACTATCTGATGAGATTAAAAGTGACGGTGATTGTTTTTTAAATATTTATTTTAATTTTTATTAATATTTTAATATTATTTTATTTTAAATTTATATTTTATTTTTTTTATAAAATTTATTTTTAATTTTAATATAAAAAGACAAAAAAAATCCTTTAAGGGTGAGTATTTGGCTTTTAAAAATTTTGTGGATGGTAACTGTCATTAAGTAAAACCATGGGTAGCAATATGTTATTGGGCCTTTTAAATATCATATTATCTGTCATAAATCTAACTAATTGATACGCAAAAACCGTGCTTAATTAAAAAATTTTGTTATAGTTCCATGAATTTGTTTCTAATATATATGACCTTTCAGACCGGACGTCTACGTCTGACCCAAGCTTTGATAAACTAACATAATCTCACCTTTAACTTTCAAAAAGCTATTTCTTAACCCTCTACTAAAGTTAATTATTAATTTTAATAATAAACAAACATTTATTTCATTATATCTAAATATTACAACTAAGATATAATTCATTATTATTTTATTTATAAAATTTAAAACTTTTAATTTATATTATATCCTTTTTTTATTAACAAAATTATGTTTTAAAAATTATTTTTTCGAGTCAGAAATAATGACTCAGTCTTAGGAAAGGAGGCATTGCAGCTGCTTTGAATGATTTATTTGATTTATGTAGGTAGACTTTTTTTCCCACCCAATGTTTGACACTTCATCACTATTATATCATAAAGCATATTTTTTTACCTAAAATCAAATTCTATTCATAAAAAAAATAATTATGACAAAAAATAAATTATTATATTAACTCTAAACATTTCACTTTTTAAAATTGTTGTATCATCTAAAATTAACAAAAAGATTTTCGAATCCATGTCAAATATATATTACAAATTATTTTCTTTTTGTATTCTTTCATATTTACTCTCTTCTTCTGAAGAACCCACTTAACTTTAATAGTTATTCTTACATTGGATGACTTATTTTCGACATTGATTTGACTTTTACACTCACAATTAATGTTGATCTCATCATTGTTAATTTATTTTTGCATCGATATTCGTCAATTCTAATTTATTTAATGTTGATCAAATTCCAATGTCTTATCTCATATATTGACTTTCCCTTTTTCAACTCCATTCGGTATCAATTGTTATTTTTGACAGTTTATCCTATTGATATCACCATTTTCTATTTCAACAAACATCAACTTCATCGTCAGTGATTCATTTTCTGTACTCAAAATCTTTTAATACAACTCTCATGATATCGTTTTATAACATGATTAAATCTCTTTCCAGTCTTCGTTGCATAAACTTGCCATTCTCGACATTTTCCATATTGTGATGAGATAAGATTCTAATCAAGTGGTGACTAGGGTTTTAGAGACTATATTGCATATTCATTATGTCTGCTTTGTTTTTTAAGTTTCGTGAATTGGGTTAGGCCTTCTAGAATCATCAATAATGTGCCTCACAATCTACCCAATATCCATCCATTGGGTCCAAAATGAATACACTAGCTTCCATGTTTAGACAGTTGAGAAATGAGGGCAGTAAGAAGTGATAAGAAAGTGAGTGGGGTACAGAATATGAGGTCCATAGCCTGCCCATCACACCCTCTGGATAAGAGAAGAATCTAAAAACCATGACTTATATTGGACTAAATTTGCCTCGCTTTCTCATCAAATCGTCAACTACTCAACTTTCCCATCTTAACCGCCCATAAAACATAACTCTAGAGAGCACTGAGATTCTTACATTCTAGGTTCAACACCTGCAGAAACGCTTGAATCTAACACAATCCACCATCAATGGCTGCAACAATAGCTACAATGGCTGTGCTCAATGCCAAGTGTTTGAGCATCAACACACCCAAAACCATCAACCACAACAAGCCAACCACAAAACCCACCTCCCTTCTCTACATGCAAAACCTCCCAAAAGGTCTGACACCAGCTGAGAATTCCGTCGCACTAGCTGGTACTACTATTGCAGGAGCAATCTTTTCGACTTTGAGCTCATGTGATGCAGCTTTTGCCGCACAACAAATTGCTGAAATAGCAGAAGGCGACAACCGTGGCCTAGCACTACTGTTACCAATCATACCAGCCATCGGTTGGGTGTTATTTAACATTCTCCAACCTGCACTAAACCAAATAAACCGCATGCGTAGCAGCAAGGGAGTGATAATCGGGCTTGGACTGGGTGGATTGGCTGGGTTGATTTCAATGCCACCACATGCATCGGCTAGTGAAATTGCGATGTTGGCTGATGCTGCAAATGACAACAGGGGCCAACTTTTGCTGTTTGTTATTACTCCAGCGATTCTGTGGGTGCTCTACAACATTCTTCAACCGGCCCTGAACCAAATCAACAGGATGAGGTCTTAGGTGAGAGATGAATGGATTTTGACTCGTTGGGTGTGATCTGCAATGTAATTTAATTATTTGTGTAATTACACCTGCTGTCAATGGACTACCTTTTTTTCTCCTTGCTGAGTTTGAGTTGTAATTAAGGTTTATAGTATCATAATCCAATATAATTTGTACTGTTATCATATTTATTCTTGGTTAACTATAATTTGGCCTCTGCAGATCTTAATATCCAACCCCGTTACTCCTACGAAACCTACCTACAACAATTCAACAAAACCCCCCTTCACCCTAAAACTACGTCAAACATGGACAACACCTGACAGGGACCATAAATTCAAGTCTTTGCCGAGTTCTTCCGACCATATGTGTCGGTGGTCATGTTGGCCAAGAAGTTGAAGCCTCGAAACATATCGTTGTATCTGCCCATAGGCTATAAAGGGAGACTTTTGACTTCGAATTTTCAAACGTTTTCACCCTGATTTCTCCGGTTCAGACGACTTACAAATATGTTCAAACGTCAAGTGTAATAATGCTCAAGTTTTCACCCAGAGACAGAACATCAGCAGCCATAACATTAATTTTCCTTTACACTCAACCCCATTTAAATAGCAGTCATTATAAAAATTCCCATATATAAAGATTCAAGGAATAAAAAGAACCATAATAACATGGCTCAGATTGAATGACATTCTTTGCAGGCGATGTGAAAAAGAGGGCATAAACGCTCGTAGGACAAAAATGAAAAAAAAACAAACTAAACAAGCAGGAGGTGACTATTGGTCTGCCTGGCTGTCTGGAACAAATTCCAGAGGCTGGGTTTCAGTATCCAGCGTTTGTGACTGAGAAGCATTATTTAGCATTGCGGCCTTGTATCTGCTTGAGCTTCTAAGAATTTTTTCCAAGGTCCCACTAGCGCTGCACCAAGATGAACCAATAGATATTGCTAGATAAACATACTATAAAATCACAGGGATTTTGCTAGACATTGTTAGAGCTCATGTATATTTTCTCCCATAAGTTGAAAAAGAATCAATAAATGAAGGAGATACAGAAAATGAAAGCACCACTCAGAAAAGATGGCAGTTGGAAGAAGATGACAGATAGCGAACTCATCTTACAGCAATAGAGCAAGAGACAAACCAGCAGCAAGGTGTAGGACAGGAAACAACCAAGCAACAAAACGAGGATATGCAGCAGAATAAAGGGCTGGACAACCAGGATATTCAGGAGGGATGTGGCAAGCCGAGAATGGAGAGAGGATGCAGAGAAGAATATGTAATTGTGAAAAAGAAGTCTAGAAATCCTTAGATAAGAAACTAGTAACTAGGTGGGAAAGGGGAGAGAAACAGCCCAAGGGGCTGTTCTATTGAGAGGGAGAATGATTTTGTGATGCAATCCAAACTAAATTTGTATCGAACTTATATTTACGCAATACAGAAGCACAGCCCAGGTAAGTAACAGACATACTACTATTTTACAATTCAACAAATTGGATGTGAACTTTCTTTCATTTGTTCTATTTCTTTTTCCAACATCAAAAAATTTCAAAATATGTTGAGAGTCTGAAACACGACAGAAGCACCAAAAAGTTACTTTCTAACAGTAGAAACACATATGCAAATAATATTCACCAAAATTTTGCATGTTAACAGATTCTCCAAATACATAATTATAATACCAGAGAGAAGTCTTATTAGACTTTTGATTGGCAAAATTTAACTAAAATGCATGTAAATCGTCAACATTAGCTTGTGAAAAAAAAAATGCCATATCATGATGGTAAAAATTAAACTTACTATGAATTTGTGATGTTTCTTGCACCACTTTCTCTCCTTTTTGAGGCATAAGTTCCTGCAACAAATTTTGGTTAAAAGAAATTATTTCCCACAGGCTTAAAATACCCATTACAGAAAGAAAGTACTAAATCACATAGAGATGAAGATATAATATATAAGAATTAGTTTTACGTCAACGATGACATTACAGACAGAAACCACTCTACACACCACACCTTATGAACTAAACCTACAGGAGATCAATTTGACAAGATTATTAGTTATGTACAAGTTTCTACAGTTCAAACAATGACAAGAAAACATATTGGTTGGGGCTGAAAGGAAACAACATTCATAAAAAAGGACAAGACAAATAATCCACCATTAACAAAAAGAAGAAAAGGACAATCTAATAAACATCTCAAGCTGTTAGGACAGCTTTTAATATTGTAACATATATGATGGTTGGTCTTAAAGTCTAAAAGAAGCGGCAGTGGGGAAAAATGAAAATCATCAGTCAATAAATTCATGATACAATTAGTCTGGTAATATTAATACATTCAATTTAAGATTTTAAATTACCATTGAGATGTGCACCACTATCCCCATCTGAGTAGTCAGATGACAAGGAATTATTAGATGGAGTTCTGGTGCTTTTATCTGAATTATCTACCCCATCTTCATCATCTGAACTCTCATAACTATCTTCCTTAAAAATTGAGCTTGATGTTGCTAACAGGCTCTTCTTACGTTCTGAGCTATTTACTACTTCCCCAATATAGTATTTACTTGAAACATGTCCAACGATCAAATCAGATTGATGTCTGTTACCCCCTTTACCTTCGGGAAGTATGTTTTTAGAACTCTCCAAGCTAGATTTTATGCTTTTATAACTCTCCAAGCTAGAGTTTAATGTAGCAATGTTTTGTTTGCTTTTATCTGAATGAGTTTGGGTTGAAGAACCATTCACAGCATTGGGCCTTGTAGCTTCATATTTTATCAATAACTTATCAGACTTATTAGACAAAGGACCTTTAGCTTCGGCTCCAGACACTCTAGCTAGCTTCTTCATTTTAGGATGAAGCCTCAAGATATCACCCTCACCCTTTGGCAATGACCTCTGTGGTTCAACATCGGTAGAGTGTACAGATTGAACTTTCCCTCCACTACTTTGGTTATCTAATAACTTCAGTGTGTTTTGTAAATCAGGTGAGGAACCTTTAGAGTGTACTTCACGCTTTTTTTTCTTGCTGGCTTTTACCTCTTTATCTGCTCCTTTTGTTTCTGTCACCTTTTGAGCAGGCATATTGCAAGAAACATCAATTGCAGGCTGTTCTTGGTTGGGTTCAAAATTATCATTAACAATAGTCCTATCACTTTCACAGAACATTTTATTATCAGCTTCATTTAAACAGCCACTTTTAGGCAAATTACCATTTTGATCTTCAAGAGGACTCATTTCAACCCCCGTATTATTCTCAGATTCCAGATTTGATCCATTTAGCTTCTTTTCAGAACTTATCTTCACTGAGCTTGTCTTCTTTTTTGATTTGGATGATGCATGAACCTTCATTTCCCCAATGCCGTCAGGTGTCAGTGTCACATTCCTACAATTAACATTTTTACTTTCTGCTAGCAATTCTCGGAGGTTATTAGCAGCAGAATTCAGCTTTCTCTTTGCTTTCTTTCTTGATTTCTCATCCTTATTTTCAGCATTTATTGGAATTTCGCTGGCATCCTTCAAGGATTCCAACACATTTCTGATCACATCATCAGTTTCCTTATCATTAGAAAGAACAGAATTATTCATTGTTGTCATTTTTGGTATTTCTTTACCCTTGACTGGGGACATGAGGCTTTCCTCTTTCTTAAATTTATCACTTGAACGGTCATTATGAATTGTCTCAAGTGGGTTGGTAGAAGAAATGCAAATTCCAGAACCTGTTTCATGCTCCATAACTGGTGGAGGTTTCTGAGATTTTTTGGACTTCCTTTTTTTCTTTGAAGATTTAGCAGGTTCCACATTTACATTGGTATTGGGGTCCACATTTACATCAGCATCAAACAAATTAGAAGCAGCAACTACTTCAGTGTTCAAATCTATTTCATCCACTCCTGAATGGGTGATCGTTACTAGGGGCATTGCTTCTGAATCTTTACTTTGAGACAATTCTTTTCCTTCTGCAACTCTGCCAGTCTGATCACCTTCAAATTTCTGACAATCATGAGTGGTGACATTCTCACACTTGGACACCCCAGGATTCTTATTAACACTATTAGTCTCTTGGACAGTGCAGGGAGGATCGCCTTCTGCTTCACTGACAAGATGATCCTCTGAAATTCTCATTTGCTTCGCTGCAGATGGAGATGTTAATTCAGGTGAAACATTCTTGCTTTCAACATTGCCAACATCTTTGGCACTAGTATCAACATCTACAAGATGGAAATCAGTGTGAATATCAGTGACTCACGCCTTCAACTTCTCACAATTAAAAGAAAATGAAGATTAAAAAAATGATGTAATCAAAGACAAAACCACATAGGATAACAACAAAAGGACCTTACCCAATGAACAAGGTAATTTATTGTTTCCCCCCTCTTTTTGCGGGGAAACATAGAGATTTTTCTTCAAACTCACTGAACACGGTTCAGAAACCATTGCATCATGGACAGTTTGTGCAGGAAGAACTGTTGCATCACGTTCACTTTCCAAATTATTGTGATGAACTCCCACTGTGTCTCCAGGGCTCTCCCTCCTCACATCTTGTGTGCAAGAAGGAACTGCAGCTACAACTTGATCAAAAACTTTTAATGATTTCCTTTTTCTTTTCTTCTTTCCACTATTTGCATTGATTGTCAACAAATTGTCATCCTTTGACATTTCAGAAGACAAATGGTCCAAGGTAACAGCTGTGCCTTTTTGCTTGTCATCGAAAGAGCAATGAGAAATTTTAATCTCTGGAACCAAGGTCTCTCTGGTAGAATCGCATGCCAGAAGCCTGTTTTCTTTTAAAGAGTTTTCAATTTCATCTTTCCTAGCAGTCTTCTGCTTACTTGCAGTAGGCTCGGGTGGAGCTTCTTCCAATGATGCATTGCACTTCATATTAAAATCAAAATTCTTAGAATTGTATGCTTCACGACCAATTTTTTTTCCTGAAACTGCAATTCCCTCACAGAGAACATCAGTTATCAGCAAATCCCTGTCTGATTTCTGGTTGAAATCAGAAGTTGAAATCCTACAATGTTCATCAGCATTATATTTGCTTCCCATTTGCACATCACAAGTAACTACTTTACCTCCACCTTCAGTGACCAATGAGTTATCCAGGACCATGTCTTGCTGTGATTCATCTGCACCAGGCACATGAGCAGGCACGTTCTCTTCTTTTGAAGTAAGGTTACTTACTTCATCCTCTCTACTCCTCTTTTTTATATGTTTTCCCTTCCTCACAGATACAGTTTTCGGAGCCCCTTCCAGTGAATTGAATTGCACATCATTAATTTCATTCCTAGAGTTGTTTTTCTCGCATTCAGTGTCTGATATGGTATCTTTACTATCCTTTAACTTCAAATCTGACCTATTATTGGTATCCAGAGTCAAGATGTTGCAAGTAATCTGACAAGAAGGTTTCTGTTTCGCATTCCAGTCTCTGTGAACATGTGACATTGTTGAATCATCAATATTGGACAGCCTTCTGGCAGAAGCATGAGGCAGAAGAGCAACTCCATCAGCTGAAGGATTAACTGTGATGCCACAAGACGCTACTAGGTCTCCAAAACTGGATTTCCCATGCTGGTCTTCACTCTGCTCCTCTAGAATTGATGCATCAACCGAAAGAAACCAGCTTTTGCTAACTCCATCAAAAGCACTTTTTACAAACATGGAATCTGATAAATGATAAAAGTGTCCTTTACGTTTTACCTGTTGAATCCACAAAACCACAGACACCACCAATAAAAGCCATACAATCAACAGGCAATATAATCAACAACCTGAAAGTGCAAGACAAATAAGTCACCTTTAGAGCATGAATTTTTATCCCACCAATTTTAGGAAAGCACACCGGGTGTTCATGCAGTATCCTCCCTGTATACCAATTGCATAAACAAGTCATTAGAAACAGAATCTAGCCAGTTAAAAGTATTTAAAGAAAGCATAGATGTTTAAGGATTACAATCGACAATGTAGCTTAAAACTTTGCTTTGCAACTAAATCTCCAGTCTTCAAATTGTATTAGACACCAAAGGCTCCCAGAGATAAAAAATTTAAACTGATCCTAGACCTTCGGGAATATTTTTCTCTATATCTATTAAGCCCGGTAACCAGAATTCTAATGAAACCTTATAAACCACTTCAAATATGAAAAAAGTTATTCTTCGTTTATTTAGAGCGACTAATCGAGATTGATTAACTAGTATCTAAACACTTAGTCTTACAAGAAATACTCATAAACAAAAAGATAGCACAAGCGTCATTTGAAAACACCCTCTTTAGTACTATTTCTCAAAAGAGATTCAAGAAAGTAAAGAAAAGATTAGGAGTCTTTCCTTATAATTATAATCATGCAATTGCAATAGGAAGAAGAATTTGAGAACACAAAGAATCAAGTGTAAATACTTTTAAGGTCGGAAACAGTGTCGAAACCAGAGACGATCATGGCCAAGTGGGTATCGAGGCTGGTGTCTATGAATACAGTGTTGTAGGTTGTGGCACTGCCAGAATAAGAATTCGAAGTGGGTTTCTCCATTGATTGATTCAGATTAAAAAAAAAAAAAGTGAAGATTATTACAGTGAGGCAAGAGTGCCAGATGATACTTGAAGAGAAGAAGCTAAATGGTTTTGTAGAATGGATTTTTTTTTTTTTTTTGGTTTTTGTCCAGGGTTTTGCATTTGCTACGGCGGCATGGCATCGACTGGAAGAGAGAGCCATTTAAGTAAGCGGTCATTTTATAGAGAATAATTTATAATAATAATAATTATTATATATATACTTTATGACGATTGGTGTCATGAAAATTCTACATAGCTGCATCCAGATTTTATTCATGACAAGGAGGGTGGAGTGCCGAGAAAAATATGCGTAGCTTACATGAAGTCAATAAAATTATAGATTTGAGTTGAATACTTGATCCATGCCTTCTACTTCATTTGCATGAGAAAGGGTTTCAGTTTTTTCTGTCTTAGACATCTACTAGGGAAGATGGTAGATGGCGATTATACACAGTCCAAAAGTAACCATTAACACCAACTAAAATTTGAGCAAAATGTGTGGGGGGAAGATCAATATTCCAAGCATACAACTACTGTTTTAAAGTTGAAGATAATAGAATATAAAACTGCCTATTCCTTCTTCCTTGAATCTTTGAGTTGTCCTCTTTTTCTAATCCCAAGGTTAAACTTCAAGCGCCAGGCATCAATATTACTCTCTGGCAATAAATACAGAAGACTCCAGATGAAGGAATGAGGCCAGTAGGGTGTGCAACGAGGTTCATAACCAATCCACCGCATAGCTGCCCGTGCATAACCATCACTTGAAGGAACAAAGAAGGAAGATCTCTTGATTGATGCCATCTTGGTTGCCACATATAATGGGACCTGTATGGAGATATCCTTCAATTACAGAAAATAAAATACAATAATTGTAAAGTTTGCTCCAATAGCAAACTCATAGTTTATGAACATATTAATTTCCAAGAACATCAGTGATAAGCACAGAAGTTTTTTCACATCAATCAGAAATGTCTACAAATTTCAATACCAATAAACTATAACTTGCCCCTGCTTTTAGTGGGTTAGTATGCAAAACCTCAAAAGCTTAAGTACATAAGTAGGCAGGATAGCAATGTCTATATCCACAGCACATAAGAATTTCATTCATTTCTCTTGTCGCCTATTGCAATTATCTAAAGATGCAAAAGAGCAACTCACTTATAACTAGGGGTGGATCCAATTTAAGCTAGTTTGGTTTGAGCCAATTGTTTGGTATGAACAAGTTGATCTCAAATTAGAGCTCTAACTTGGCATTCAGTTCAAGATCAGCTTTATCCCACCGAAGATCCTGTTCATCCTTCCCACAATATTGTTTACCCATCAACAACCATTTGGTCACACTATCCACTAGCTTGAACCGAGCATTATGAATTTAATCAAAGCTCAAGTCGGCCTTAAACTCAACTTAGTTTTGATCAAATCACCCCTCAAGCAAGATTCAGTTTCACTACCCTTCTTTATCTTATATGCTTTTCATGAAGAGCACCACAACTATCAAAAATCATATCAAAGCAAAGCTTATAATCTGTTGAGTGAAAAAAAACATTATTTGCAGACTCCAGAGCTTATTTGCTAGAATATTGATTGAAGAACACACAGGAAAAGAAAATATCTAACTAACTCTAATTAATGATTTAAGTTGTAAATAGATCGAGCATCTTCATTTAATAAAGAAATGAGGCATTGTGAGCAAAAGAACATGATTGAATCAAATTAATCAATCATGACCAACAGATCGAATTTTCAGGAAAAAACTCAAAAGCAAGTTTCTACCTAATACCCCAACTAGCTAATTGTCTTGCAAATTGCTAGATGGTTTTTGCATGAAGAAATGCATGTTGTAGAGATAGTATAGTGGCTGAAATGTATAATTTGATATGAGGCTCAACAAATATCAACAAAACTGATCTGCTAACATTAAACTTCTACCTAAAACATATATCTACTTGGCAACACACTCTAGGTAAACATTAAAAGTGAAAATTGATGCAGAAGAAAACATATTCTAATTTTCTCTACAGCTCTCGTACTGCTACTAGAAGTGATAGGATCATAACCGAATCAATTCACTGCTGAAACATTGCGAAAGTACCTGACACTGCACATCAATCCCGCTTTTCTTGTATTCAACATATAAACACCTTGAAAATTGATCGATATACCTGAAATATTAGCACACACAAAAAACGTTTTTCACCACTCAGATACCAAAAAAAAAATAATAATAATAACATAAACAACAAAAAAAACAAAACAAAAACAAATCCTTTCTACAAAAGTCAGTTAAAATAAAATGAAATCAATAAATAAATGCTTACGCTTTTGTGGCAGCATAGACAGTATATAGAGGATCAGACGGAATGACAATGGCAGCACCAGAGCCAATATTAATAATAGCACCTTTCTTCCTCTTCAACATACCAGCCAGAATCGCTTGAGTAACCTTTGTAGTACCTTCAACATTAATCTTAATCAAATTATTCAACAACTCCTCGTCAACCTCATGAAAAAACCTTGCATAAGGATATGAAATTCCAACATTGTTAATCAAAACACCAACATCCAAACCCTCAATCGCCTCTTTAATCTTATTTATACCCTCATCAATATCACCGCTGAAATCAACAACAACTTCTTTTATCTGGGTTTTGCCATACTTAGCCCGAATAGAATCCGAAACATCTACTAGTTTATCCGGATTACGACCCACAAGGACAAGATTAAGTCCTTTTCTAGCCAACTCAAAGGCAAAACCTTTGCCAATACCATCAGTTGGTCCAGTCACAAGGGCCCACGAACCGTATTTCTTCAGATTCTTAGCAGGTCTAAGAAAAGAAACATAAACCCAGTAGAAAACACTCACAGAAAACTTCAAAAGCGAAAGAGAACCGATGGTGAACAAAGCAAGAACCCAACGCGGCTGACTTTTGAGAGTATGAAGAAGAGACTGCTCCATTGTAATCCTAGGACCTTAGAGAAATACACTATCTAACAGGCAGGCATACCACCAACGACAGATAATAAAAGAATGAGGGCTACTATTAAAGGCCAAAGGACAATTTCCCACCCATAGTTTGAGGCGGAGACAAAGTCCCACCCGTAAGTTTTCAAAAGCCCGGTCTCCCACCCATAGAAACAATTTAATATTAAATAAAATAGAAAACAGTAATATTCCAAGGGCAATTTTGTCATTTTATGATTAAAATTTTATACAATAATTTTAAAAATTTTAAAAATTTTAAAAAAATCAACTGGCCACAACCGCCGATGTCAGCGGCGGTGGCCGTTGATAACAGCACCAGGTGGCAGTCTCCGACCACCTGGTTCTAGGGGAGGCCAGATTGGGCCTCCCCTTTGGGTGGAGGTGGCTAGATCGGTAACCTCCTGTTTTGAAAGAGGCGGCCAAATCTGGCTATCGAAAACGGTTGAAGAGGACCGATATTGGTCCCAACGATCGTTTCTGGCTACGTTTGTCGGGGGAGGAGGCCTCCTCCTCCAAAACTGGAGGCGACCAGAACTGGCCACCTCCACCCAACGGGGAGGCCCGATCTGGCCTCCCCTGAAACCAGGTGGCCGGAGACGGCCACCTGATGCTGTTATCAACGGCCATCGCTGCCGGCATCGGCGGCTGTGACTAGTTGATTTTTTAAAAATTTTTAAAATTTTTTTAAATATATTTTTTAAATTTTTTTTATATTTAAAAATTATTTTAAATTTTTATTTATTAAAGGGCATTTTAGACATTTCATTTGAAAAATTATAAAATAAGTTTGAATTTTGGTCCAAAGGTGGGAGACAGGGCTTTTGAAAACTTGCGGGTGGGACTTTGTCCCCGCCTCAAACTATGGTGGGAAATTGTCCTTTGGCCACTATTAAATTAGCAAATTCAGAGGTTCCTACGACGTTGGCGAATCCAACGTTGTCGTCACTGATAAATGATATTTTACAAAGGCCAAAGAACATATTCCCACCCGAAGTGTTAATAAAAAATTCATCTCTTACTTTCTAAAAAATCAAACATTTATCTTTTAAACAAAGTTAATGACTAAATTTAATAATTAATGATGAAATTTTAATAACAAAAAAAGTATATTAATTATTTTTTTAATAAAAATTTATAAAATAATAAAATAAATTTTACAAAACTTAAAATATTATTTAAATATTAAAAAATTTTTAAAAGATGACGGTAACCATAGATAATAGAACTAAGTGATTACAAACGGTCACCTGATTTCAGGAGTTATTAAATCTAACCACTTTTTGTTAGCAAAAATACTCGAAAATAATAAAAAATGATGGATCTTAACCTCATCAATCGTTTTTTTCTATGATAGTTGATGAAAGTAGTCGATCTGACTGTCTTTACTAAAATAAATGGCTACGTAATATAACGGCCTTCATTTGGCCACCCCTAAAATTAAATAGTCATTTTTTATTATAAGATTTAATTATTGATAACGACGATTGATTGTTGACGGTAGTTCCTTTTTTAGTTTTTTAAATTTAAATATTTTTAAAAAATTTTAATACATTTGTATTTAAATATTATTTTATTTTAAATTTTTATTTTTTTAATAAGTGTACTTTAAGTATTTTATAAAAAAATATTAATAAAATTAGATAAAATAAAAAAATCATTAAAGGATAAGTGTCATAGGTACTTGGGGTTTTAAAGTTAAAGGGTAAAAAATGTTTGAGTGAAACCTCGGGTGGAAATAAGTGCTTCAGCCTTTTACAAAATAAAAATTGTAATAATATTTTACCTTTAATATTGGGGTTTTTAAAAATATTTTATAGAAAGGGATTAAATAAAAGCATCTTTAAATTATTTATGAGATAAATGTAAAATAGTATTACCCTAAACTGTACCCCACGGACATAAACTATAAGTTTGAATCATAAATTAAAATTCAAAATTTTGAATTATAATTTTTTTAATTTTAAATCATAAATTTTAAACTATAAATTTTAAATCTGACCCATAAACTATAAATCTTAAACTTTTATCCTATAAATCTTAAATTATAATTTGACCACCCGACACCCTGTCATTTAAAACCAACTCACTGTTAATTCAGTAGTCTTAGTTATCCTGGTACTACACCAAGTAGCTAATTTTTTTTATCCAAATTTGAATAGAAATATAGCACTTTACCAAAATCCATCTAATGCAATCTGCAACCATCTTTCTTTGCCTTGGGATGAGACCCGTTGTGCTAAGAGACTTGAATACATGACCTGCAGAAAAGAATTGTATAAACTCTCCAAACTTTGAGACATAATATTTGGTTAGGGGATACGGAAACCCTATAATGATGTACACCTTTGTCCTCATCATCAGTTTCATTGCTATTATTAACCAGGCGATCAGATTCAGAGTCAATACTGATTGCAAGATGATCAGTGGATCCCTTCCTCATTGTTCGTACATGAGTGGCAGAAGCAACAGGAGGTATTGATTTGATTCCAAGTGTTCCCTGCATAAGTATCAGAATACAACGAGTTTATACATGCAGTTTTCTATCTCCAACGATATCAAGAAATAATGAGAATTATATCAAAACAAGATTCAGAACACAAGAAAATCTTTCAACAGAAATATTTAGCATTGCAACTCAACAATAATGAAGCCTTACTTGTTACTGTTACACAAAAACTACAGCTGTTATTATTTAATATTCAAATTTAGATTAAATTTTTCATGGAGACTGTGACAGTAGCTTCATATACTGGCACATGCAAACAAACAGCAAGCTATATCATTATGATACATGATGATGCACAAGCAGAACACGTATGATTCTTTTGTTGCATAAATTATTTCTGAAACGGTCCAAACAATTAAGTCTAAACCTGAGATGCCCATTCAATTGATACTATAAGAGCACCAAATATCTGACAAGAAGGACGGTGCTCACTTGTAAACTTGTGTCAAGTTACAAAATAATTTGAACAAAAATACCAGCCGGACCTTCAATTTCAGATATCTCTGAGGCACTGGGCACTGAAGGTGCTTCGAAGATGCTCCTTTCTTGGACAATCTGAGGCTCAACAGTCCTAACCTGAATTGAATCTTCAAGTACCTTTATTTTGGTTGTCAATTCATCTACAACCTTTTGGCTCCAAAGCAACTTGGTCCCAAGTTCCTGAATTTTGGATTTTGAGTTTTCAGCTTCTGAAAGCAAGTTCATAACCTGTTTCTCTAATACTAATAAGATCCCTGTGGGACCAACAAATTTTTGGCCACTAACATCTTCATCACATCCCAATATTATTCATGATTTTTCCAGACCAACTGTGAGGTCAGAGAGCTCACTTTTCAGCTTTTCTGTGGCACTCTCATTTGTAATGTGTGTTTCAACTTACCCCTTCAGATGTTCAATTTCTGCAGTTTGCATTGATAGGATTGACTCCAGTTCTTTCTCATGGTTTAATAAGTTCACATAATGCAGCAACTCAGGTACACTATCAATGATGAAAAATAACTTCTTCATGTGAGCTGAACTTTCTGACTCCAAGCTTGTGAGCCCTGATCCTGGAACAGGGATTTCGATTCCCCTTATCTTGTAGAAAATTTCCCTGACCTGTGAAGCTGACAGGAGAGATTCTTCTGCCTCTGTAAAATCAAATTGTAAATAATTACTTAAGACTAGTAAAGAATAAGAACTTCTAACAAGATTGGAAGAAATAAAATTCACCTTGCTCTTTCAGTGACAATCTATCGTACAATGATGAAATTTCTACCTCTTTTTCATTCAACTTTTCTTTAATGGCTCAGTAAATTTCTACTTTGAGACTCAGCTCTTTGTATGAATCTTTCAATGAATCAGCATTAGTCTCCAGCTTGGAAACCATATTTTGGTACAAATCTCTTTCTGCTAGGGTTTTTCCAAAAGCTTTGGATGTTTCATGCAATTTTTTTTTGTAAATCTTGAATTGTAGAGGCTGCCACAGTACTTGAATCTTTTAAATAATCAGCATCAGTCTCCAGCTTGGGAACCATATTTTGGAATAGATCTCTTTCTTCTATGGCTCTTTCAAAAGCTTTTGGGGTTTCATCCACTTTTTTCTGTAAATCATGAATTGTAGAGGCTGCCACAGTACTGTACCCTCAAAGAATTTAACAGACTTTGAGCTTTCTGAGCAGAGGATAGCATCTTTTCTGCTGTCTCTAAGTATTTGTTACTATCAAGATTCTTCTGGTGTTCTGCTGTGTCACGTTTATCAACTTCTCTCACTTGGTGGAAAAGACTGTGGTTTAGTTTTCCAAGCCCAGGGACAGAATTCAGTTCTAGTAGATCATTCTTGATTTCAAACTGCAGTTCTCTAGTAGCATTACTACAAGCAGACAGTGGTATTGTTACCTTATTTTCTAAGCTTTGTATAGCTTCCTCGTTTTCCTGTTTATTCACTTCCAGAATCTCTAGTTTTAGGTTAAGAGATTCAATACTCTGTGCCATTATTATAACTTCATCCCTTGTCTGTAGTTTTTTCAATAGAGCTGCAATAAACTCATCAAGGAAAATTGGGAACCCTTCTATCTTATCACCAAGAATTTTGTTTCTGATCTGGAATCCTTCAACAGTCTTTCTAAAAGATGAAGATATATTGTCAACATCTGCCACTATAACCTCACTATTCTCTATTTCAATGTTGCCAAGGTCATTTATGAAAAAATTGTTCACTTGTGATCTTCCCTAAAACAAGTTGAAAAGTTAAGCCAGTTAATTAGAGGTAAATCACACCAACTTAGCCAAAGAGAAACAAAGTAATGTCTTCTTCTAATTTAATGCACAGACCCAAAAAAAATAGAACAGAGTTGAAAAATGTAAAATATTTACTAGAATAATGAAATCTGTCTTACTAGTGTGCAACATAGTTTGAATATCGGTTCATACATTGTTATTGAAAAGTTCTAACATTAAGTGAAATTATATGTCACTCTGTGAGATCTACTGAATACATTTTGGTGACATATTACCTCATTGTCAGCAGAACTTAGTGGCTCTCCTGGACCCATGCCAACAGCCTGGTCCATTATGTGCTTAATGGCAAGGTCCATATCCTGCAAGCCCTCAATTTTTCTCTCACAGAAATGTTTCACAATCAATAAAACCCTCGCATCTTTCATAAGCATTTGAAGATCATTAAGGTGCTAACTGAGCTCCACAGACCTACTTTCTAAGTTGCCACTTCTTCCAGGCAACTCTTCAAGGCATGCCTTCAACTTTGAATTAAGTGTTGATATTTTCTCTGCAATTTTCTTTTCACCTTCAAATCCAGAAATATAATTCTCTGCCTCTGCCAATGCATCTTCCAGTGATTTTATAGTTGTATATGCATTTGCCAGCTTAACTGCAAGAGACTTAGCTTCGTCTTTCAGCTTTTGCATCTCATTCTCCAAAGTGGTTCTGCCAACTTGCACAACATTATTTTGTTCCGTGAGTGATGCAACAGTTGTCTCTACCTGATGTAATGCATCTTCAAGAGACTTTTATCATTTTATATGCCTCAGTTAGTTTGCTCTTCTGAGAAGCAAATTCCTCAGTTACTTTTTCTAGTTCCATTAAAGCAGCAGCTCTGCTGGCCCAAGCCTCTTCTTTCTCATTGGTGAGCACATAAATATTCTTTTCTGCCATCGACAACTCATCTTCAAGTGACTTGCTAGTTGCACAAACTTCAGCAAACTTAGTAGTTTGGAATTGGGCTTCTTCTAGTGCTTTCTCTAACTCTTGTTCAACATTTTCCTTACTAGCTTCTATTTCCCTCTTTTCTTCAGCCAGTTGAGTGATCTTCTTCTCTGCAGCTGACAATGCATCCTCCAGTGATTCATAGTTGCTTGGACTTCTGCAAGCTCGCTAGCAAGTGAGCTGGCTTCCTCTTTAACTGTTCCCAACTCTTGCTCTAAAAGCATCCTGCTATCCTGGCATTCATTGATGTAGCCAGCAATCCAGTTCACCTTCTCCACAGGCTCTTCAAAAACTGAATTAATGGGAAGAATGATGTGATCAACAGATTTAACAACTCTCCGTAACATTTTATTGCCCTCAGATAAGAACTGCTCAAGTTGACTGCATTGATCATTCATGGCAACAAGATTAGCCTCCAACTTCGGGATGCAGTCTATATCAGTTGACAAGCTATTTATCTGATTCTTGTACTCAGAAACTATAGATTCTTGCTGCCGTAAGTTGAACCTCATCATGTCAATTTCTGAGTTTCTTTCATCTACTTTAAGTTTCAAGTTTTCTAACTCAGTTAACAAACTGTTGATCTGATCATTGCACTCAAAAACTGTAGATTCTTGTTGCTGTAAGTTGAGCCTCAACTTCTCAATTTCTGCATTCTTTTCCTCCAGCTGAAATTTCAAGTTTTCTCGATCTTGAACCAATCCCTTTCCTTTCTTAATTCCCATGGATAACTTCTCCCTTAGCACAGCAGATTTCTCCTGACAGTTCAAGAACTTTCTGCAGAGTCTTTTTCTGCCTGAAATGCAACAAGTTCTTCAGATGCCACTCTTAATACATTTGACATATCATTCAACTATAAACTTACCAGTGACTCTTCTTCAAGTAATTGCTCGTACAACAGCAAAGACACTGTATTCTTTCAAACTCTTCAGTATCAGCACCAGAAGAATCGAAAGAGCCATGGATATTTTCTCCAACCTTCCCAAGACATTTATTAACATATGCAGTCAATTCAGAAGACCCCACCTTGATTTTCCAGTATGACTCACAGAATCCTCCAGCAACATCCTCAGCATCAGATCCTTCTCCGTTGTGACTTTATCTGCCATTTGAACAGTTTCTTCATATTTGACCTTTAGGTCATCCAACTCCTCTCTAAAATATTCCTTCTCTTGTAACTCTGCTAAAAGTGAATCACTCATTTGGTGAATTTAAGTAACCTTCACATTGAGATTCTTAATCTCTTGATCCTTCATATGAACCACATTAAGTTCCTGATTCAAATTCTCACTCTGTGATCACAACTCCAGAGCACTTCTAAGAAACTCCAAGCATTCACTCATTAACTCACACAAAGGGGCATACCCCACCTGAGTCTTTTTGTCACTTTTACCTACCACTTGTTCAAACCCAGAGTCATTTTCACCAGGCGACAATTCTTTCCCAGTCAAAACCTTAAGCTGGTCAGAAAGATTGGCAGGTTCTTTCACAAGGGTGTTTCTTTCTTCCTGCAAGCATCGCAAACCCATTCAATGCCAGAAACAAATTAATCAACATCCATCAATGAGTCAGTTCCTAATTGACGTGAAACTACTTCACGTTGTACTTCTTTCAAGGTGGTGATCATCTCTTGCCCCATTTAAAATTCCAGCAAGATGGTGATTCTCCCTCTTAATATCAACAAGCTTTTCCTCAGAAACCGAGGTTTCAGCTTCATTACTTTCAACTACTACTCTATTATCAACAATTTTAGAATCATTTAAATCAGCCGATGCATCAACAAACAATTCATCATTACTATCGGTAAATTTCAGACCACTCTCAGCCTCTCCTTCCTACATTCATAATCACCAAAATCACATCAACTTTAAGCAAACAAACTCATCAAATTAAAACATATTTAGTCGACAAAACGAACCAATTTTCTTTTTTAAAATGTACCATACCAGACTAACTGACGATTCAGAATTTCCCGGGCCGTTTGATTCACGATTCTCAGACATTTCCATCGATCATAATCAATTTGAATCCCTCTTCAGATCTGGCAAATAAAAAATTTGACAATTTACAAACGCAGTAGCATAAACCCAGAAAATATTGACCTGTGAAGCAAGTAGAAATCAATGGTGTTCAAGGGAAAAGTACACTAGTTTTTCCTCCTTGCTCTGGCTTGGCATTCTCTGTGTCCACTCTAAATGTTCATATACATGCATTCAATTTTTAAAAAGTTTAGTTTTCTTTTGAATATTGCCCACGTGGGTTTCAAGATTGGCTAAATATATATATATTGCATTCTGGAGATTTTTCCTTTCTTTTATTAGTTCAAAATGTGGTCGTCTGTCAATACTTGAACTTCTTTGTTCGCACTCGCAGTTGCCCATATGTCTCACAATGCAAGAAATTTTAGTGGCTCACATGGAAATAATTTGTTGCAATTTCATAATTTATGAGCTGCATCTTTTCTGGGTTTTCTTTTTGGAGTAAATTGAATCATTCATAAACTTCTTCTTTTGTGTTTGTTTTATTTGTTTATAGTTCAGGTGCTGAACTGAGGGCGACGGCTTCTTCAAGTTCTTCATAGTCTTATCTGGTTTCTTCAGGTTCTTCTTCAAAGCCTAATCAGAATCGAAGTTCCATTTTTGTCATTGCCTTATAGATTCACTAAATTATTTCTCATGATCTTCATTTTATTTTAATCACCCAGTCTATGAACAAGATTAAAAGAAATAAATAAAACTCATTTGTTTCTATAATTAACCAGTCTTTTGATCATTTCAAATTAAAAAAAAAAAAAATAGTTACAATTAAATTGATATATGGTTCCCACCAAGAAAAATATATATATTAATTAAAATAAACAACCTTCAGTGTTTATAAAAAAATAATTAATAGTTTAAACTCTAAACTAGTCTTTACCAACTAAATTAAATACAATTTCATTCTCTAACATAATCTTAAACTAAATCTTAAACTCAGTAATATCTAATTGTCATTTGCAATATTTGATACCTAAAACATGGATTGAGCAAAGTGTGTGAGATATTCTGCTGTTTTTAAATGAGGCTTGAAATATACTACTGACTCCTTAGCTTATCACAGCCACAGCAGAGCCAGCAAAACTATAACATCTTGCTGAAGCTAATAGCAATCTATGTTTGACACTCAAGATGTCAAACAGCAATATATCACATTGCAACGCTTGAAAATTGGTAAATGTACAGTAGCAAGAAAAGAATTTCACAAATCTAAACTACAAAGATATGCTTAATTTTCATTTGCAAGAACAGTACAGGGAAAGCAATGTTGAATACAGCCATTGTACAGGAATTTTATACAGGCTCATCCATTAGTGTCATACAGCCACTGAGAGAAAGTAGAAGATGATATCTATCTATTAACTGACATTATTAAAATTGTCTCTTCATGGAATATCAAAATGTTTGTAAGGAAAATGTACTTGCCAGCTTTGAAATAGAACCTTGACAACAATAATGGGGATATCACACCCCAATCTTCATAATGTTTATACATGGGTTGGTCAATTTTTGAATAAAAATGAGAGGATTATCCTTACCAGACTCTATTTACATTTGCGGGTCGGCCTTTCCATCTGTACATCCGTCTCATTCATTCCTAATCAGATCAGGTGTTCATAATACACTAAAAAGAGTGCATCTGGGTAATATTTGGGCAGGCTATTTATATAGAGGTAGAAACGCAACAAGTCTTCTTTGGAAACAGTTTCAGGATCAATCACATCATCATCACAAGTAAGCACCCATAAGTCTTCTGAATTAACTCTCTTCAAACTACCGCGACAAAAAGGGCATGACTCAGACTTTCTGTTCCTGCAATTAGGAAGAATATATATGTGTGAAATCAGTAACAGTATTCTTTTGGACACCAGGCCTTCACAAAAGGAAACAACTGAGTTGACAGAAGATTCAAACGTACCAATTGCGGTAGCATTTCAAGCACATGGCATGACAGCAATTAGGCAACACCATTTTTGTGCAGGGCTCTAAGCAGATATCACACTCATCTTCTCTGTCCAAATCAACTTTGGGAAAATGGCTATCTCCTTCCACTATTCTTCTACCAAAACTGAAAATGTCAGTATGCCTTTCCTCAGAATCAACAATTTCACCCAAACTACCATGGAGCCGTTGAAGAGATGGTAATATAATGCCTGGAAAATGATTTCCGTTGAAAATGTAAAGGCAGAATTTATGCGTAAGACAGAACCAAAGGGTGCTCATCATAATATATGATAACATTAACTAGAAGGAAACTTTGCATACCATAGAATTCCCTAATTGTTGCCTTCCTTCCGTGTGAAGATAGTCTTGATTGATCATTGGCATATACCTATACGGAAAAAGAGCAACGAGTTAAAAATTGCACCAATCATACTTTGAGAATCAATATGCTATAGAAGAAGAACCAACCTTATATACAAGTATGTTGAAGAGGTTTAGATATCTGGGAGGTAGACATACGCAGGAAGAATTCATCCATTGCAACAAAAACCAGAAGAGGGGAGTCAACTGATTATAAACCAATTTCATTTGAAGACGTGCTCCACCCTTTCCTCTTGGAATTAAAGCAGCCCTACAACCCCAGAAATGTAATTGGAAAACGTATAATATGCTGGACCACTATATCAGCCTCAGCCCTTAAAATTTACGAAAAATCATCCAAACATGATAGCGATCAAATTTCAAAAACACAAATTTTATATGCTCCTAAAATTGAAGTTTTACCTGCAAATCACTATTAAATTACCGAACAACACTAACAACAGAGAAAAATTCTACTGTTTCCCATCTGGGAATATCTTCTACAACTCCAAAAGCTTAATAATTGCATCTAAAAATCAGAACCCGACAAAAAAAGTTTACTTCTTTTTCCTCGATTAGCATAGCACCCAAATAATTAAAATGTTGATCATGATACTGATAAAGTACAAAAACAACCCGTTTCAGCGAAAAGAAAAGAACTGAAATCGTATCTTACAGATCATTAGCATGCTGTATATCGGCCTCCAAAACTTTGAGCGATTCCTGGTAAGAAGACTTGGCTAACTGATAATACATCATCTCCATCTCACAAAGAACCAAAAGAGCCTAGTAAGGGAGTATAAATAGCAACTGGGTTCTGTTTGTATATGGACTCTGAACACTTCTGAGAAAACTATTCCACCCAACAAATAAAAAAACACAAGGTAAAATAGAGAAGAAAGTGGGCTTCTTTTCTCTTCCTCTTCTTTTCTCTCGCTTTTCATCTATGCTTTTATTATTGATGAAGAATATAAGGAGCGGCTCTGACAATGACTTGCCTTTTACTTAATCTTCAGAGAAATAATACACCATACCAACAATAAGAAAGTTTTTCTACAGTCACTGAAATTGGGTTGGGGCCGGGGATGCTTTAATTAAATTTCTGTACTTTGTTCTTATCTAAAATTTATTCTGTGTTTAGTTTGCCTTTAAATTCGACCAACTCTTATTATTATAAGATAAAATACCACATCTTGTACACATTGTGAATTGTATGAAATATTTTATACGATATGATAACAGATTATACTATTCTGTGGCTATATTTTTATATTATGTGTGGTTGATATGATCATCACAGATTGCTTGACGAAGGGTTTATCTTGGGATTAGATTAACATTTTGAATATTTTTGGTGGAGTAGTCATTAGTGCATAACCCTTAAATTAATTAGCCTCATTAGGCATGATTTTGATGACAGATAGGTTTGGAACACTTCAGAGACCCTGAAATTTAAGGTCAAATCATATATTAATTTTGCTTTTGTATGATTTAATCAAAATTCAATACCAAATTATTATTGAAGAAACCAAACATCACAAGGTAAACAAAAGTAGTTGTCTTCCATGTATTTAAAATAAGCATTTTCAATTTTGTACAGCAATTTAATAACACAACAGCTCACCAATATCTACTTCATTAATTATTTGTATGTTAAATAATCGAAGAAGTCAGAATTGACTGCTCCAATCCAACTACCATTCAACAAAAATCAAAATACATGCATGTAACATGTACATACCTGAAGTTTGTTTTTACAAAAGTTTACAAGTGGTAAAATGAGGCATACCCAGTGAACTATGTTCATAGCAGCACCAAAATCTTCCCCTGAGAGGGGCTTTGGTCCAGGGCTCAGTTAGGAGAACAACTTCAAAGCTATAAACATCACTCTTCGCAGTCAATTGCTGACTAGCATAGTACCTGCTAAATGACTGAGTTAAGCAGGTGTGAGGAGATACCTGGTTTAGTCTACTTTACTCAGGTTCCTGGCGGCCTACTGTTCCTCTCGCTACGCTTGATATATGCGTTAAATCTTTTTCAGTTTGTCTTCGAAGTCCAAAATCTGACACGTACTGCTTGTTTTAGCATCTCAATGAATGATGCCAAGGTTGCGGCAAATGTGTAGTACTAAAGCCCCACAACAAATCTAAATTTATGTTATAGCTGAAAATTGATTTATGCAGGACTACCAAAATATTGATAAGTGTGAGTCTAAGCCGTTGGCTGCATCTTCTGCAATTTGTAAACGAGCCAGACAGTCTAAAGGCGTGTGGTTGACAGAACCTAGAAGAAAATTATCTTATAATTTTAGTTCTATTGTTTGATTTACCAATGAGAGACCAACATAGAAAATAAACAAACAGGTTTACGGATAGAGCGAAAAGAAGACAATGTACGCAATCCCACAAGCTTCCATTATGCATATGCTCATAAACCAGAATTCGTTGATGTTCTTCTTCATAGTATCCAATCAAAGTAACAAGTTTCTATGGTGGATTTTTGACAGAACAGCAACCTGCAAAAGCGTTCTCACGGTTAGAGGCCTTCATTCCTATGAATTGTTGAGGGGCTTTCTACTAGGATTTTCATTTTGTACAAATAAACACATTGGATATCAATCAGTAAAAGGTTGTACGGTTGAACCTCACACTACGTCAGTGACAAATTGCTTTGTTGCATGGCTGGATGATTCAGCCATGATCTTGATTGCAATCTCTTCCATCTTTCAATTTTCCATGGTATAAAAAAACCCAAAACGACCTTTGCCACTTTTCTTAGAAAAGTTGTCAGTAGCTATTTCTAGCTCAGAAAGTGAAACATCGGATGCTACACTGTCATCCATAAAAGGTCGACCACGTGCTACGGAATAGGCCGTTGAAGATTTTGCTAATTTGCAAGGAATCGCCTGATGGATACGGCAGAGGTCACAGAAATTAATGGGATGACAAGGTCAATCTATGTAACAGTTGGCCAAGCTTTACACGCCTTTGTCATCACTTTTCTGACTAGATGCTATTCTCCTAAAGTTATGCAGTAACAGTAAACTTTTCAGGAACAGAATTAAGAGAATTGCTAGTACTGCTATCGAGCGTCCATGTATTATCTCAACATGCCTCTTTTGTTGTGCCCTGTTATGTACCTGAGGATTGTCCTTCTATGTGCCAGATAAAATAAGAAGCTTCCATAATATCAATCATTAGTTTATGAAATTGAGATTAAATGGACATTTTCATACTGTTAAACCATTGATATATTGAACGCCAAAAGTGTTCCCAACATATATATATATATATATATATATATATATTAATTTCACTTGGTTCTCTTACAACTTGTATCATATTCTTCTCTGTAGCTGACACCCACGTGGTAAATTCACACAGTGCAATGAATCATTTATTAATGCAGTTTTTATCTTTATATGTGCCCTGTAGCAGGCTTTGATGTAGTTTCAAGTGATCAGTGGAATAGACGACAAGGATTAAGCCCAAGCCCTTACATGTTAGCAGATGAAAAGCATACTATATCTCCACTAAAACAGTCTTTCTCCGGGTTCCTAATGATGCACAAAAGAAAGACGTCACGGACTAGCTAGTTTTCCTTTGTATGGTGCCATGATCACAAAACAAGTACTACGTTTATAGTGACTGAGTGAACGATAAGTCATTAAGTGAAAAGCTTACACAATTTTCAAATGCCATTTGAGGGAGTTTCCATCCAACCATCATAGAAAGTCAAAGCCATTAGACAGAACAGGAAAAAAGGATGTATAGCCTAATAAATCATTTTTCAGCATATTAGCACTTACAGCTCTGTCAGTGAGTCCATATTATACGGGCCAGATGCCATTTCACCCGGTTATATTCAATGAACAGAACTTAAGCAAGGGCTAGCAAAGCATTAAAAGGCAGGAGGAAGGGGAGGTGGGGGATTGACTGTTTTCAAGGTTGTGAATTTGGAGGGAGTGATAATGTTAAAGAAGAGGGTGTTCTGGTAATGAAGTTGATCATCTTACTGGGTTTGAGTTTGGCAGTGCTCATTCACGTCTGTTTCTGCTTGGAATATTCTTTTTCCCAAGCATTTTTCTGCCTCTGAAAACAAACTTACCACACAAAATCCCTTTACGCCAACCTGTATTAATTAATTAACTTTGACAAATTCGTGAATATGAATCTCTCTTTGTTGGACAAAATCTAACCCGTGGTCCTATCTCTGTCGTAATCACCAGAAACAGTCAAGTACTTTAGAAGGGAAAATGGAAACCCTTCTGTCACTTTGACTGACCGCATTTAATCAAATAACCTCCCAAACTATCAGTGTGTCACGGGGTCAGATTTTGAGCATCGCAAAACCGATACCGTGCGACACTTGACTTGGACTTCTCCAAACAAGTAAGCCTTTGTTCTACTCATATATCTCATTCATATCTCATCTCGAAAAGTACATCGATTGAAGGTGGACAAGGGGGCATCCACCAAGCAACAAGCCCAAGCCATCCCAGCAGCAAGCAACCGCATCCCCCTAGGCCACATGCCTTCTGGCCAATGTGTGCCCAAGTGAGACTAGTCACTCCCCCTTAAAGAGGCTTATGAGCAATTGTCACTGTGGCAGTCTCAGGCGCTCATGACGTTTGAGCAATCACGCCCCCCTTCCAAAAAATCAATACATAAGAATTTTACAATTCTCTCATTACAATCATACATATCATATTACATTTACACAGTGTAGAAAAATATTCAAGACCCAAATCATCCCAGATCAAAATGCCGCTTTTCACACGCGGCCTCCCGCGACTCAGGCTGGCTCACAGACTGGCACACTAGCTTGGCAGATTGGCCCTCATGGCCTTGGCTGACTCATGGCTCTTCTTGAAACTTGGCTTGGCACTCATCACTCTTGACTTTGGCCACCACCAATGCTCAGATGACACGGCATCGACACTCCACTCTGGCGCCCCCTTACACTCTCCCCCACTCAATCTGTCGACGTCCTCGTCGACTTGAAACATAAGGTGTTGTTGAAGACTCTTCTGCATGGTTAAGAATTGCTCTTGTGCTAATTGATTACTGCTCTCGTTCTCGGCTGTGGATAGAGACATAGAAAAATGCTGCAAACTCCTCTGCTTGAATGTTGATGAAGAAAATAACTCAGTCACGTGCTCTCATTCACTTGAAAAGATCACCACATTGAATCTCACTCGCAAGATAATTGAACTCAAGATTTGCTCCTTCATTGCTCCTCAAGTGTGCCAGCTGCCAATTTTCAAATGCTCTGAAGATGGGATGATGGTCTTCTCAGCTGACGATATTCTCACAACTCTCCTCACGCCAATTTTAGATTCAGTTGATTCAAATGACTCCTCATGAAAATTGAATATGGCTCCCCTCTGGGAGGATGGGACAAATGAAAGCTCCCTTCTTGAACTCCACTCATGGAGGATAAGGAAATGGCTCCACTCTCAAACTCTAACTTTGAAGGCTCCCCTCTGGGAGGATGGGAAAGACTCCACTCTTGAAGACAAACTCTTGCTCGATGGCTCCCCTCTGGGAGGATGAGAAAGACTCCACTCTTGGAGGCAAACTCTAACTCGATGGCTCCACAGGTACGCACGGAAAGGTTTCAACCCACCAGATGCGTGCGCGGCAGAATTTATTACCAACTCATACGCGTGCGGAACTCGCTCAGGCCAACAGGCGCGCACGCGGAAATATCTCAGGCCAACTCGGGCGCCCGCGGAAGCAGCACAAACACACTGCTCCGCGTGCGGAAACATCTCATCGCAACTTGGGTGCGCACGCAGGTTCAACCCAGCCCCATGCGCGCTCAGCAGCAGCATCTCAGCACTCTCACTCAGCTCAAACCGCAGACACACGCGGCACCACTTCGCCCCTCAGGGTCGCACGCAGGCTTCGCCCAGCCCAACGCGCGCTCAGCAACTCGGACAGCTCAGATCAGCTCGCATGCGCACGCAGATGAAGTGCGCGTGCAAGACTTCCCGTTTCGGATTAGGTACACGCACCCGCAGCACATCACATCAGATGTGTGCGCACACACGCAGCTCGCACCACCCAACGTACGAGCGCAATCAGCGCGGCTCACCCGTACGCCCGCACGCAGGCAGCACACTCAGCACCAACTCAGCATCTGTGCGCCCTCAGCCAGCATCTCTGCATCTCAAGCAATTCCAGCCAGCATCAGGACGCCCACAATCAGCTCATTTCATATCTCAGGCACCAGCAAGCATTACAGGCCAGCCCAGTGCTCTCACAAACAGCTCAACGTCTCTTGATCATGCTCTGATACCACATGTCACGGGGTCAGATTTTGAGCATCGCAAAACCGACACCATGCGGCACTTGACTTGGACTTCTCCAAGCAAGTAAGTCTTTACTCAATTTATATTATCTGCGAAAAATATGAATACCGCACATAACGATTAGCCTACTCAGGTTATCGCAACATATCGCAGCTCGTATACTCACAAGCAACATGGATAATATTCGATAAATGAATCACATGCCATTCTCAAGCATAAAAGAGCTCATTCAAAGCATAAATATGAAAATCGAAACAATCGTAAGAAAACGGTCTACTTATCTCATTCATATCTCATCTCGAAAAGTACATCAGTTGAAGGTGGACAAGGGGGCATCCACCAAGCAACAAGCCCAAGTCATCCCAGCAGCAAGCAACCGCATCCCCCTAGGCCACATGCCCTTTGGCCAATGTGTGCCCAAGTGAGACTAGTCACTCCCCCTTAAAGAGGCTTATGAGCAATTGTCACTGTGGCAGTCTCAGGCGCTCATGACGTTTGAGCAATCACGCCCCCCTTCCAAAAAATCAATACATAGGAATTTTACAATTCTCTCATTACAATCATACATCTCATATTACATTTACACAGTGTAGAAAAATATTCAAGACTCGAATCATCCCAGATCAAAATGCCGCTTTTCACACGCGGCCTCCCGCGACTCAGGCTGGCTCACAGACTGGCACACTGGCTGGGCAGATTGGCCCTCATGGCCTTGGTTGACTCATGGCTCTTCTTGAAACTTGGCTTGACACTCATCACTCTTGACTTTGGCCACCACCAATGCTCAGATGACACGACATCGACACTCCACTCTGGCGCCCCCTTACACAGTGCCCTCAGCTAGTCGGTAGGCTGATGTTTTAGTTTCATGGTAATTAATGTTTGGTTGATATGTTTGGTAGAAGAAAATGGTGCCGCACAAGCAATCTCTGCATAAACTTAGCGTTTACTTTGTCCGAAGAAATCCATGGCTTTGTCGTATTTTGGCGATTGGATTTGGAATGTTTAGGATCCAACAATAATGGAGGTTCTGTAGAACCGTTCGTAAAATGGAAATGACATATGTCCTTATATTAGGATGCACTTTTAGAACCCGAAAAATAAAATTGTTGGGGGTATCATGAAGGTCTCTATTGTTTTGTCGTTCGATCGTGCATGAATGTGCAATCACGCCCTTACCGTCACATTGTTTGTGCAAGAATAATTGTTTATTCATACTTATGCATAGAGAGATGGACAATCATGTGTCCATTTGATTTTATAAATAGTCTTGATAAATGAATTTTGGTTTAAGAAATATTACAAATTAAATCAAACTTTTACATAAATAAAATCAAAACTCACGAATAAACACAAAGTATTCTTTGACACTTGATTACAATGATGAATAAAAAGATTCTGAGAATGAGATAAGATTAATCATTGTGTCATACAAATAGTCAAGATTGAAGATCGTACACATGATTTACGCCCATAGAGAAAAGTACTTATAGAGATATATTATGAGAGAGATTGATTCAAATCATATATACGATAAACTATGATAGTTAAGAAAGAAAAGCCACATAGCCAATACATTATATCCTTGATACAACCTAAATCGATTTATATAAAAAATGAAAGGAAGGAAAATGATAATTATTTTTAGAAATTTGAGAATCCTAAAAGGTTGAATATTTTACAAATAAAACATGGCAACATGTGAACTTTGTAGAGTAAAAATGAGGCCAAAGAGTTAATTCCACCTTAGATTCTTCTTAATGATCCAGTTTATTTTAAAAAACTTAAATATTTATTTATTTATTAAAGTAAATAATTAAATTTAATACTTAACTATTAAATATTAATAATTATAAGTGTATTTTTTTTAGTTTTTAAATAAAAAATAAAATAAATTTTATAAAAATGATAAAATGATTTTAAACAATTAGTAACAAATTTTAAAATTTAATAAAAATATTTAAAAAACTTTGAACAAACAAACAATGGTGGCCACTTTTCTTAAAAATTTTTTTTTAAATTTTTAAATTTTTTATTGTCATCTTAATTTTTAAATATATTTATTAAAAATTTGTATTATTATTTTATATTTTTTTGATTCAGAATATTTTCATCATTTTATAAAAATATTAATAAAATATATTTCATAATGGGTTATTTGAATTTTTTAAAATTGATAAATAAAACTTTATAATTTGAAAAAACCTTGGGTGCGATCAAGCCTTTTAGCCTTTTAATTAAAAGTAATTACTTTTATTTTAATTCACTTATCAATATGTTATTTGAATAATTCATTCATCCACTATTGAACGAATGTTTTCTTTTTTGAAATGATCGTTGGCTTTTTTTTTTTTTTTTAATAAGATAACTTAAACATAATCTTTTGTAACTAATGTTTGAATCATACTCAACCAAATCAATATAAAGAATATTATAAGAATAACTTCAAAATGCATTTGTGGGCATTACAAATTCTACTTTAAAATTCAAGTTTATGTTAGTTTAAAAATTTAAGTTTATGCTAATTATAAAGCCGTTGAATGGTTTATATTTAATTTATTTGTATTGAATGATTTTGAATATTATTATTAAGTGTTTTTGGTTCTATTATTTCAAAATGGAGCATTTAGAGAATGCTATCTAAATTGATACATATAGGTTTGGTTTATTTTCATTTTAGAATTTAATCAAATATCTAGTTGGTGTTGGGGGTTTAATTTTCATATGGGTTTTTGTTTGTGTAAGATTCCATGGGGAAAGTATAATGTAAAGTTTGGTTTGTATTTGCTACTAATTTATTTTAAGGGTGGTTGCTTGTAGTTTCTTAGTAAGGTGGATTGGTTCTTGAATTTTAAGATATTGGGATGTAAATATGTGTTAAAGTTCATGAATGCTTTATGGGTCTCATGCTTTTTATTTTACAACTTCAAAATATAAACGTCATAGACTTATTCTCTTAGATTATCCGTGTAGTACTTTTAATTTTGTCATTTCGATCATCAATTTTAATATGTGTTCATATTATCAATAAAAAATCATTATAGTTCTTTCTATTTTAAACTTATAATTAAAAAAAAAAAAAAAAAAACCTTAACGTTTAACTGATTTACGTTGAATTGGCCTAATCGACAAAATCAGCTATCATGCACACACACCCATTGATATTCAACAGACTCAACATCATCCCATACATTGCAGTTACTATCCAATCTCTTGTAACGCTCGACCACTTTGAGACGCCAATTTCATTATGCAGTGTAATAGTATACCCAGTAATGGGCAGAAGATCATTGTGATATGTACGGGACTTGTTAATTACTTGGACTGCTTTAATGAGGGGCCTACAAACCCATCACCTTCAAACTCCACATGCCCTGGGTTTGTACGGAACACCCTCAAGATAAAAATTATTGGAGATCGAGTCCATGGCCCACAGCTTAAAATGATGGGATTGGGTGATTGAGTGGGTTGGAGCCTAGAATTGCCATTTCAACCGTCTTTGTTGAAGAAGCTTGCCTACACAACCACAGACATTAAAATTAAGAAAGAAGGAAAATTTCCAGACTGCTGTAATTTTTTGAACATAATTTTAAAGTAGTAGGAAAGTTAAGAGGTTAGAGGTACATAAATGGAAATAAAGATGGGAGTTGGAGTTGGAGGAAATAATAAAGGCAAAAGTAGAAGGGCTGGAAAGTTGCATATTAGATAGAGAAAGGGATCCTTTCTTTTCTTCTAGTGTGAAAGGTTTAAACACTAAGCAAGCAATCTAAGCTAGTCTCTCTATATTTATTTATCTATCTCCGTCTCATCTTTCTTCATCATATTCCTAAACTCTTGCTTTCTCTGCCACCACCCAAAAGCCTCTCTTTTTGTTTCTTTTTCTTTTTCTTTGTCTTGCAGGAAAGCTAACAAAGGCCTGAACCTCATGTTGGTAAAACAACCCCACAAGTCGTCCTTTAGAGAGTCTCTCAAAGCTCTTGAAGCTGATATACAACATGCCAATAGCTTGTAAGTTCATTGATCGTGTTATTTTGCCATTAACTGCATTTGGTATGCAAATTCTCATCGCATGAAAGCTGCAGAATATGCAAACATTTTATTTACATTGTTCTGAAATTGCAAGAGGATCAAGACACTGCTTTTGTTTCTTCAGGTTTTGCATTTTGATAGTAATTATTTTAATCTTGTCAGATGGAATTTCTTGGTTGAGATAGGTAAAGTTTGAGAATTTTATTATTGTGGATATGGGTTTGTGTCAGAAATGGTTTTTACTATGAACCTTTGGTTAAGAGGCGGCATTAGTGCCTGTGGATTATAGTTTCCAAAATTCATCCATAGTTCTACGTGTCGATATCTAAGTTTTATTGTCGAATTTGACCGAGTCTCAAATTTCTTAATATTGATATAATTTTTTCTTTCCCTTAGCAAGTGTGAACCAAGAAGGGTTTATTGGTCTTCAAGTTTCGGTTGGATAGTTGCAGGGCAGCTGCTATACCAAAAGATTATGGTGGGAAATATGTTCAGATGAGATTATCATATAGCCCATTTGCCCCCATAGTTTTTTTTTTTTTTTAATCGAATGGATGGATTATAGTTGCACAGATAGCCTCGCCACTTACTTAGGCCGCCTCCACATACTAGTTTACAAGGAGGGTAATTGTAATTTGTAGTTTATTATAATTAGGTTGATGATTTTCCAAGTATATAAGGATAAACAAGAAAACTTTATCTTTGATTTTGCATTATTAGAATGACGCTATTCATATATATCCAGGTATATGTTGACGGAGTGCCAACTTTGTCATCAAAAGAAAGGAAAGCTTCTTTAAGGGAATTTTATGGTCTTCTGTACTCTCTGACTTCTTGTTCATCAATATTCAAGTTCCTTACCTTTTTTTCCAATTATGTTTGGATTCATTTAAATGTCTGTTGCAGCTGTTATATATCCTTCACTGAGGCAACTTGAAGATGAGTTTATTGAGCTGGAAAAAAACAGTAAGAGAAACCGTTGTTCTGAAGTTTCAAGTAGGAACAGAGTTGAAGACAGGAGGAAGCTCTCTGATCAAGATTTAGAGAGAGAAAATGAGTGTGGAATATGCATGGAAAATTGCACTAAGATGATACTACCCGGCTGCAGGCATTCCTTGTGCATTAGTTGCTTCCATGACTGGTACCCTCAATTATCATTTCTGCAGTTCCCCTTTTAATAGATAATTCAAAAACATTTCAGATAAGGAGATTGATAAATTATAGTAGAAGTTTTTTACACCATATTGTACTTTGCTGTTGAATTACAGGAATATGCGATCTCAGTCTTGCCCTTTTTGTTGTGGTGGCCTAAAGAGAGTGAGCTCTAAGGATTTATGGGTTCTCATTAGCGACAGTGATATCATTGACACAGTTACTATTGCAAAGGAAAACCTGAGGTGTTTCTACCTTTATATGGAGAACTTGCCTCTCATTACACCTGAAACACGTCCATATGTTCATGATCACATGATCTGATTTACGGAGGAATGGTGTAGTGAATTATGCTACGTGCCGGCGATCCCTTGTTCATAGAGTATGATTATGGGGTAGTTTGAACTCATTTACCTTGGCCGGTTGAATAACTATATAATTGTAGATGTATATAACTAACTGAGCATCTGGATTCGTAGTTTATGAATTTGGCGCTGAAAGACTGGCAACTTTGAAGATTCAAAATGTACCATTACAAGCAGCCAGGACAAAATTGAAGATTATCTACCTTGTAATATATAGATGGAGAAACAAATGTAAATATTAAGAATAAGGTATGCTTGGCAGTCACCTCAGCTTTTTGGAACCTGAGTGTTGGAATGAATATGCAAGGAAACTGCATGATACTTTGGTTTCTGCTTATATCAGATTATGTATGACAGATACCATGTATCAAATTTACTGTCTGTCCTTCTTTTCTCTTGACTGAATGAAAGAATACTATGAAGCATTGCGATTAGGATGCTTCTGTGCCACAAGTAGAGCATTACTACAATCTCAGCAATGCAAGATGAGTAATTGTCAATCAATAGTTTTCTTCAAAAGGTGGCTCCATCGTTTAATGGTAAAAACACTTGGGCAGTAATATTTCACTGTGGTTTCTGACGTAACAAGCTGTGATTTTGTAGCAGAAAATTGATTCGGCAATCACATATTGTATCTTAATGCCTTGTAAGATTTCCTTGGTATATGCTTACCTTGTAATAAACTGTTAGTAATAAATACTCATTATTTTCTTAACCGCAAGTTTAAGTTTTTTCCTATAGATTAATGAAAGGTTCACTTGGTTTTCTTAGATTACATTTACTGCAGCTTTAAGAAACATTGACCAAGGTTCTGCTCCTCAGATTCTGCTTGACTTTAGTTCTTGTAGAGCTGAGAATGGTCATGGAGATACAGGCTTTTACATTAACAAGTGGAGGCAACTTTGGCCCAAGTCGAGGGGGTAATGGTGTAAACCCAGAATACATTAATTGTGCACCCTTGTACTGTTGTACGATTGAATCACAGACAGATGTGAAGGGGCTATCGTAGTGTAGTATATAGCCATGAATTTAACAAAGAGAAAAGGAATAAAAATGATGAAAAAAACAATCATGCTACAAGGCCCCTAAACAGATGCCTCAATGGAGAGAATGGGGCAGTGGCATATTCCTAGAACAAAATTGTGATTGCCTTATTCAGCATCTTGTTGATGGTGCAAGTTACATTTCAAGTAGTAAAAAAATAAAAATCTAGAAGTTAGAAGGAATAAATAGGTAAGAACAAACGCCCCCACCCCTGAAGCATCATACGAGAGAACAAGAGCAAGGGCTATATTCTTAACTTTCAATTAATTTAACAAAAAGCAACACCCACTTAAGTGAAGTTGCATGGAGTTCATCCTCCCAATTTGTTAATAACCAATTATGCTCACCCTCCCTTTAAGTAAATAATTCTCTTCCAGATAAAGTACTTGTTAGTGGGCATTTCCTTTTAGAGCCTTCATTATTCAAAGTTGAAATCCCCTCAATAACACAAAATAATTACAAGTGATGAAATGGTGTATTAATTAGTCTTTAAAAAAGGATGACATCCCACTTACCACATTCATTATCATCAACTTGGTCTTGACAAATCACTTGGTTTCCCCTCTCTAAGTGGGTGACTAGTGTCGGTACTTGCTCTGTTTGCTGAGGAAACTAATGTTATGATCATTAGTGCAGAGAAAAGTCATTCTTTAAAAATGGAGTTCCAAAGAAGATGCCACCTTACTGGAACCAAATGGCATTGCACTACCCTTAATTTTAAGTTCGTTTTCTTTAAGGCTTGTATCGGATGTTATCGTGGCCTCTTTCCAGAACATAAATATTTAACTAATTAAAATTCTTCTAGATCAATTTGTTGGTTCCCATCCCTTTCATGTCCAAACCACTAAACACAATTTATTATCATTTTTTCCTGTTATCTTCCACTGGAATCATTAATCTTTCTACTGCCATTTGTTCACGCATCAACCCTCGTGTCATTTTTCGTTTGTGTCATGTCATCCATTTACAGGCCTCTGTTTTGTGAGATTTCTTTTACTTTCAAGTTTGGCGGCCAAACCCATTTCCAACCTTTCTTAAAACTTGTACTGAAGTTCCCTTCAGTCTCAATTTAAGATTTTTCTTTTTATATATTAGACATGTTTTTGTTGCTTAATATTCGTTGTAAATCTGAACCTTTTTCTTTCTATCTTACAATTGAAATGATATATACATCGGTGATCAAAACTATACCGCATGGAAACAGAGTACAGAGAATCCTGAGCATTATAATAATTACATGATGCAAAAATTTAATATATTAGTTTTGGAATCTTCTCCTAACTCCATTTACAATTTTTCTTGTTGAAGAAAGGACAAAATTCAAAGCGTGGAAAGCACGCCCCAATGAAAATGAAACAGATATCTACATTCTTAGATTTCTTTGTTGACTTACAGAGATCTTTTGTCCCCCTGCAAATGGATCAACGCGAGTGCCTTGAAACTTTTTCGGGGCAACAAAATCCTCTCTCTCTCTCTCTCTCTCCCAACAAGTACAGAGAAGAATCTTTACGTACTAGCAAGAATTATTGAGAATCTAAAGGCTTCCATGCTACCACTGCATTAGTTTATTTTTCCTGACTCAAATTGTATACTTCTGATCACACTTAGCTATAAACTCTTGATCAGATGTCAATGCTTCATTGGTCTACACGATTCAAGTAAAGTGAAAACCGAAAGGGTATTTCAAAGTTGATTTTGTACCAATCCCAATTCAGTTTGACTCCAACAAGACATGATCCTGAGCTTACCCAGTCATTGCTCTACAGCTCTAATCAGCATTTCATGGTATCTTCTCAGATGCGACTCACGTGCTTTTGCACTAAACAAACTTTCCATCCAATAATTCCCCATGAAATTGCCGTTGCTCATCTTCCTATTATTGTTTTCTTGTCTACAAAGTGAAAGCATTGCTTTTCCATGTGGTGTACACTAGTGTTGGTCTTTCAAATGTTTATGTAAATTTAGAGTGCCTAAGGTGAAAAACTTCAAATGAAAATGGAAAAACAAAAGTTGATAGGCTCAAGATAAACGTAATTACTTGCCAAGTACTCATATTTAATTAGTCTCAGTTAAATGTTTATTAGGAATACAATGAATGAAATATTAAATTAAAAAAAAGAAAGAGAAAGAATACTTTATCTTGTCCATGGCTATGGAGTTCTTATGTTATGGCTATCTTTTCCACAATCCACGTCTTGGTTTATCACACATTTGCCTTCACAACGTCCCCAGCAAAAGAAATAAAGAAAATAGCAAATCTCACACTTACCTCCAGTGTTCCACCAAAACAAGAAAAAGAACATCAGATCTAATGTTGAGATATGATTCATTCCAGCATAAACTGTGAGAAACTTTTAAAATAGTTCCAGTTTTATTGAACTCACCATAAGAAAACTACTATTAGTTTAATGTTTCCTGATTTTATCTTTACACCAACGTGATTAGATACAAGATCAAACTGTGATTGTTAAAAGGTTAATATATGTTTCAATAACATAGCATGCTTGATTTTCAAATATTCTTTCCCACCCACTTTAGACTCTATAATTTCGAGCTCTTTTTATTGGTTGGTCACATTCTACTTCAACCCCATAACACATTCTTAGTCCTTGTGTTCACTATTTGACTACCATAATCCTTCACTTTCTCTTATTCCCTGTTTAAAAACACGAGAAAGAGAAGAAACAGCAAGCCGAGAGGAGAGAAAAAGCCAACGAGTAGCACAGCAACCGTTAAGTAGCCGGCGCTAATATTCGTTGTTGGTTCTTGTTACTCTCTCTAAACCCGTGGCAACCCAAATTTCCTTTTTCAAAACCCCGCAAGCCTTAATCACTGTGTCTTATTCTCTCTAAACTACTCTTTGCCCTTTGTCTAGTCACTAACTATTCTCTTCTTTATATATCTCTCTTTCTCTAGCTTGCTTGATTTTAACTCGTATCAATTTTACTCTTCCATGATGGAGAATGGTTTCACTTCTTCTCCTCGAAACGACATGTTTACTTCTGTCTGTCTTTGTGTTCTTGTGGTTGATGATGATCCAACTTGGCTTAAAATCCTGGAAAAGATGCTCAAGAAGTTTTCTTATGGAGGTTAAATTTAAGCTACCTTTACTCTGCTACCACCCCTTTTTGTTTGCTAATATGTGCTTCTCTTTTTGTTTTATTGTTCTTATAGTTTACAACATTAAGGCTATATAACTCTCTTTTACTTTAATTGTTGATTGCTGGATGATATCTTCTGTGCTTTGGGTTAGTTCTGAACTTTGATACATAGAATTCTAAGGGATTATTCATTTCTATTTTGGGTTCGTTTTGGTTGAGTACTTGAAGATAAATTCGTTTTTACGGAATTATTTCATCAAGATCCCAGCTTTGCGTGTGAGCAGCTGGTAGTATTCCTCTCAAATGGATGAGTTGCGTGTCATAACGTCCTTATTCTTCTTTTATTTGTTGCTCTTGCTATTTCAACATTTGGAGCACTTACCGAGTATGTAATCTTACGGTTTCCTTTTAAGGTAGGATTTTCTAGATGCCAAGTCTAAATTTGTGAGCTTGATCATCTCATGTTGAGAACATACTATGATAATCTTAGAGATCCAGTTTGACTGTTATTAGTGTAATTGGCTGTCAGATTGAAGTCAATTGAAAAATATATTTGCCTTCAAGCTTCAGTAATTCTTGTGTTCTGATCCATATGCTGAGTCTCAGCCAGACTGTTATTCGAGGCTCCGGTGTTTGGGAACACCTTTCTGGTTATTATATGGAAGCATTTAAGAGTCTTAGATATGGTTAAGGATGTTTGCTAGATGTTGGTGTTGGATACAGATTTCTGCAATAATCGATCAAGATCACCCAAATAATCTGGCTTAATGAGCTAAAATCTTTTGCTGCAGAGAAACTTAGGATAAATACTTTGTCGAATAAATATTGTAGCTGGTGAGCTACGGATATCAAAAGTCTTCCGTTAGTTCCTGTGCTCAAACCTCAATAAATTTCATCTAGTCAGAGTTCAAATACTGAAAGCCAATTGTAAAGACCAATCAATTGATGCCCTCAGATTCAACTGGAAAGCGTTACAAGATAGTGGACTAGGACTGTTTTTATTTAATCTTTTCAATGCAATTTACAAATTCAAAATAGGAACTTTGGTATAACTTATATTGAGTTAATTCTTAAATATTGAAATGCCTAGACACTGAGCGTGCTCTGGGAAACAACTTCTCATGTTTTATGTTTGGCTTGTTGATAGGCCTTTATTGTTAGTTTGTGAAGGGAAAATAATAGAAATTGCAGAGGGAGAATATTGAAACGCAGAAAAGGAAAAGTTATTTTATTTATTCAGCACCCTTACATTTAAATAGTTATAAAAGCAAACTGAAGAAAACATGGGTCGAGAATAATGCTACTAACAAACTAGAGAGATACATGAGTTTAAAATGAAGCCACTCCTCCATGATATACAACTACAAAAAAAAAAAAAAAAATCAATTAACTACTACCTGAAGACTAGGACTAATTGACTGAAACAACTTAATTAAATAATTATTTGATAAAATATATGATGCAAATATTTGGGGTCCTAAAGCAAATAACTAGCATTTATCAATGTTCGAACTGAGTTTAAACCTTGAGCTATTTATCTTTTCAAGAAAATTGTATTTAAGCACCTAATTGCTTTTATTTTAAGGCACGATCACAAGTAAAATAATCCATGAGGAAAATTAGACTTTAGCTTCTGAAATGTTACTATAGTGCTTAGTTTATTCACTGACGACACCTAGTTCAGGCTGATGACTAGCATACTTGTGCAGAATCAGATCTGGTAAGGCTTCTGAACCTTTGAGTTAGACATCATGCAGATTATGGGGTAATCTAACTTGAATGTCGGACCTGCATGATGAAGAATTTTCGTGAAGTTTTCAAATATGTTATAATAGAAATCATTTCTATGCCACTTTACATGTTGTTGGGTTTGTACAATTATGCTAGCTGTTGATCCAGATTGATCTCTCCCAGATTTAGATGATCATGGCTAGAACTACTAAGACTAAGGTTGGATGTTATTAAAAATGTATGATTTAAGCTTAAGCTTGATGTATGTCCAGCCGTGCTAGAATTGAACTGGCCAAATCTCCCTTGGCTAAGCCCGCAGAGGCCATGGCATTGGCTCTGTAACTTTTCTTTATAATATCAACTCTTAGGCCAGATGCACCATTGATGTAAATTAGTTGACATATTTGCATCTGCCTCATTTAATTGGCTCCTTGGCTTTCAAGCCTTCCAGATGCTCTATTTTTAATCTGTAGAATCTTTATTTTCAGTTTCTTTTTATTTCTTGTTACTCTGCTGGTGCTGTCCAATACCTTTACATAAGTGCATGTGATCCAACTTTCTCAATAATCCTTCCAGTTTATTACCAGTATCCATTAATGTTTAAGAAGTTCTGCTGATTACTTTTTCAGTCTTGGCATTCTTGTTTCAGAGAGTCATTCTAGTGTTTATATTTATGTTTCTCCATGAACACCTTGTATTAAATTTTGTGCTTTCTAAAGCTAAAATTGTGTTGTTGATCTACTGTAAAACATCCTCTTTAGTCTTACAGCCATCTCTTTAAGTCTGTAGCGCTGTGGATATATTTCCCTTCATATACTTCTAAAGGAATTTTTTAGCATATCATCCTTCTTGTATAACAGCCAGTTAATATTTTATTTGTTAGAATGGTTGATTATAAAATTGAAACATAATGAAGAATTTAAGTCAAGAAAATTATGACATAAAAACTTGGTTTGCCATGGATTTTATCATACATGCTATTTTCATTGGTAATTTTTTTCTTGTATGTAGTGCTTTTGCTGTTTGGAAAATATTCTCAGCTCTTCAACACAAGGTTCATTTTAATTATGCTTTTGTTTTGTTATGTTTCAGTAACTACATGTGGTTTAGACCGAGATGCCTTGAGCTTGCTTTGCGAGAGAAAGGACGGTTATGACATTGTAATTAGTGATGTTAATATGCCTAATATGGATGGTTTCAAACTTCTTGAGCATGTTGGCCTTGAAATGGACCTACCGATTATTAGTGAGTACTTTGTTATAGCTTGTAGCACATGAACGTTTGCCCTAAATTCAAAAATTTTCCATGCCTTATTATTTTTCCATATTGACTAAAAGTCTGCTTTTGATGAATTGTATATATGAACTAAGCACTGTTGGTGGAGAGATTAGTTGTGTAATGAAAGGTGTGGAACATGGAGTTTGTGATTACCTTCTGAAGCCCATCAGGATGAAGGAACTTCGAAATATATGGCAGCACGTTTTTAGAAAGAGGATACACGAGATACGAGACATTGAAAGTTTTGAAGGATTTGAAACTGTTCAAATGTGTAAAACGACATCGGATCAGTCTGATAATGGGCATATACTTTCTGGAGAAAATCTGACCTCTATGAAAAAAAGAAAAAACATTGAAAACAAGCATGAGAACAAAGATTATGAGGATCCCTCGTCAACCAAAAAGGCTAGAGTGGTATGGTCGGTTGACCTTCATCAAAAGTTTTTGAAAGCTATAAATCAGATAGAATTTGATAATAAGTGCACCAAGAACTTCCACTTTCAAATTTTGGTGTGCTCATCGTGAATTAAAAAAATTTTAATTAACTTAAAATAAAGTTAATTTTTTTTCTTCAATGATATAGCTGCCATCTTTACTATACTTCTACAGAGCCATGACATGTGATGTCTGTTTGACAGAAGTTGGTCCTAAAAAAATGCTGGACTTGATGAATGTGCCATGGCTAACAAGAGAAAATGTTGCAAGCCATTTGCAGGTAAACCTCACTATTAGATCTTGCTCACAGATATAAGGTTTTTTACATGACAATATTATGTTATTAATATGGTCTTTGCCTTCTAGGTGTGTTCAAGAAAGAGTGTAGTTGATAATTTACCACATTTTTAATTAGCAAGACCTATCTACATTGCAGGAGGGTGACATATTCAATAAGCTGCTTCATATCCTGTTATTTTAATTGTTTGAGAAAATGCTTACAAAAAACTGTACTCTTCATCTCTTTTTCATTTAAACATCTATTTCATGACTTACTCTTATAATATCAATGGCAGTATTTCATGTGAAAGTCTAACCAGGTTTTTCCACAGGAATCTAAAAACAGATTTTAAATGAAATGCTTCTTGATGTTGGTCATAATTTACTTTTTGGCTAAGGTAGATAAGAAAGGTTGATGTCCAACCCACATTGCTAATTTGATGAATAACTATGTTTTTCACCTTAAAACTTCGAAGGAGAAAATAAGAAGTGTTCTATAATGATTAATAATTTCTTAACATTATGAAAAGTGTGTTGAAGGAATTTTGTTCTTTATGCAGAAACACCGCCTCTGTTTGAGTAGACTACAGAAAAAAAATGATTGAAAAACTTCTGTTCGTGGGGTAAAGCATACAGATTCTCCTGCAATAACATTCCAATGGAATTTTAGGAATTCAGAACCCGATCAGCATGCAACAAACTGATTTATCAAATTTTCTGGGCTTGGTTCTCTTATGCTACTTATTTCTTGATCAAATGAATTAAGGCTTAAAGAGGAGAAGGGCAATTGGTTGAAGGTTTTGTTTAAACTGTTCTTCAGGGATATTCATATGTATATGATTGTAATGTTGTAATTAGCTTTTAGTTTTAGCTTGTTTGTTTTTCTTTGTTTTATTTGACTCTTAGTTTGTTCTTTTAGATTCTATCTTGACAGGAACCTAGATAGACTCTCAAGAGAATCGATCAGAGTTATCATAGTTTCTTGTTTTATTGTTTGGTTCGCGGGCAATTTTTTGTTGCTGCGATCGGGTTCGCCCGTTGGTTTTCTTTTATATATTCTTTTACTTACCAAAAAAAAAAAAAAAAATCAAAACTCACGAATAAACGTAAAGTATTGTGTGGTACTTGATTCCAGTGATCGGACAAAAAAATTCTGAAAATGAGATAAAATTAATTACCATATTATACAAATAGTCGAGATTAAAAATTGTACACATAATTCATAATATGCACCCATAAAGAAGGGTACCTATAGAGAGATGTCGTGAAAGAGATTACGGTAATAAAATAAAAAAAAAAATCTCATAACCAAAATGTTAAATTTCTAATATAGAAAATAAAAGGAAGGAAAACGATAAAATATTTTTAGAGAATTGAGAATCCTGAAAGATTAAATATTTTACAAATAAAAGCATGGCAAGATTGAATAATGTTGTGGAAGGGAGACTCTTACCCAGCGATTTGTCACTGGTGATCAATGAATTTTCATTTATGATATTTAAAACATTGGTTACTGTTTGATACTTGAATAGCAACATCTGAACTTTGCGAAGGAAAACAATGGCCAAAAAATTTAATTTCCCCTACCAATAAAAATTTAAATATTTATTTATTGAAGCCAATAATTAAATTTAATGTTCAACTGTTAAATATTAATAATAATAAAAAATATATTAAAAATTTTTTGAAAAAAATAGATAGTGATAGCCACTTTTTACAAAAATTTTTAATATTTTTATTAAATTTTAAAATTTTTATTATTATTATTTTAATTTTTAAATATTTTTAAAAAATATTTATTATTTTATATTTGTATTATAATTTTTTAATTGAGAATATTTTTATTATTTCATACAAATATTAATAAAATTAGATAAAAAATATTTTAGGGATGGATATTTGACTTTTTTAAAGTTGAAAGATAAAACTTTTTATTTGGGAAAACCTTGGGTGGGATCAATCACTTTAACCTAAAAACAATTTCATGTGAATACTTTCATCATCATCGTAAAGCAACCATTCACTCATCATATCCCTGATAATCAAAATTCTCATTACTATCCACCAATCCATACACATAACACTTGCAATCATAATATATATATATATATATATATATATACACACACACCAATTCATATACAGGGGAAAGGTGTAATGTGAGGTTTGGTTCACATTTGCTGCCTATTTATTTTAGGGGTGGCTGGCTGTAGTTTCCTAGCAAGATAGATTGGTTTTTGAATTCTAAGTATGGGAACAATATATGTGTAAAGGTTCACGAATGTTTTATGGGTTTAATGTTTTTTATTCTACTAGTTCAAAATGTGAATGTCAAAGGCTTACTTTTTCAGATTATCTGTGTAATATTTTTGATTGTGTCATCTGGAACATCAATTTTAATACATTTTATGTTATCGGTAAAAAATTATTATATACTTGTTCTATCTTGAACTTATAAAAAGAAAAATTTTAACTCTCAACTAATTTATACGAGATTAGTCTAAACCTTTTCTAATAACCAGACTGATTTATCTAACATATCTCTAGTTGTAGTGCTTCAAAATCTCAATAGTAAAGCAGCTTGGACACACCCATTAATACTCAACATGATCCTATACATAGTAGCTATCCAACCCCTTGTCATGTTCACCCATTTGGAGCCATGACAGTACAGTTTGAGACGCCAATTTCATTATACAGTTTATAGAATACCCAGTAATGGGCTGAAGATCGTTGTGATATGTACGGAGCTTGGCAATTACTTGGACTGCTTTAATCAGGGGCCTACAACCCATCACCTTCAAATTCAGCATGCCCCGGATATGTACGGAACACCCTCAAGATTCACACCTGACTGCGCATGTCATCTTTGAAAATGAATTATTTTTTTCGGCTTATATTCATATACAAACACCCATAATTTTATAATGTAATTAAGAAAAAATTATTGCAGATTGAGTCCATGGCCCACACCTTAAAATGATGGGATTGGGTGATTGAGTAGGTTGGAGCCTAGAATTGCCATTTCAACCGTCTTTGTTGAAGAGGCTTTCCTACACAACCACAGACATTAAAATTAAGAAAGAAGGAAAATTTCCAGGCTACTGTAATTTTGTGAACATAATTTTAAAGTAGTAGGAAAGTTAAGTGGTTAGAGGTACATAAATGGAAATAAAGATGGGAGTTGGAGGAAATAATGAAGGCAAAAGTAGAAGGGCTGGAAAGTTGGCATATTAGATAGAGAAAGGGATCCCTTTCTTTTCTTCAAGTGTGAAAGGTTTAAACACTAAACAAGCAATCTAGGCTAGTCTCTCTATATTTATTTATCTATCTCCGTCTCATCTTTCTTCTTCATATTCCTAAACTCTTGCTTTCTCTGCCACCACCAAAAGCCTCTCTTTTTGTTTCTTTTTCTTTTTCTTGCAGGAAAGCCACCAAAGGCCTGAACCTCATGTTGGTAAAACAACCCCACAAGTCGTCCTTTAGAGAGTCTCTCAAAGCTCTTGAAGCTGATATACAACATGCCAATAGCCTGTAAGTTCTTTGATCGTGTTATTTTGCCATTAATTGCATTTGGCATGCAAATTCTCGTAGCATGAAAGCCGCGGAAAATGCGACATTTACATTGTTCTGAAATTGTATTGTTCTGAAATTGTAAAAGGATCAAGGAACTGCTTTTGTTTCTTCACGATTTGCATTTTGATAGTAATTATTTTAATCTTGTCAGATGGAATTTCTTGATTAAGATAGGTAAAGTTTGAAAATTTTGTTGTTGTGGATATGGGTTTGTGTCATAAATGGTTTTTACTAGGAACCTTTAGTCAAGAGGCGGCATTAGTGCCTGTGGATTATAGTTTCCAAAATTCATCCACAGTTTTACATGTTGATATCTAAGTTTTGTTGTCGAATTTGACCAAGTCTCAAATTTGTTAATGTTGATATAACTTTTTCTTTCCCCTAGCAAGTGTGAACCAAGAAGAGTTTATTGGTCTTCAAGTTTCAGTTGGATTTTTGCAGGGCAGCTGCTATACCAAAAGATTATGGTGGGGAATATGTTCAGATGAGATTATCATATAGCCCATTTGCCCCCTTAGTTCTTTTTTTAATTGAATGGATGGATTATAGTTGCACAGATAGCCTCCCCACTTACTTAGGCCTGCTCCACATACTAGTTTACAAGGTGGGTAAATGCAATTTGTAGTTTATTATAATTAGGTTGATGATTTTCCAAATATATCAGGATAAACAAGTAGACTTTATCTTTGATTTTGCATTATTAAAATGACGCTCTTCATATATATCCAGGTATATGTTAACGGAATGCCAACTTTGTCATCAAAAGAAAGGAAAGCTTCTTTAAGGGAATTTTATGGTCTTCTCTACTCTCTGACTTCTTGTTCATCAATATTCAATTTCTTTACCTTTTTTTCCATTGATGTTTGGATTCATTTAAATGTCTGTTGCAGCTGTTATATATCCTTCACTCAGGCAACTTGAAGATGAGTTTATTGAGCTGGAAGAAAACAATAAGAGAAACTGTTGTTCTGAAGTTTCAAGTAGGAACAGATTTGAAGACAGGAGGAAGCTCTCTGATCAAGATTTAGAGAGAGACAATGAGTGTGGAATATGCATGGAAAATTGCACTAAGATGGTACTACCCGACTGTGGGCATTCCTTGTGCATTAGTTGCTTCCATGACTGGTACCCTCAATTCTCATTTCTGCAGTTCCCCTTTTAATAGATGATTCAAAAACATTTCAGATAAAGAGATTGACAAATTATAGTAGAAGTATTTTACACCATATTGTACTTTGCCGTTGAATTACAGGAATATGCGATCTCAGTCTTGCCCTTTTTGTCGTGGTGGCCTAAAGAGAGTAAGCTCTAAGGATTTATGGGTTCTCATTAGCAACAGCGATATCATTGACACAGTTACTACTGCAAAGGAAAACCTGAGGTGTTTCTACCTTTATATGGAGAACTTGCCTCTCATTACACCTGAGACACATCCATATGTTCATGATTACATGATCTGATTTACGGAGGAATGGTGTAGTGAATTATGCTACGTGCCAGCAACCCCTTGTTCATAGGGTATGATTATGGGATAGTTTGAATCATTTACCTTGGCTGGTTGAAGAACCATAATTGTAGATGTATATAATTAACTGAGCATCTGTATTCCTAGATTATGTAATATGGCGCTGAAAGACTGGCAACTTTGAAGATTCAAAAGGTACCAAGCAGCCAGGACAAAAGTGAAGATTATCTACCTTATAGTATATAGATGGAGAAACAAATGTAAATATTAAGAATAAGGTATGCTTGGCATTCACCTCAGCTTTTTGGAACCTGAGTGTTGGAATGAATATGCAAGGAAACTGCATGATACTCGGTTTCTGTTTATATCAGATTATGTATGACAAATTCCATGTATCAAATTTACTGTCTGTCCTCCCTTTCTCTTGATTGAATGAAAGAATACTATGAAGCATTACGATCAGGATGCTTCTGTGCCACAAGTAGAGCATTACTACAATTTCAGCAATGCAAGATGAGCAGTCGTCAATTGTTTAATGGCAAAAACACATGGGCAGTAATATTTCACTATGGTTTCTGATGTAACAAGCTGTGATTCTGAAGAAAGAAATTCGGTTGATTTGGCAATTACATAATGTATTTTAATACCTTGTAAGATTTCCTTGGTATATGCTTACCTTGTAATAGACTACTAGTAATAAGTACTCATTAGTTTCTTAACCGCATGTTTAAGTTTTTTCCTATAGATTAATGTAAGGTTAACTTGGTTGTCTTAGATTACATTTACTGCACCTTTAAGAAACATTAACCAAGGTTCTGCTCCTCAGATACTGCTTGACTTCAGTTCTTGTAGAGCTGAGAATGGTCATGGACATACAGGCTTTCACACTTACAAGTAGAGGCAACTTTGGCCCAAGTCGAGGGGGCGATGGTGTAAACCCAGAACACATTAATCATGCACACTTTTACTGTGGTACAATAGAATCACAGACAGATGTTGTAGTGTAGTATATAGCCATGAATTTAAAAAAGAGAAAAGGAATAAAAATGATGAAAAAAACAATCATGCTACAAGGCCCCTAAACAGGTGCCTCAATGGAGAGAATGGGGCAGCGGCATATTCCTAGAACAAAATTGTGATTGCATTATTCAGCATCTTGTTGATGGTGCTAGTTACATTACAAGTAGTGAAAAAAGGAAAATCTAAAAGTTAGAAGGAATAAACAGGTAAGAACAAACGCCCACACCTCTGAAGCATCATAGGAGAGAACAAGAGCAAGGGCTATATTCTTAACTTTCAATTAATTTAATAAAAGCAACACCCACTTAAGTGAAGTTGCATGGAGTTCATCCTCCCAATTTGTTAATAACCAATTATGCTCACCCTCCCTTTAAGTAAATAATTCTCTTCCAGATAAAGTACTTGTTAGTGGGCATTTCCTTTTAGAGCCTTCATTATTCAAAGTTGAAATCCCCTCAATAACACAAAATAATTACAAGTGATGAAATGAACTTGTGTATTAATTAGTCTTTTAAAAAAGGATGACATCCCACTTACTACATTCATTATCATCAACTTGGTCTTGACAAATCACTTGGTTTCCCTTCTTTAAGTGGGTGACTAGTGTCGATACTTGCTCTGTTTGCTGAGGAAACTAATGTTATGATCATTAGTGCAGAGAAAAGTCATTCTTTAAAAATGGAGTTCCAAAGAAGATGCCACCTTACTGGAACCAAATGGCACTACACTACCCTTAATTTTAAGTTTGTTTTCTTTAAGGCTTGTATTGGATGTTATCGTGGCCTCTTTCCAGAACATATATATTTAACTAATTAAAATTCTTCTAGATTAATTTGTTGGTTCCCATCCCTTTCATGTCCAAACCACTAAACACAATTTATTATCATTTTTTCCTGTTATCATCCACTGGAATCATTAATCTTCCTACTGCCATTTGTTCACGCATTAAACCTTATGTCAATTTTCATTTGTGTTCATGTCACCCATTTACAGGCCCCTGTTTTGTGAGATTTCTTTTACTTTCAAGTTTGGTGGCCAAACCCATTTCCAGCCTTTCTTAAAACTTGTACTAAAGTTCACTTCAGTGTCAATTTCAGATTTTCCTTTTTATGTGTTAGACATATTTTTGCTGCTCCATAGTCGTAAATCTGAACCTTTTTCTTCCCATGTTACAATTGAAATGATCTATATATCGGTGATTAAAACTACATGGCATGGAAACAGAGTATAGATAATTCTGAGCATTATAATAATTACATGATGCAAAAATTTAATATTAGTTTTAGAATCTTCTCCTAACTCCATTTACAATTGTTCTTGCCAAAGAAATGACAAATTCAAAGCGTGGAAAGCACGGCCTAATGAGAATGAAACAGACATCTACATTCTTAGATTTCTTAGTTGACTTGACAGAGATGTTTTGTCCCTGTGCAAATGGATCCATGTGAGTGCTTTTAAACTTTTTCTGGGTCTAATCCAAGTTAGTGAAGTCCATAAACTGTTGAAAGTGCAATTGTATAGAGGTCCTGTCCTGAACCCCGATTTTGAGTCGCATTTAATGACCCATTACTATAAAATATTCAACAAAATTCCCTCTCTCTCTCTCTCTCCCAACAAGTACAGAGAAGAATACTTTATATTAGCAGAATTATTGAGAATCCAAAGGCTTCCATGCTCCCACTACATTATCTTATTGTTTCCTGACTCAAATTGTATACTTTTGATCACATTTAGCTACAGAACTCTTGAACTGATGTCAATGCTTCATTGGTCCACACAATTCAAGTAAAATGAAAGCCAAAAGTGCATTTCAAAGTTTTGATTTTGTACCAATCCCAATTCAGTTTGACTCCAACAAGACATGATCCTCAGCTTACCCAGTCATTGCTCTGCAGCGCTAATCAGCATTTCATCATGTCTTCTCAGATGCAACTCACGTGCTTTTGCACTAAACAAACTTTTCATCCAATAATTCCCCATGAAATTGCCGTTGCTTATCTTCCTATTATTGTTTTCTTGTCTACAAAGTGAAAGAATTGCTTTGCCATGTGGTGTACACTAGTGTTGGTCTTTCTAATGTTTATCTAAATTTAGGGTGCCCAAGGTGAAAAACTTCAAATGAAAATGAAAAAACAAAAGTTGATAAGCTCAAGATAAACGTAATTCTTGCCAAGCGCTCATATTTAATTAGTCTCAATTAAATGTTCTTAGGAATACAATGGAAGAAGTAATAAATAAAAAAATGAAAGAGAAAGAATACCTTTTCTTGTCCATGTCTATGGAGGTTTTATGTTATTGCTATCTTTTCCACAATCCACGTCCCGGTTTATCATACATTTGTATTCGCAACGTCCCCAGCAAAAGAAACAAAGAAAATGGCAAATCTCACACTTACACCTTCAGTGTTCCACCAAAACAAGAAAAAGAACATCAGATCCAATGTTGAGATATGATTCATTCCAGCTTGAAATGTGAGACACTTTTTGAAACAGTTCCAGTTTCATTGAACTCGCCATAAAAAAACCTGTTATTAGTTTAATGTTTCCTGATTCCGTCTTTGCACCAACATGATTAGATAAAAGATCAAACTTTGATTGTTAAAAGGTTAATATTTGTTTCAATAACATATCATACTTGATATTCAAATATTCTTCCCCACCCACTTTAGGCTCTATAATTTCTAGCCCTTTTTATGGGTTGGCAAGGTTCTACTTCAATCCCCATTGCACATTCTTACTCCTTGTGTTCACTATTTAACTACTATAATCCTTCACTTTCTTATTCCCTGTTGAAAATACACAAAGAGAAAGAAAAGAAACAGCAAGCCGAAAGAAGATAAAAAGAGAACGAGTAGCACAGCAACCGTTTAGTAGCCGGCGCCAATATTCGTTGTTGGTTCCTCTTACTCTCTTTAAACCCGTGGCAACCCAAATTTTCTTTTTAAGACCCCTCAAGCCTAAATCACTTTGTCTTCTTATTCTCTTTAAGCTACTCTTCTCCCTTTGTCTAGTCACTAACTATTCTCTTCTTTATATATCTTTCTTTCTCTAGCTTGCTTGAATTTAACTCGTATCAATTTTACTCTTCCATGATGGAGAGTGGTTTCACTTCTTCTCCTCGAAACGACATGTTTAATCCTGCCGGTCTTCGTGTTCTTGTGGTTGATGATGATCTAACTTGGCTTAAAATCCTTGAAAAGATGCTCAAGAAGTGTTCTTATGAAGGTTAAATTTAAGCTAACTTTACTCTGCTATCGCTTTTGTTTGCTAATATGTGCTTCTCTTTCTGTTTTATTGTTCTTATAGTTTGCAACATTAAGGCTATAGAACTCTCTTTTACTTTAATTGTTGATTGCCGGATGATATCTTCTGTGCTTTGGATTAGTTCTGAACTTTGATACATAGCATTCTAAGGGATTATTCATTTCTATTTTGGGTTCGTTTTGGTTGAGTACCTGAAGATAAATTCGTTTTTATGGAATTATTTCATCAAAATCCCAGCTTTGCATGTGAGGAGGTGGTAATATTTCTCTCAAAAGGATGAGTAGCGTGTCATAACGTCCTTATTCTTCTTTTAATTGTTGCTCGAGATTTCCACATTTGGAGCACTTACTGAGTAATTAATCTTATGGTTCCCTTTTAAGGTAGGATTTTCTAGATGCCAGGTCTATATTTATGAGCTTGATCATCTCACGTTGAGAACATACTATGATAATCTTAGAGATCCAGTTTGACTGTTATTAGTGTAATTGGCTGTGAGATAGACTGAAGTCAAATTGAAAAATATATTTGCCTTCAAGCTTCAGTAATTCTTGTGTTCTGACCCATATGCTGAGTCTCAGCCGGACTGTTATTCGAGGCTCTGGTGTTTGGGAACACCTTTCTGGTTATTATATGAGAGCATTTAAGAGTCTTGGATATGGGTAAGGATGTTTGCTAGATGTTGAAGTTGGATACAGATTTCTGCAATAATCGATCAAGATCACTCAAATAATTTGGCTTAATGAGCTGAAATGTTTTGCTGCAGAGAAACTTAGGATATATATTTTGTCAAATAAATATTGTAGCTGGTGAGCTACGGATATCAAAAGTCTTCCGTTAGTTCCTGTGCTCAAACCTCAATAAATTTCATCTAGTCAAAGTTCAAATACAGAAAGCCAATTGTAAAGACCAATCAATTGATGCGCTCAAATTCAACTGGAAAGTGTTACAAGATAGTGGACTAAGACCTTTGTTATTTAATCTTTTCAATGCATTTTACAAATTCAGAACAGGAATTTTGGTATAATAGATATTGAGTTAATTCTTAAATATTGAAATGCCTAGACACTTAGCGTGGTCTAGGAACCAACTTCTCGTGTTTTATGCTTGGCTTGTTGATAGGTCTTTATCAATGTTTGAGCTGAGTTTAAACCTTGAGCTATTCTTAATCTTTTCAAGAAAATTGTATTTAAGTGCATAATTGCTTTTATATTAAGGCACGATCACAAGGAAAATAATCCATGAGGAAAATTAGACTTTAGCTTCTGAAATTTTACAATAGCGCTTAGTTTATTCACTGAAGGCACCTAGTTCAGGCTGATGACTAGCCATACTTGTGCAGAATCAGATCGGGTAAGGCTTCTGAACTTTTGAGTTAGACATCATGCAGATTATGGGGTAATCTAATTTGAATGTTGGAACTGCATGATGAAGAATTTTTGTGAAATTTTCAGATATGTTATAATAGAAATCATTTGTATGCCACTTTATATGTTGTTGGGTTTGTACAATTATGTTAAATGATGTTAGCTGTTTATCCAGATTGATTTCTCCCAGATTTAGATGAGCATGGCTAGAACTACTAAGACTAAGGCTGGATGTTAATATAAATGTATGATTTAAGCTTAAGCTTGATATAAGTCCAACCGTGCCAGAATTAAACAGACCAAATCTGTCTTGGCTAAACCCGCAGAAGCCATGGCATTGGCTTTGTAACTTCTCTTTATAATATCAACTCTAGGGCCATATGCACCATTGATGTAAATAAGTTGACATATTTGCATCTGCCTCATTTAATTGGCTCCTTGGCTTTCAAGCGTCCCAGATGCTCTATTTTTTATCTGTAGAATCTTTATTTTCAGTTTCTTTTTATTTCTTGTTACTCCCCTGGTGCTGTCCAATACCTTTACTTAACTGCATGTGATCCAACTTTCTCAATAGTTCTTCCAGTTTATTACCAGTACACGTTAATGTTCAAGAAGTTCTGTTGATTACTTTTTCAGTCTTGGCATTTCAGAGTCATTCTTGTGTTTGTATTTATGTTTCTCCATGAACACCCTGTACTAAATTTTGTGCTTCCTAAAGTTAAAATTGCGTTATTGATCTACTGTAAAACATCCTCTTCAGTCTCACAGCCATCTCTTAAAGTCTTTCAGCGCTGTGGATATATTTCCCTTGATATACTTCTAAAGGAATTTTTTGGCATATCATCCTTGTATAACAGCCAGTTAATATCTTATTTGTTAGAATGGTTGATTATAAAATTGAAACATAATTAAGAATTTAAGTCATGAAAATTATGACATAAAAACTTGGTTTGCCATGGATTTTATCATACATATTATTTTTATTGGTAATTTTTTTCTTGTATGTAGTGGTTTTGCTGTTTGGAAAATATTCTTACCTCTCCAGCACAATGACCGCATACATATTACCATTTCGAGGTTCATTTTAATTATTCTTTTGCTTTGTTATGTTTCAGTAACTACATGTGGTTTAGCCCGAGATGCCTTGAGCTTGCTTCGCGAAAGAAAGGATGGTTATGACATCGTAATTAGTGATGTTAATATGCCTGATATGGATGGTTTCAAACTTCTTGAGCATGTTGGCCTTGAAATGGACCTACCAGTTATCAGTGAGTTCTTTGTTATAGCTTGTAGCACATGAACGTTTGTCATGAATTCAAATATTTTCCTTGCCTTATTATTTTTTTACATTGATTAGAAGTATGTTTTTGATGAATTGTCTATATGAACTGAGCAGTGATGTCTGTTGATGGAGAGACTAGTCGTGTAATGAAAGGTGTGCAACATGGAGCTTGTGATTATCTTCTAAAGCCCATCAGGATGAAGGAACTTCGAAATATATGGCAGCATGTTCTCAGAAAGAGGATACATGAGATTCGAGACATTGAAAGTCTTGAAGGGTTTGAAACTATTCAAATGTGTAGAACGACATCAGATCAGTCTGATGATGGATATGTGTTTTCTGGAGAAGATCTGGCCTCTATGAAAAAAAGAAAAGACATTGAAAACAAACATGAGGACAAAGATTATGGGGATCCCTCGTCAACCAAAAAGGCTAGAGTGGTATGGTCGGTTGACCTTCATCAAAAGTTTGTAAAAGCTGTAAATCAGATCGGATTTGATAGTAAGTGCTCCAAGAACTTCCACTTTCAAATTTTGGTGTGTTCACCATGAAATAAAAAAATTTTAATTAACTTAAAGGGAAGTTAATTTTTTTTTACAATGATATGGCTGCCATCTTTACTATGCTTCTACAGAGCCATGACATGTGATGTCTGTTTGACAGAAGTTGGTCCTAAAAAAATTCTGGACTTGATGAATGTGCCATGGCTAACAAGAGAAAATGTTGCAAGCCATTTGCAGGTAAACCTCACTATTAGATCTTGCTCACAGATATAAGGTTTTTTCCGTGACAATGTTATGTTATTAGTATGGTCTTTGCCTTCTAGGTGCGTTCAAGAAAAGTGTAGTTGATAATTTACCACATTTTTAATTAGCAAGACCTATCTACACTGCAGGAGGATGACATATTCAATAATCTGCTTCATATCCTGTTATTTCAATTGTTTGAGAAAATGCTTACAAAAAACTACACTCTTCATCTCTTTTTCATTTAAACATCTATTTCATGACTTACTCTTATAACATCAAGGGCAGTATTTCATGTGAAAGTCTAACCAGGTTTTTTCACATGAATCTAAAGACAGATTTTAAATGAAATGCTTCTTCATATTGATCATAATTTTCTTTTTAGCTAAGGTAGATAAGAAAGGTTGAATGTCCAACCCACAGTGCTAATTTATTTCACAATAAATGTAGAAATTTTTTACTTATGAAATTTTGATGAATAACTATGTTTTTCACCGTAAAACTTCGAAGGAGAAAATAAGAAGTGTTCGAAGGAGAAAATAAGAAGTGTTGAGTAGGAATTTTGATGAATAACTATGTTTTTCTTGACATTATGAAAAGTGTGTTGAAGGAATTTTTTCCTCTATGCAGAAATACCGCCTCTATTTGAGTAGGCTACAGAAGGAAAATGATTTAAAAACTTCTACTGGTGGGGTAAAGCATACAGATTCTCCTGCAAAAGACTCCAACGGAATTTTAGGAATTCAAAACCCGATCAGCATGCAACAAACTGATTTATCAAATGGCATCTATAGGTTTCCTTGCAGTAATTCCCTTATCCAGAATGTGAGTTCCAAGGGTGTCGATGGTGACCTTAAGGGGATTATTTCAGTGCCTGCAACAGAAACCAAAAGAGCTTTAATTGTTGATACTTCTGATCCTCCTAAGGGCAGGAGTTCACAACGGGGTTTTGACTGCTTTACCCTACCAGAAGCAGATATAAGCTTCAGGGCTTTCGATTCTACCATTCCAACCCAATTTTCTTGGTGTGAAGTTCCAGAATCAGCATTCAAGCATGAATATGGACCGCTTCAGGATGGCTTCAGCCAGCTACCTCTGCCCAGCTCTCAGCATCCCATACAAAATGATAAAAAACAGTCAGTTCCCTCCATAAGTTCCAGGCCTTCTGTAGCCGACAGAGACATTGAAATTAAACCTTTAGATGTCAGGCAGAGAAGCCATCATTCCAATCATGCAAGTCCAAGAGGAGCTATGCTTGAGCCTTTCCCTGGCCAAGCAGACACCCACATTGCAAATCATCATGATTTTGATCCCATTTCCACTGCAGCACCTAGCCTGAAAAACCAGGACTTTAATCTGAGTTCCATCTCTAATGTGGAATCTGCCCAGAGAAACATAAACTGCGGAATTGGGTCATCTCTTTCATCACTGGATGAGGACTTAAAACTATATTGGCTTCAAGGTGATTGTTTGGCGATGAATCTTGGGCTCCAGGGTATTGATTTTTCAATATATGATGATCCACTGCTCTTCAATGAAGTGCCATTTCACTTGTACGACTCTAGGTTTGACTATGAGCTTCCCTGTGACCCAACAGAGTACTCTGTTGTTGATCAAGGTTTGTTCATAGCATGACCTTGTCTGCCAGTCGTATGTCTGTGATGCCTGGCGGATATTTTGCTATCTGGTATTAGGTAATGATTCTATAATTGGAGCGATACAACTCTTAAGAATTGAGATCTTATTTTCTCACTAGTTAGCTTTGGATGTCAACGCATGTATAATATCAGTGATGACAATCATTAAGCATAATACTCCTGATACGTGAAGGTCTTCACATAAATATATGTATGTAAAAGATGCAATGAGTGCAACTATGGTGGCCATGCTCGAACTGTCAGCAGTCATTGCAGATTCTATATGAGTGTTGTTAGCTACATAGAAAACAGTGTCCTTGCTGACCGCTGCCTGAATGACATTGCCTCTGGTCATTGCCCTTTTAACTTGACTAATAATGGATGGCAGCAGATTTATATTTTGGCGTTGCAAGATAAGAAAGGATCCATTTGCAAAACCCATGGCAGAATTAATTCATATAATGTTCACCAGTATCCACCCACCCGGGAGCAGCTCCCTAAATTAGCAACAACTATGACGTTTTCACGTGACCGATGCCCAGGAAAACAATTTAAACTTCAAATTTCCGTTAAGAAAGTAGAATTTTAATTTTAATTTGAAAACAAACATTTTAATTTATTATTAGTAATGAAAATTCTCAAAACAAATTTTCATGATTTATTATTAAACAATGAAGCTTCCATATTGAAGACAACTTTACCGGAAATCAAATTAGTAAGGGTGAGCAGAAAAACCTACTTAGAATCAAAATTATCAGTTATCCAATTGTCAGGTTCAATTCCTACCTAAAACTAGTCTATGTCAAATAAGTTTTAGTTCCATTTTTTTATGGAATTAATAGGTTCCAGTTTTGGTTTTAGTTCCAACCTCTAAAGGATCGAAACCAATCTGAGAACTAGCTTCAATTTATAGTTTGGGTACTTGGTTGAGTAATCAAACCATTTTTTTTTCTCAAATTTGCTAGAATAAAAAACATTGTTTTATTGAAGAGTAAAATGACATCGTCTTATTCAACTTTTTTTAAACCTAAAAACTCGATTGGGGACTAACTTCTTAGACCTATTCTCAAGTAGGGGTGAACTCATGGAGCTTAAAACTTTTATAGATAAAGATTGTTTTTAATCTTAAACTTATCTTACTATGTTACAGGACATGTTTATTCCTGAACCGATACCACGTCTGCAACACTCCAATGGATAATGACAGAGCTGCATAGACACCCAAGATCAAGAGTCTATAAGAAAGCACAAGATGAAGTTCGAAGAGTTGCATCCAGTTGTGGCAAAGTTCAGGAAAGGCATTTGCAGCATCTCCATTACCTAAAAGCTGTAATTGAGGCAATGTGATTGCACCCAACAGTCCCCCTGGTTCCACGAGAATCCATGGGGAAATGCATACGTAGAGGTTATAAAATACCTGCCAAAACTCGGATTCTAATCAATGGTATAGGTGGCACTCGCTAGACATCTTTATCATTGGGCACTGCCCCATGGAGTTCAGGCCAAGAATGTTAATCTTCAGGAGATTTTTCGGCCTTCCACAAGGTAAAAAATTGCTTTGGAGCTTGTCCCAACAGCTAACAAGGATTATGAACTTGCGGGTAATGATGCCTGAAGGGGGGTTTTCCGTGTTCAAGCTTTACAAGTTCATGTCCAATATGATTGATTTTATAATCATGGACTCAAAAATAATGAACCTTTCTAATCAGTCAAGCCCCTATCCTCCTGTAATTTACATTTTGTATTTAATGGTTAATTATGTAAAATTATTTTAAATATTATTTTTAATATTTCTAGTGGACAGTAAGTCTGACCATAGGTTGAATCACACCGCCTCTCCACCACTCTGACTCAGAAAGCATCACCCACAAGCAATGACTGGGAGCTCACAAAAGTTCATGATGATTTTCTTTGACAACAGATCTAACCCTGTGAAAATTTCAATTGTATGAAACAGGCAGAATTTGTATTTAGATGATGCTGACAATAAATGTTTGGCTCAATAAACACGAAGGCCAGAAACAAAACTGTATAAGCAGTGTTTGCATCCACTGCCTCTGTGCAACCTTCTACAAACCACAATGTCTTTCGATCTCGCAGAAGCAAGGGTTACTGGAATATGTCTATCAAATGCCTGCTTGACCTACAGCCTTAGGCCCTAGTTAATGAGACAACAAACCCCAAAAAATAAATAAAAAAAGCTCTGAAAGAAATTATTTCATAAGCTTAGACTTGATGTTGGCTGCTGGAAGAAAGTAAGCTGGAAACCTGAAGCCTTTTTGTTAGGAAAATGCAGGAACTTGTCCAGCTAGATTTATCATGATTTAATGACAATGCTTGCTATTTAATTACTTAAATTAGTAGAGATAATGTGCAGTCTTGTTTTGGTATAGGTTAGGTGATTATTAGGTTGTAATGTATGGCCATCTTATGGTGAAATAGTGCTAAGCATGGGGCTAGTTAAATGCACTGCCAAGATCCATTTTTTGTGGAAAATTTGGTGTACCAAAACTTTAATCATGTATATATTCACAAGAAAGAATGGGAACTTATCTTTTTCCTTCTCCTGGAAAACAAAATCCCTTGCAATTTTCTTATCTTTTCCTTCCTACAGCTGCTGCATCTCTCTTTTCTTCTTAGTGGACAGGACTTAGACTTCAACTCAGTCTATCAGTGGTATCAGAGCCTCCCTCTTGGTGTGCCTGTGGATTAAGGAGGAGCTAAACTGAACCAGAAAATAGAAGGGAAGAAAAGTTGGCCTGTGAATATGGCATCAAATAGTTTTACTGGAGTTCAAGCTCCCATCTTCAGTGGTGATAACTATGCCTCATGGTCAGTCAAAATGAGAGCATATTTGAGAGCTTTCGACCTATGGGAAGTAGTGGAGACTGGAAAGGAACCAGCAGCCTTGCCTGATAATCCAACACTCAACCAAATTAAGTTCCATTCAGAAGAAGTTGCAAAAAAATACAAGGCACTCTCCTGCATCCATTCAGCAGTAACTGAAACTATTTTCAGCAAGATTATGACTTGTGAAACAGCAAAGCAAGCCTGGGACAAGCTGAGGTTGGAGTTTCATGGCAGTGATAAGACAAGACAAATGCAAGTACTTAATCTCAAGAGAGAATTTGCTCTCTTGAGAATGAAAGAAACTGAAGTGGTAAAGGATTATATAGATAGACTTATGAAGATTTCCAATCAACTTACCTTGCTTGGAGAAGAGATCACAGAAGCCAGGATGGTTGAGCAAATCTTAGTGAGCCTGCCAGAGAAGTTTGAGGCCAAAATTTCCTCCTTGGAAGACTCTAAGGACCTTTCAAAGATGACTGTTCAGGAGCTTGCAAACTCACTACAAGCTGTAGAGCAAAGGAAGGCCTATAGAGAGGGAGCTGGAAATGGAGGTGAGACTGCTTTTGTAGCAAATCAGAAAGGAAGAAACTGCAGTGCTGGAAATTCCAGCAAGCAACATTTCTTGAAGAAAGAAAAGAAGAATGGTTCTGAAAGCAGACAGAGAGCCAAAAGAGGAAAATTTCCTCAGTGTCGCCACTGCAAAAAAACAAATCATGCTGAAACTTATTGTTGGTTCAGGCCTGGCATACAATGTAGAGCATGTAAAGAATTTGGTCACATGGAAAGAGTGTGTAAAAATAGAAATAATCAGAATCAGCAGGTGGCACAAATGGTAGATCAGCAACAAGACAACCATCAGCAAGAGGAACAACTTTTTACTGCTGGCAGCCATGGAATCACAAGAGATGATCAAGTTTGGTTGCTTGACAGTGGATGCTCTAACCATATGTCTGCTAATGTGAAACTGTTTGTGAGACTGGAAAAAAGTGATGTCTCTCAAGTGAGAATAGGCAATGGGCAGTTGGTTCCAGTCCATGGAAAAGGTATGGTTGCTGTGCCAACTCAGAGAGGTACAAAGTTTATTTCAGATGTCTTATTTGTTCCTAAGATTGCATTAAACTTGCTGAGCATGGGCCAGTTAATAGAAAATGGTTACACATTTGAATTTAAGAATAAGTTGTGCATTATAAAAAATCAGCAGCAAATAGAGATTATGGCAATTAAAATGGTGAATAGAAGTTTCTCTTGTGATCTAGGCAAAACAAATGCTCAAGCTCTCATGAGTTTAACTTCTGAAAATGAATTATGGCATAAAAGGGTAGGCCATTTTCACATAGAAGGGATTAATCTACTGAACAAGAAAAATATGGTAATAGGCCTACCAAAGCTGTCTCTGAATCAGGAAGTATGCAAAGCCTGTGAGCAAGGAAAGAATGTAAGAATGTCATTTCCACAAGGTGCAGCCAATAGAGCAAAGGAGAAGCTCCAGCTAGTCCATACAGATGTGTGTGGACCTATGCAGACTCCATCCTTAAATAACTCTAAATATTTCCTACTTTTCATAGATGATTTCAGTAGGTTCTGCTGGGTGTACTTTCTGAAATTAAAATCTGAAGTCACAGCCACATTTATGACTTTTAAAAGGTTTGTGGAGAATGAGAGTAGAAAGAAAATTAAGATTATTAGGAGTGACAATGGAGGAGAGTATACCTGCGGCAGCTTTGAAGAAGTATGCAAACAGGCTGGCATTCATCATCAGCTCACTGCCCCATATTCACCTCAACAAAATGGGGTGAGTGAAAGGAAAAATAGAACCATTATGGACATGTCTAGATGCTTGCTATTTGAAAAACATTTGCCAAGAATCTTTTGGGCTGAAGCTGTGAATACTTCTGTATATTTGCTAAATAGATTGCCAACCAAAGCTTTGAAAGAATGCACTCCTTATGAAGCTTGGCATAACATTAAACCAGCCTTAAATCATCTAAAAGTTTTTGGCAGCATTTGCTGGACTCACATTCCAGAAAACAAGAGGGATAAGTTAGCAGAAAGAGCACAGCTAGGAATTTTTATAGGCTACAGCAGCAACTCCAAAGCCTATAGAATATTTAATCCAGAAACACAAAATATCTCAGCATGTAGAGATGTTAAGGTTGATGAGAATGCTTGGTATAATTGGGAGGAAAAATCAGTTGAAAGAGAAACTAGAAGTGAGTCCAAAGAAGAGGGAATTTCATCACCACCTGCTGAACTTAGAGATTCTGATGAAGATGAAATACCTGCCAGAAAAGAAAAAAGCTTGGCTGAGATATACAGTAGGTGTAATGTTGCAGAATCAGAGCCCATGAGTTATGAAGAAGCTGTGAAATCTGCTGGCTGGAGGGCTGCAATGCAGGAGGAGTTTGATATGATTCAGAAAAATAAAACTTGGGAGCTGATAGAGAGACCAACTGGAAGGAATGTAATTGGTGTCAAGTGGATATACAAAACCAAACTAAATGCAGATGGTTCAGTTAATAAACTAAAAGCTAGGTTGGTTGTGAAAGGATTTGCACAACAACCAGGCATAGATTACACTGAAACTTTTGCTCCAGTAGCCAGGTTTGACACCATCAGGGTGCTAATTGCATTGGCAGCTCAAAAGAATTGGATGCTTTGTCACTTGGATGTGAAATCAGCCTTCTTGAATGGAGAATTATTAGAGGAAGTTTTGGTAGAACAACCTCCAGGCTTCATAAAGGAAGGAGATGAAAGCAAAGTATGCTTACTGAAGAAAGCCTTGTATGGCCTAAAACAGGCTCCAAGAGCCTGGTACAGCAGAATAAATTCCCATTTGATTACACTTGGGTTTCACAAAAGCTGGAGTGAAGCTGCTCTCTATGTAAAGGAAAATAAGGAAGGAATCTTGATTGTGTCCCTTTATGTTGATGATTTATTGGTTGCAGGTAATAAAGCTGATTTGGTTACTTGGCTCCGAACTGAAATGCAGGTGCAATTTGAGATGACAGACCTGGGAAAGTTGAGGTATTTCCTTGGTATTGAAGTGTTCCAATCTAGCAAAGGGACCTTCATATGCCAAGAAAAATATGCAAGAGAATTACTTAACAAGTTTGGCATGCAAAACTCTAAAGGTGTAAGTAATCCGTTGGTTCAGAATGAGAAGTTGCGTAAAGAAGATGGAACCAAGCTGATGAATGCCACAATTTATAGGAAGATGATAGGCTGCCTACTTTATTTGACAGCCACAAGACCTGATATGATGTATGCTGCAAGTCTTCTCTCCAGATTCATGCAGGAGCCATGTGAAATTCACCTTAAGGCAGCAAAGAGAGTACTCAGATATATCAAGCAAACTTTAGAGTATGGAATAATGTATGAGAAAGAAATGGAGACTAAGTTGGTAGGTTATGTTGACAGTGACTGGGGAGGATCTATGGATGATTCTAAAAGCACTACTGGCTATGTATTTACACTTGGTTCAGGTGTAATTTGCTGGAACTCCAGGAAGCAGGAAGTGGTGGCTCAATCCACTGCTGAAGCTGAATATGTTGCAGCAGCCTCAGCAGTGAATCAAGCCATTTGGCTTAGAAAAATTCTTAAGGATTTGCTCCAAGTGCAGACTGAAGCAACCCCCATCTATTGTGATAATAAGTCAGCTGTTGCAATGGCTAAAAACCCTGTCTTCCATGGCAGGACCAAGCATATTAAAATTAAGTACCATTCCTTAAGGCAAGCTGAAGATGAAGGAGAGGTTAAGCTAATTCACTGTCCTTCTGAAATTCAAGCTACAGACTTGTTTACCAAAAGTGTCAGCTTGAGCAGATTTGTTAAGCTAAGGAAAATGCTTGGAATTCATAGCAAGATTGTCAAGGAGGAGTGATGTTGGCTGCTGGAAGAAAGTAAGCTGGAAACCTGAAGCCTTTTTGTTAGGAAAATGCAGGAACTTGTCCAGCTAGATTTATCATGATTTAATGACAATGCTTGCTATTTAATTACTTAAATTAGTAGAGATAATGTGCAGTCTTGTTTTGGTATAGGTTAGGTGATTATTAGGTTGTAATGTATGGCCATCTTATGGTGAAATAGTGCTAAGCATGGGGCCAGTTAAATGCACTGCCAAGATCCATTTTTTGTGGAAAATTTGGTGTACCAAAACTTTAATCATGTATATATTCACAAGAAAGAATGGGAACTTATCTTTTTACTTCTCCTGGAAAACAAAATCCTTTGCAATTTTCTTATCTTTTCCTTCCTACAGCTGCTGCATCTCTCTTTTCTTCTTAGTGGACAGGACTTAGACTTCAACTCAGTCTATCAAGACTAACGATATGGTGACAGCTTTCCGTAGGATTTCTCAAAAAATTAAATAAAAAGCCAGAATTAATGCTTATATCCGTTTAACTCACTTGGCTTTTTCCTTGGAATTTTCCTCTGAGTCAGTAGAGTCGGCATCTATTGCTATTAACTTCCCGAATGATTCTTTTGCTTCCCCAAAGAAGTCTTTCACTTTGTCAAGCACTGTCTTTAACTGGTCTGGAGTTGGAAGCTGAAATTTGGACTCATGACAAAAATATATTAGATTGGATATCGACCACCTGCTTAACAGATGGATCACTAAAATCTAATGCTCACCTCAATGACATCAGTAGTAGAAAGTGCAGCTCTCAAATTGCCATTTTCCTATATAACCAAAATATAAAAACAAACTAAGATAATGAACAAATAAAACTCATGCTTTTACAAATAAAAAGCTAGCTTTAATCGAAACAAATTAGAATCTAAGTGAAAAGTCAATTGCTGATTGGTGTGAAGCAACGGCTAGCCACAGAAGCATTACCACAAGTTTGTATCCGTATCTGAATTCAGTGGCCGATCGCAATACACGAAATTGCTTGAATGCTGTCTTCTGTATCTCCTTCTCATCCTACTTGGAAAAAGAGAAGCAGCATTGAGTACAATATACAATTAGATGCAAAATGACTGGCAGTTTGCTAATAAAAGTTAGTTTGGACAAGCTATCAAAAAAGGAAAAATTTTGGCGAATAAAGAAACTAATGGAAACAGAGCTTACCTTGTAAATAACAGCAGCAAGATTTCTGGCAAGTGTATCTTTGTATATATATTTGCCAAGAAAATTATCTTTCGCAGCAACCATGATTTTGGCAGTGGTGCCACCTGCTACTATACTAAGTGGGTACCAAAGATAAACCTATACAAATGACAAGAATTTCAATACAATAAACATTCATATCAACAGAATTATAAATAGATTACAATTTGAGAAGAGTAGTACTAACATTGGCCATACGAATGAAGATAACAAAACGAGGGTTTCCATCGTCTTCAATCTTGGGCAAGGAAGGGGGCGGAGGCCTTTGAAACTGGCGAGGTTGCATGCCTCTTTTCCCCTTAGCTTCAACTACCAGCACTTGTCTCTGACGACAAGACTTTTGGGTTGTGATTCTAGAAGAGAAGAGCGAGTGCTTAACCAGAACATCTTCGTGGGTTCTTGAACTGGATAAAGGAGGTCGAACCAACGCGTTTAGAGACATTCCCACCTCTTTTTCCTTGCTGTTCTTTCTCTATTTCTCTTAATTTTGCTTTACTGTTACTGCACTTCGTCTATGCGTCTGTATTTCTTATCCACATAAGAGGACTGTCCCTGGAATGGCCCGACAATTACGGTGACATTTGTGCCATACACGTGGCAGATATATAGTGGGAAATAAGTCGCTAGTCACCTATACTTAATCATTGACTCTAACCGAATTTTATGTAAAAATAAACTAAATTTTACGTCCTACCAGATTCACTCAAACTAAATTTTACGTAAGATTTCAACATTCAACTTGAATATGTCTTGATGAAAATGACGAAATCATTCCTTCATACCTATTGAAAATGACGATATTCTAATTTATGACTTACTGGAAATGAAATGTACAGGGAGGATGTTAATGAAGGTGTCACTGGATCGAGCTTCAAGGGACTTGGATTCAAAGAAGCTTAAGCGAGAAGCTCCTTGTCACGTTCAAATAATGCCATATCCTTTTCACAAAGAATCACCGAAGCCTCAAATGATCCGTCCCCTTTTCTAGACCCCGTCAACTTCACAAGATTTTCCAGAGTCGTGCCTGGGAAAGTAATCCACACCGGCTTTTCCCATCCAAATCGATTTCATAAAATGGGAAATTACAGACTTAATTTGTAGAATTCCCTTTCACGGCTTTTAAATATACTCATTGACTCTGAGAATACCTCGGTAATGGCTTTGAATGGATCGTCTTGAAGTTTCTTCACGTACTTTTTACTGAAATCTTGTAATTCTATCTCAGTCTCGTCCTTGTGAGCTGAAATGTGGGCGCCGAGGTTGCCTATGGTGTTTTCAGGCAACGGTGGTACAATTTTTCTACGTAAATTCACAGATTAGGACAAGAGAGACGGCCTCGAAATCCCTGAGTTTGACATTGAGGCTTTCAAAGCACATCTCCAAAGCGCTGCTTGTGTTGGATTTTGCACGATTGAACCGGTCAAGTTAAGAGCTAGAGACGTCATGGTAGATGATCAATTCCTTGATGTGAACAAGGACGACGTATTGAATAATGGAACCACCATGTCGGCTACGCCTAGAGCTGTAGCGGACCAGCCCTTCAGGAACGTGCCAAACGTGGCTCCATCGCTTATCTAGTGGGAAAAGCCGAGACTCCAATGGCAAGGCCACCGCATTTGAAAAAGGTTGATTGAACAAGTAGTAGGGAACCTGAGCTTGATTCAGTCGACTCTATCTCCATAAGAACCGACTGAGTGCTTCTAAGTCAGGATGCTCCAGAAATTCTGACAGACCACATTGGCTTGTGCTTCAAAATAGCCAACACCATTGCCGTTGCAGTCAATCGAGAAATTGTCTTTTATTCTTCCGGCTACTGAGAAAAAGCAAGTGCAGAGTTTGGATAGCGATTTCTTTAGGTGGTGGGATCGCTCACCATTTTAGACATGGTAATCGGCATTTGTGTCACTGTCACCATTTGAGTAAGAGAATCAGGGGTCCATAAACTGCAGGAGCGAGCTGATTAAAAAAGGGAGAGCTTGTAACTTCTTAAGTTATCTGGGGGTTTGAGAGAACGGTTTGATGATTTCTTTGGCAATGATGTCAACTTTCTTATAGTCATATTGGAGGGGTTTACAGTAAATGAATAATTCTCCAAGGACTAAATTTTATGATAAAGTTATTTAATTAAATATTTTTTTACTCTCCTACTTAACGCTATTACAAACTATATTATAAAACCTTAACAACTCAAAAGTTTTTTCGCTCTAATTGTAATTTTTTTCAAGTTCAGGCTCATATCAAAACACTCACAATAAAAGCAGGAATAGACGAGGTATGGGATTAAACAATATTTCTTGTTTTGATTTGGTGTTTTTTTTGGTGAAAATTTGTTCAATACGAGAGTCTTCGTTTGAAGAAAATTGTATTTAAAATTGGGGTCTTTTTTGGAGTTTTATAACGGGATCGGAGATGAGCACAAGATGATATTTAGTTAAGTGATTTAATCAGGAGTCAAATTTTTAAAGAATTGCTTATTTATTATAAACCTTTTAAAATAGGTTCGTTTTAACTAATAATTGAAAAAATAAGACAATCACATTAAAAATTTAGGTAAATAACTTTTGAATGCTAAACTTTTATAGCCAACATAATACAAATTGACTTGAATACTTATATCTACTTAGTTTTTTATCATTCATCACTCATTTTAAAATTTTGATCATTTTATTCAAAATATAATAACAAATTTAATAAAACACAATCCAGATTCACCCCCTAGAACTTAAAATGTAAGTTTCCCAAGATTTTGGTTTGTTTCTCTACATTGTTCGAGTTTGTCACAATCGCTATCTTTCATCACTATCATCATCAAGCTTCTTCCCATTGTTTCCAGTTAAATATAAGCAAATAGTGAGACAATATTATTTTTTTAGTTGATTCACATGTCCAAACTCTATTTAGATTTTATAGTACAAAAAAAAGATGTTAATAGCATTAACAATTAAACTTAACAATTTTGGTTCATTTGTTCTAAAGTCTCTTGGCGCTAGGTTTTCATTTTTTATATTCTTTCATGGCTTAAAGTTTATAGACCTAATATAGAGTTGTATCCTAATCTTTTATTGGATGTAATTTGCTCTAGAAAATTAAGATAGTTTAATAATGTATTAACTTTCATCAAACATGGGGATAAATGAACTAACCATTTTATATGAAGAATATTAAACTATAAAAATCTTTTGTTTTTTAACTTAGAGTCTAAGCTTTGATACTAAATAAAATGCAATAATGTTAAGTTAATAATACATGGGATGAACAAGATTTATTAAAATTAATTACAAATTTCAAATTCTAAACAAAGACAATTCTAATATTGCAAGTAAACAATTATATGTAAAAATAAAGAGAGAATGGGTAAAAGGGTCTCATGATTTATAATAGTTAGAAATTTTTTGTCTCAAACTTCTTATGTTCACTTTTTCAAATTAACCGCTTTAAGTTTCATTCAAAATTCACTAATTTCTACGCTAATTTGTTTGAAATTCTGCATAATTCAATAATTATTCAAAATTTCACCCTAGAAAAGATTGAAAAATGATTTTTGTACAACAGTTTCTCTATAAGGCCAATTACAAAATGTATAGCTCAAGAAATTTCTCCAGGATGGGAACTGAGTACAAAGAAAATTCTCAAAAGGCTTGATAATAAGTGTGTATTGCTTGTTGATTTTGTTTCTCTAACTTTCTTCCAACCCCAACCAAAATCCACTTGGTATATAGTAATCTGACACCAATTAGTACCATTTATACACATTCAAGTTTTTGTTTGATAAATATGCTTTCTTTGCATCTTTCAACACTCTAAAAGCTCAGCAATTCTACTTTTTTGTCGCTTGGGGTCCAAAATCCACCAGTTAAATTAAAATCGACTTTATCTTGGTTCATAAAATTATTGCTCTTTTTTCACTTGTCAATACTGAAAATATAAAAACTATGTTTTTCATGGTGGGTACATCTTTGAACGCAAATTCAATGATTAAACAATGAGACTCGGATTTAACAAATTTGAGTTTGTTCTAAACACACAGATTGCGGATTTACAAAAAAAATTAGAGTATTTACAACTTCAAGCCTAGTGGGATTTTGCACATGTTTACTGGCTATGACCTTGAGAGATGCTGTCTTTGAAGCTCTAAACAGAAACCTCCTGATGACAGAAGTCCCTTCTGGAAGCTTATGTGGTGGTGGCACTGCTTGATCACCACGTGCAAACAGAGTGGCTGCACTAAAATCCGGCACAACGTTTTGATGATCACCAGAACCACGGGCAATGTTAGTCCTGTTGTTCATGAATGTGCCCATGCTTGACGTATCCAATATCCTGTGTGACAGGCACAAGCCAATGGCCTTTCTTCCGCAGCCAAAGCACCTTGTTCATGAATGTGCCCATGCTTGACATATCCAATATCCTGCTGCTGAAGTTAGCTCATGAGAAATTAGGCAACGGTTATTCTGCTGATTGTCAACAGGCGGATGTTGCTTTATAGCGTTGGTGAGTACAATCCTTGCTCATAAAACCATTCATTTAAGCTAGAACAATTGTGGCGTGAGTTCAATACAAGGACATTCATGTATCAGTACTGACTATTCATTATTATCCATCTAATATGACCTCTTGCACTCCAGCGACATAATTCAATTGTTAATGAACATTGTTTTCTGGAAAGAACAATATTAGCCTTACTAGTTTTTTTAACATTATCAGGGGAGACTAACTGGATTTAAGAACAATCATGGCATCCCCACTTAACCCAATCACTTCTACTACAATTTGCACAAATAGGAATACGCACAAACCAAAGGTTTCATTTTAGAACAAATGGACAAATATATATAAATACAACATATGTAATGAGATTGAGCAATTCAGCAAGTATATGAGAACTAAACAAAACCGAAGCCAAGAGCCTAACTAACCTGTCATTGTAGGTAAATCCTTCATGTAACTCCTCGAGAATCAACTATAACAATGCCAAAACAACTCTTGTATCCCCTTGAGGGAAAGTGGGCTACAGTAATAGTTCCAGTTTGGGGAGTAAGCAGTAGATGGCATCAATGCAAATGGACTGCAGTGATGCATTGAGAAATAATGACCATTAAGGTTATTGACATTTCAAAGGACAAGCAGCAAAGAGCATGGAAATCAATCCACAAGCATCTGATCTTTTAAAGCACACCAACCATATTGATGCAGTTACCACACCAGTCCAAATTGCAACCTTTTAACTGAACAAAATATCTTCTTATCACTAGCTTGAAGATGTTAGAGTAAGTATCATTTAGGTACAAGGCCTGCTTCACTTGTTGCAGCTTTTTTCACCAGCAATCTCTTCCAATTGCTTCCACACAGCATCATGTTTTGTTTTGATCTCCTCCACTTTTGATTCATCCTCCTGAAACTTGCATGAGCACTCCTCAAATAGTTCAGGATCAATTTCGGAGAACATCTTGCGGACATTAAGTGTCAAGTTCTGGACCACCTGATTCCAGTGATTACAACCATTTTTCTCCAAGGCAGAGAAGATGATAGGCAGTATGACTTTCCTGTTTTGTCTAATTAAGCTCTCAATGTGATCATTGTTCCACAAGTATAAAGCCCTTTCTGCCACCTGTTAAAATAAGCATAAAGTAGCTGAAATCAAATTTAGGAAAGCAATGGCATATGTAGTCAACATTTCATTCTGAGGTAAAACTAAGATCCCTATATGAACATGGAACAACAGCACGGAGATCCAATCTATTTGATCAGGGGAACCTGAATCTAATAAGAGATTCCAGCAAAACATTCCTGAAATTGCTGCATAAGGACAGCAAAAAGTTTATGACTTAGATTGACTCTAACAAAATTATCGAAAATCTTGTTTTAGAATAGAAAAGGTCAGCATTGACGACGAATCCAAAATCATGAAAGTAATCAGGAAATTTTATAAAAAAAAAGTCGGAACCAACATTAAAACTCATTCCACTTTATGCATGAAAAAATGGTTTAATGAACCCCATTACTGACTTATTACCAAACCTTACTTGGCAAAATATGCAATTAAAAACACTCTCCACACTCATTTCTCTAAATACACATTATTGAAATTTTAGAATTGACTTTTCTTGTCAACTCTCAAAAGGTTTTAGGTTTTGCATAACATTAATCTACTAATTTTCCATTGGAATTACAAGGATATTGAGCAGAAACTTAAATTTCCCGATTTCAGTAGTGAATGAATTAGAAAATAATTATGAAAGCCCTTTACCAAAGTCCTTTTAAAGTTCCCATACTCTCGAAGAATACTTACCAGAAACAAGAAATTGACAAAAGATTATCACTAATGATAACAATTTCAAAAAAAGAAAGAAAGATGGTGTCTCAATCAACTTAATATAGAAACATATATAAAGCACAATTGACCAAATGAAGAGTATAAAGCAAGAAAATAAAAAACCATACTTAAGTTAGACTGGAAAGGTTTTACTTAAGTCCTTCCCACTTACATACAAATTAATAATCATTTACTACCAGAATAGAGCATAGTAACCACAAATCTGGCAAGTTTAGATAGCACAAATGTTTGAAATAAATAATTTGAAGATCGAAGTTTGATGACCCATTACCTGGAAATGTGAACTGCTCAAGCACAGAGCAATTTGTCGAAATAGGGGTACCATACATCTCTGAAACTCTGCTGGTTGAGTTGCTTCTAGAACTTCCTCCAGCTCATTAAGGAACATAACCTCCTTCGAACTATTAGTGATTGGCCAATACTTTAACAAACCTCTTATAACAGTGTCTGCAAGTTTGCAGTCTTTCTCCAGAAACTGTGTAATGCAGTATGACAATGGCTGATGGTACATCGGAAGGCATTTTGGTTTATGAAGGGGAATTAGAGCCCGTACCAAGAACAATTTGTGTTCTTCTTTCAGCGGCAAAGCAAACCCATTAATTATACTGCCTAAAACCTCTAAATGCTCAGCAATCCCATTATGCTTCTCAGTTTCAAAAATAAAACGAAAGAAGATGTTATTGATGGCTTTCCGAATAAATGGGCGATGCACCATAAATTTTCCGTAGATGCGATGTAGAATAGTTTTCAGATACTCCCTCTCCCTAGGATCATCAGAATCAAAGAGGTCTAACAACTTGAGAACAAATGAGTGATCAATATACCTTTTAGCCAATTTTGCATCTGTTTCTGGTGATGCAACAAATCTCAGAAGAAGCTCATACACAATTTGCAAATGAGGCCATGCAGGGTCCATCAGAGGTTCTTCCTCCTCCAGGTCAAGGGTTTCTAAAACCTTATTATCCCGGGGTAGTGGTGCAAGTGACCTAAACAAATTGACGGATACCATCTTTACAACTTCTTGCATGACAGTCTCTGTGAATTTCCCATTTGCAGAAGTAATATAATCTACAAGCTCAAGCAACGTCTGCCGCTTGATGTCCTTTTCTTTCAAGTTCTTGGTTGGATCAATGAAGTCAAACACAACACAGCACAAGTTCAGTTTTCTAATAAGCAAATTTTGCTTTTCAGAGTTCTGAACATCCCTGAATCCTGGTAGTGCTTCATAGGGAGTAACTACTGTATTGCCATTCAGTTTAGGGTTTCCAACTTGGGTGAATTTATTTTCTTGACTGCACCCAATATTGACAGCAGAATTGGTACCCGAAATAGTCATATGGTCCAAATTTATTGACCTATCACTCACAAGATCACTGCTTCTAGAACTGGCAGAATCGTTTAAAGAAGGGGCAGAAGGACTCCCAAATTCACGAGTCTCAGATGACTTGGCCGGCTTCCGTGGAAGCCTACCAAGTATCTGCTTTATCATAGCTCAAATAAACCCTAAGAAAAAGTCTTCGCTTAAACCCAGGCGTGGCTGGAGGCTACATCAAAGCAGAAGCCAGCCCATGAGAGAGATAAGAACCTCCACGTCACAAAAAACAAAAACCCAGATGCATAAAATCAATTTCAAGTCAGAGAAATTAGCAAACCGAATTATGTGAATGCTAACACCGGAACAAAAACCCCAGTAGCACACATCAATGCATCAACGTGGTAACTCCGGTTACGAAACCTAATCATCTAATAAAATGGAGAAATTTCTTCACATGTACAGAGTTCAAGAGCAAGAAATAACATCGTTTGACTTAGTTCCAAGTACCCATATGCCCAAATCAAACAATAAGAATGTAAGAACTATATATACAAGAAATACAAACTAGAAGCTCCTATTACCTATGCTTTCCCATTCACCTCTTGAGATTCTCCCCCCTGATTTCCCTACAACTAGCACATAATTCAGTTGAGTCAAGCAATAACACGATCTGGGTTCCACAATAATATCATGAGAAAATACGTAAAAGGAAATAAAAAAGTATAATAGAAATAGAAGATGAACCAAAAGCCAGGCACGTAACAAGAGACTGGGATGATAAAATACTTACAAATACACCGACAAGCTTGAGATGGCTGTAGCAACCGGCAAGATAGACTACAGATTTTATTTATATAAGGCCAAATACGTTTTTCCGACCTGAAGGTTTCCCCAAATGACATTTCGCCCTCAAAAACTTTTAAAAATTTAAATTTCTACCCCTTACCCCATTTCCTTCCAATTTTATTAATTTTTTTACTAAAATAACTAAAATACCCTTTAATAAAAAATAATATTAATATTAAAATAAATTTTAATAGAAAATAATATTAATCTAATAATAATAAATTTTAAAATTTTAAAAAATAAAATAAAAATTTTTAAAATAAAATAAAAACTAAAAAAACCATCACCGTCGTCGTTGACAATATCATCTCTACCGTCGAGGCGGTTAGATTTGACTATCAATAAAACTAAATGGTCATTTCTAGTTATATAATTAAATTAATAGTAATCATCATAGAGGATGATATTATTTTAAATTTTTTAATAATTTTTAATTTTTATTATTTTTAATTTTATATTTTATTTATTTTTTAAAAATTAATTTTATTATTTTATTGATTTTTAATTTTAAAACTCTTCTGATTAATTAAACTTAATAATTAATTATTAAATTTAATGGTTGATTTTAATTAAGAGGTGAGTATGTGATTTTTTAAGATTTTTGAATAGGAAAGAAATTAAAAAAAATCTTTGGTGGGAGAAGAACAATAAATTAAAAAGGGGCAAAGGAGACCGTCGATAGAGGGAAGATTCAGCGACCGAAAATGGAACGTCCAATCCAAGAAGATTAAAGCAACCATTTCTCTTTAGACTTTAGACCACTTACTTTAAGAATATATAATAAGATCACAGCCTGGCTTAAAATATAATTTGATTACATTTACAAGATGACATCATTTGCTTTATCTAACGTTATCAGAAACATTATCTGTACCAAATTTACCAAAACCCCTTGTCATCATCAACACTGTTCAGCTCCAGGGATGGGACCAGTTTCACTTTTAACTTCTGTACTAATTTGAACAATATTGTTCTTTCAAGGCTTCTTCGATATCCTTTTATCTGTTTGATTTGAAATTGTCTTGAATCAGGTTCCAAATCAAAGGTAATTATTGCTACCAGGCCCCATGTTTTCAAAGCCCTTTTAAGTTGGAGAATTTGCAAAGTTTGATAACAAGCCTTACAAGATGAAATAGAATCCATAAAAGTGCTAATTTAGGACTAGCAGTGTCTTTCTCCTTTAGTCCTTTCATTGCTAAGAATTTATACTAATAAATTCTTGTGGGTTGCATTTCGTGCCCATTTATGGATGGGGTGGATTACTTTCGTCCTTTTTTTTTCCGAAATGTTTATAAGAAAGTTGTTGAATCAATGCATAGGTTATACATCTTCCATCAAATATCTCTTTTTCGTTAGCAAGAACCCTTATCCGCTCAAGAAAGTTTTCAATTACTTGGGGTGTCATTTATGCACTTATCCTCATGCGCCTATTTCAAGGAGCGTATTTGGTTTTAGGGTTTTTATTTTATTTTATTTTATTTTATTTGCGTTCTCTTATTTATCGAAATGTCGCATGTAACTGTTTCGCACTTCTCCGTATTGCGCCCGGCGATGAGGACGCGATGCGGTGCAAAGTCGTGGCTTTAATAAAGGCGGATAACATTGATGGCGCTCTTGTTACAAGTCAATTATCTGAAAAGGTCATTCTCTACTTCAGTTTACTTCAAGGCTTTTAATTTTATGGTGTTTCGTGCGGTACTTATTCTTATTTTCTTAATTATAATTCGTTTCCATGGTCGACTCTTGATATATTGTGTTAAAACGTAGTTGAATTTTTTTTGGAGAACATGTCCAATTGCATTTGCATGGTAGCTGCCATGATAGAATATTTATTTATTTTCTATTCTGAAGTTCGTTCAGTTTTCCGTTGATATTTTCCATCACACTATTGAGAGTGAATTTTCTCTCCTAGTTTTGAGTTCTTGTATAATGGCGTGAGATAGTATTAATTTTGGGCAATCTGTGTCTGAACCCGATGCTTCTGAAGTGGACATTAACTTTGCATGTTGATTTTAATGTTCCTTCTACTCTTCTAAATAGGCTTACTGCCTACACAGGCAAAACAAGTTAGATGAAGCATTGGAGTTATTGAAAAACCAAGACAGCAACTTTGCTTCCATGCTCTTGAAATCTCAGTCTTATATCGTTTAGGAGACATAGATGCCTGTGTAAATATATATATATATATCAGAAGCTTCAAAAACCCAAGATTGATTCTTTGGAAACAAATTTTGTGGCTGGTTTGATTTCGGCCGAAAGGGCTTCTGAAGTGCAAGGCACACTGGATGGACTTAGGATTAAAGCAAGTAGCAGCTTTGAGTTGGCATACAACATAGCTTGCTCTTTAGTTGAAAGGAGTAAGTACTCTCATGCAGAACAACTCTTGTTGGCTGCTCGAAGGAATCAAACACTGTTATCATAATGGTTTTTCTGGTGACAGTATATGACTTAGAACAGTACTGGAACTTTTTGAATATATCAATGTTTCTATTTTTGTATTAACCTTATGTTAGTGGTATTCCAGTAATTATACAAAGAACATTTCGAGGGTAAATACAAGGATGATAGTCTCTTATGAATATTCAGTTTGATTTTAACCATTTTCTCAGGTTGTGAAGCCAGTCAATTCACATGAACCCTTTTTGTCTGTTGGCTTCTATTTTCTAACACCTCTTGTGCGAGTAGTTAAAGTTTATTACTTCTTGTAAAGGTGAGATAGTTGAACTCTGTGGACACTGGTTTTACTTCTTCATGCAAATAAGACGGACCGGGTATACTATGGCAAATTTTTCTCTGATTTGTCTCAATTTTCTATTACCTTTTAGAAAAAATCCTTTGGCTTCGAGATTCCCGGTTATGTGATGTCTTATACCTTCTCATGCTGAAACTTTACAGGCTCAAGAACGAGTTGCCGCATTGCCAGGCCTTTTCCCTGGCAGTGTGATGCCGACACTGCCAATGCCTCCCATTTTTTATTGTGAATGGTGGAGGAGGTTGATCTATCTACCCTGTGAATTAGGTGACCTACATTTTTTGGCGGCCATTGTCCCCGTTGCTTTTTTTAATTTTAATGTATTTTATAATTTTTAATATTTTTTAAAATTTGTATATTTTATTTAAATATTGTGTGAATATTTTTATTATTTTTATAAAATTTATTTTATTATTTTACATATTTTTTCGATTAAAAAGATAAAAATATACTTTTAATTTTTAATATTTATCAGTTCATCGTTAAATTTAATTATTAATTAATAAATAAATATTTAAATTTAAAAAAAATTAAGGAATGAAATTTGGTCATTAAAAAAAATCTTGGGTGAGAATATGTCCTTCAACCCATCCATATATAACTAAAACTTCAAATCAATATCAATTTTACCTCATTTTTTATCTTAAGAACTCTAATTTTTCAAACTTATTTTGTTCATATTTTCATTTGAAAATCAGTTCAAACTCAAAGAAATCAAGGTTATTATTCACATGGTATTGTTCATCTATATTGTTGACATAATCGAGAAACAACTAATCGATCTCTAGGAATCCCAAATAAACACAATGTTTCAATTATGCTCCATTGAGAAAAACAAGAATTTGATTCTAATATGACTTATTAACTGTTTAAATTCATATCTAACATTTCTTCAAATGACATGAGTCTAACTAACTTACTACCCAGACAAGAGTTGAATTCGAATCAAATATATTTAGATTAATTTTTGAGTTTGGTTTAAATAAATTTGAAATAAACTATTCAAACCAAAATACGAGCTCGAACTATAGTTTTGAAAATTGATAAATACAAATTCGAATATGAATTGTACGAACCAAATAAAAACATAAACCCAAACTTAAATTAAAATTTTTTTAATCATATATTATTAATTATTTTTATTAATTATAATTTTTAATAAAATATAAACACAAACTATACGAACCAAATGTAAATACAAACACGAATAAAAAATGAATATGAATCCAACTCTCAAATCCAAATTTGAATTTAAACTTTACTATAAAAAATTTAGCAAATACAAACTCAAACACAAACCGAAACATAGCAAATGAACTTGAAAACGAACATATATATATATATTCATATTCGGTTTGACTCTAATTCAACCCTAACCCGGGCTACTCATTACGGTCAAATATTTTCGTATTTGACTATTCTTTTTTCAAAGATTATTATTCTTTTTTATTATTTTTCATAAAAAGAGATTTTAAATAATCACCAATTATTTCACATAGGATGTCGTTCTAAACATGTCAAAAATTACTGGATAAACATAATTGCTGTGTCTCATTGAAAGTCATTGTCAAATACATTTTTATATCATAAAATAGATCGATTCTGGAACAGAGGAGAAAACCAATTTTTGTGGGGCTTCTGTTTGATATATTTTCTTGTTCGCCATGAAGGCCATCATCAAGGAAGTTGGAGTATTCACCAAACAGAAATTATACATGGGCCACCCTTTACAGAGGAAGTCATGAAAACCAATACTAGAAGGGATTAAGATTTGTGAATGAGAAGGATAAGAGGGAAAAAAAAAGGCATTGATGATGGTAAGAACATTCTTGTAACATTCCACAAAATCTGAAACATATTTGCGTATTTCCTTGCTTACATCGTTTGTTATCTCCATTAGCAATACATCTTATAAAATACGATTACAAGATAAATAAAGAAGTCTCGAGTTTGAACAACAAACTTGGATTATTTTTTAGTTTTCTTGCGGAGGTCTTTTATCCATTTGAGGCTTAACAATCCCTTCATAGACTTGTTCTTAGATCCATCTTTTTCATTATTCTTGTTTTTGTCTGAAGCAGATGCTGGAAGGTCAGAGTTGTCAGTATCCCATTGATCAGCCCAGGATAACCCAGAATCCATCTCTCCTTTGATTCCTTATCTTCCCAGAATTTTCTTCACTAAACAGCTTGAGGTGCTCAGCTTTTGAGACCTGAGGTAAAACTCTAAGCAAATCTGCTTATTTTAACACCTATGAATAGCTCCTTTTAATTATCTCAACGGGAAAAGAGTTAGTTATATTATGATTTCGGATTTTAGTTTTAGTGGTTATTAGACAATCTTTTGACAAGATGTATGTTCTACCAGCCAGAATTATTTTGGTAATGTTCGGTAAAACAGTTATTTTTCTTTTAAAAGGACAAAGACAGCACTTGATTGAAAGAATTTTGACTTGGTATGCATTATTAATAAACTAAAGATCTATATCCAAGCCTAACCTTGTATTCATGAATCAATTACTGGGAACCATATATAGCCCTTTAAAAGGGCCAATAATCATGGAAAAACTACGTACATCTTAACGTTTTAGTTATTGCTAATATTGATCCCCACTCTTAATTGAAAGATTCTGTTAGGAAACAGTAAATTTTCTTATCAATGATTCAATGAGAATTCAATAATTTTATAACTATACAGTAACCATTTGGAAGCCAATGGTTTAAAAATTAAATTAAGGAACAACAAAAACATAATCAATTGCCTAACCTTTGCAGTTTGGAATCATCATCTAAAAAATTCAACAAGACTTGCAATCTCCCTACACGATAACTTCGCCTCAGAGGCCAATTTCATGCTCCTAACAATTGCAAGCCCTGTCCGTATGTGCATGGATGTCGGTTTATATGACTTGGCCTCCTTTTCCCTCCCCATAGCCAGAGCTTGCCTAACAGGAATTACATTTTCTTACCAAAATTCATGTAAAACTCCATGTATTAGCTCCCAGTAACCCCGCTCCCTACAAATGCAAAAGATTGTGCTTCCATTTGCTGTCCAGCAATACAAATCAACCCAATCTCTGTTCATCACCTCCATTTGGCCCTGCGCCTGAGGCATGTAATAGAAAGGCATAGTTGGCCAGGGCAGAGCAATCTCAGGCTTTCCCTTTTTATATGGGCACTTTACTTCTAGGATGCCACCCCCTGGAAAACAGTCAAGAAGACCATCTGGGAAAGCTCCGAACCAATCTAACTGCTCCTCTGCACGGACTGCACTGCAAATCCTAATGAGCTCACGTTATGGCAAGTGATGTTTTTATATCAGTCTATAGCAGCAGCTTCATCGACCATATCCCAGTCCATGGCAAACTTTTTAGAATGTTCGATAGTTTGTACCTCAGAGGCAAATACTTTCTCATGCCAGAGCTTGGCTTGACAGCTTCCCTTCCAAAAACCCAAGGCATTTCTGAAGGTGCTTGTAGTCAGCTTGTCCCTTCTAAGTGCAAACCATTCATCAGTTAGATGGAGTGTATCATTTAGGGCAAGGCTGGCAGCCACCACCAGTAATGAAGGAGTACAGACAATGAGAGGGGAAGTTTAGATATCAATGGTGCTGTGCAGGTTGAAAATTTTCTGCATATTCCATTTTCATGCCTTCTCTTTGGGGAACATGGTGTAACTGCTTTATGGTGAATCCTGCTGAAACTAATTATGCAGGCATTGCTCATGGCTGAGAGGATCAGGCAGCTGGTGATGTTATTTGGCCGAAAGGTCCTACAAAAGCTAAATACCATATGAAAGATTGGTTGAAGATTCAGGGATCAAACATTTAGATAAAGGTATGTTTCCTTGTTAAATATTTTGTCTACCATAGAAGTATGATCAACTGTTAAGGTTGCAATTTAAGAAAATATTTTCTTTAGGGGGAAAACACATTGTATACCAGTCATTGCAGGCATTATATGCTATTTTCTTTTCTCAGATGCAAATGAACTTGTTGCATCGTCCCAAACCATACTGTGAATCATTCTTCTCCTAGTAGTTAAGTGACCAACATGTTAGGTTAGAGAAATCGTATTTAACAATCAAGGATACTAAATGGAACCTTTTGTCAACACAGAAGACAGAAGTTGACCAATCCAAAGAATGCTCAAAATATAATCACAAGAACACAAAAATTCTAACTGCGAATGCTCCTGCCTTTGTAGGTAGTCGGCAGTTGATCAAGTAAAGAGATTTAAAACCCCGCATTTTCAATTGCAGCCTAATGACTAATCCCATTAAAATGATGGGCACATATATGACTGTAAAAGACATATCTTTAACATGAAAACCCTAACCTGCCGTCTATCAGATTTCCAGCAAAGACGACTGCAACATAATAAAAATTCCTAGACAAATGGATAAGATAGTGACCCAAAAAAAAAAACAGACACCAAAGATAAGAAAAACCAAAGTCTCAGAAACTCAAATAAAGTTAACAACAATACAGTTAAATAAAAAATATTGACTATATTACTTGGAAGGATTTCGATAAAATACCTGCAAGACAACCGGAAGAGTCGCCAGAAATGACGATGGTATGCGATGAAAGGAAAAGAGTTGAAAAAGGTATTCCTCTTTCTTCTGATTAATCGAAGAGACCTGCATCACCATCATCATCCTTTTCTCAGCCTCATCGGTTTGCCTCCAAAGTCCAAAATAATAAAAACTCCATGGAAGTTTAAAATCTAGAACTCTTCATGGTCACGGCGACAGGGAGACGGGAGCCTATTGAGAACTCTTACCATTTCAACCTGAAGGTCACAGTCGCAAATTTTCGGAATTCCAAATTGAAACGATGCCGTTTTCAACGTAAGTTGACCATTAAGACTAAGGCCAAAGTACTATTCCCACCCATAGTTTGAGACGGGTTCAAAATTCTACCCTGCAAATTTCAAAAGCCCAAACTCCCACCTGTCAGTCAAATTTAATATTAAAAATAATGATATAAAATAACAATTCAGGAACTTTTTTATCTTTTTAAAATTAAAATTTTATAAATTAAAAATATATTTTATATAAATATAAAATATTAAAAATATATTTTAAAAAATTTAAAAATTTAAAAAATTAAAGCAGTCATGGTCGTTGACGTTGACAGCGGTAGCCATCCAAAATGGAACCAGATGGCCTTTTTTAATCACTTAATTCTAGGCTTCCCCATTAGGTAGAGGCGATCAGATTTGGCTATTTCGGAGAGAAGTAAGAGTCTAAAATAGTCGAAAAGAGTCAGTCTTGATTCCACTGATTGTTTCCAGTCATTTTTTCTGACGGAAGAGGCCAAATCTGGCTGTCTCTGCCAAAACTAGTCGCCTCCGCCATCGACACCAACGGTAGTAGCAGTTTTATTTTTTAAATTTAAATTATTTTTTAATTTTTTAATTTTTTTAAAAAATTTATATTTAAAAATTATTTTATAATTTTATTATAAATTTTTATTTTTAAAAAGATATTTTAATTATTTTATTTAAAAAATTATAAAAATTGTTTGAAATTTGACTAGAGGGTGAGAATTTGGACTTTTAAAACTTAGAGGGTGGGAAGTGAGCATCTCAAACTATGGGTGGGAAAAAGGCCTTTAACCTTGAGACTAATGCAGCTTAGGACTAAAAGAATTAATAAATTTTTCAAAATTTAATCATTGAATTAAAAATATTTATGATAATTAAAAAGCTAAAAATGACATTCAATAAAGTATTTATTTATTTAGATTTTAATGAAAAGTCTCAGATCTTAGGATATTTATGTATAAAAATACGTAGAATTTGTATTATTGTACAGAGTAGATAAGTAGAAGGGAGAAGTCCACTTCGACTCGAGAGATGGCATCGAGACATCCCTCATTCTTCGCTAAATATTAAATAAGCTTTTACTCGACGCTTCCTATTTCTCTCTCTTTTCTGCTCCCATTTCCACCTCGTCTGTAATTTTTACTGAAACTAGATAATTTCTAATCAATCCCATTTTTAATCTTTTTAGAGTCGCACCTCCATCATCATGTACTTGTCCGAAAAGCCTCGACCCATTGATTTTTACAAAGATGAAGCCGCAGGCGCCACCGCCCGCGACATGATCATCGAGGTCACTTCCAATGGGGACTTGCCTCCTCAGCAAATGATTCTTGGTGATAGTAGCGGCGGGGAGGACCATGAAGTTAAAGCTCCCAAGAAACGAGCCGAGACGTGGGTTCAAGACGAAACCCGGATCCTTATTGCGTTTAGGAGAGAAATGGATGGTCTCTTTAACACATCCAAGTCTAATAAGCACCTGTGGGAAGAAATTTCTGCAAAGATGAAAGGCAAGGGTTTTGACAGGTCCCCAACCATGTGTACCGACAAGTGGAGGAATCTTTTGAAAGAGTTTAAGAAAGCTAAGCATCAAGAACGAGGTAGTGGCTCTGCCAAGATGTCTTATTATAAGGAGATTGATGAGATTTTGAAGGAGAGAAGCAAGAATGCACAGTACAAGACCTCTAATGTCTCTAGTAATTCTGCTAATAAGGTTGAAACTTATATGCAGTTCTCTGATAAAGGTATAAAATTTACTGGTTTTTGTTTCTGGCTTTTGTTTCTTAAGGCCTTTTCGGTGATGGGTTTTGGGGAATCGAAGATGGTTTGTCGAAATTCGTGCAGAAGTTTTGTCTTTTAGGTGCCCTTTTTTGGTACTGCTTGATTGTATTGTTAAACTTGTAATATGTTACTGCATGCATATAGAACTTTTAGACTCTGAACTTTGCTAATTGTGGATGGAAAATGGATCTGCTAAAAGATATTCTTTTGGGAAGTTTGAAACAGCGGTGGTTTTTATATTTTAGGTATGTTGAATTTATGCTTGTCAAAATGGGTTTGATTGACTGCACTGAAATAGATGTATTCAGAAGGTTTGCTTGAGTGCTCCTTAAGAGGATTTGTCTTTCTTAACTAGTAAAGCCCATGCTCTTACGATGGCTATTTTCCAATTTTTGGGATGGAATGTATATACCGTGCAAAGCTGTACGATTTTTTAAAATAAGTATAATGAAACAAAATTATGATACATAATCAACTCTACCATAACTGGGATGATGGTGGTAATGAGTGTACATGTTTTAGTTTGTATGCTACTTATTATGTCACAACTTTGTGCTTGGATTTTGCTCTCTTAAGTTAAGAATCTCAGTTGCTACTTTTAAATGCAAGGCATTTATCATATAATCAATGAGAGGTGGCTACATTTCGGTGAGAGTATCTAGATTATAAAGTGCATAAATTTCTTGTTTATATTATAAAATTTACACTTCATGCTGTCAAAAACTTTAATAAGCTTCAATCCATTTTCTTCTATTTCATTTGGGAAGTGGAAAAATGGGGAAAGAAGAAGAAACTTTCATTTAATCAATTAATTGATCTAGAACGAAGAAGATGGCCTATGTATTTTGTTCTGTGACATGTTGCCTAATCTCATATTCTGTTATAAAACTAGCTAGTTTTTTGTGTTTTTTTTTTTGTTTTTTCTTTTGTAATTTGAAGTGTCAAAGCTCCATGAACAAAAAAATAATAATAGTCTTCTACGGACTAATAAATATCTGGATAGTTGATCTAGTGCTGCTGGTGCTATTCTTCAGTCAAAGCAATTCCTTTTCCTGTGGATGACAATGTAGCATTAGTGGAAATTGATGTAAAACCTCATGCTGTTTCAGGATAGAAATGGATTTTGGACTCTTGAGCCAGCAATTGTATACATGATAATGGTTGTTTGATAAATTTCCCATTTTGTCCTTATAGCTGTCTTATTAAATTTTTAGCTTTGGTCATCCGTCCTTTTTCCTTGCTCTCTCACACTCTTGTTGTATCTGTCAATAGACATCTCATGTATTTCTGAGGCAAGACTGTGTGACATTCAATTTTGACCTAAAAGTTTCCTCTTCACTTGTTCTATTTCTTCATGGAGCTCAATGTTTTAGTTGTTATTGGATGAGCAAGTACAAGTTTAGAGATCTGTTAATTCTCGCAACATTGTCTGGTGCTGAGCCTGAGTTCGGCGAAATTACTGTAGCTCTGCTGGTTTTTGAGGTGAAGATTTGTCAATTTGAGATGCGTAGCTGTTGGACTTGCATTTTAGAGTTAGTTTTGTGGACAGGTTGGGCAGATTGTAGTCTTGAACTAGTGATTAAATCTATGTTTTAGTGTCAGAGTGGAGCACAACAGTTGCTGTTCTGTGTCTCTCTTCCTGCATGTGAGACAGGGATGGTGAATGGGCTTGGCAGAGTTCAAGGGTGGGGATGGGCAAGTAAAAATGGCTCCACCCACCCTTCACCCCTCTGTTCATGCTCCTAAGATATCTATTCATTTATGATATAAATTACTTTGAGTTAACATGCATAGGACAAACTAATGTATTTGTGCAGGTGGCCTGTTATCTTTGGGATCATGGATTACGTCCTTGATGTAGAGTTGATTTTCAGATTACGTGTGTGCACTTTTCTTTGTCTTCATGTGTAATGGAAGACATAGTGTTTTTCTCAGTCTCTGAGCAGCCTTGACCTGTCAACTATGTCTACAAAACTTTCAATTGGTCAAAACATACTGTTTATTTGTTATTTGACAGCTGAACCTACATTTGTAGTTGGAAAATCCCAATAGGTTGACTGGTTTTTCTACCAATAGGTAAATATAAATTTGATAAAGTTTAGAAAATGATTTAAGAGGTTAATTCATGTGTCATACTGTTAGGAGCTTTGGGGGGCTGTAGTTCCTAGGGAAACTTGGTCAGTGAGTTAGGTGCACAAGTCATTAATTTTAACATGCTTGTTTTGAATTGTTTGTCTCATCCATATGTTCTGTGTTGTCTCCAGCACAAGATGCCAAATTTAGAATTCTTTTTATTTAAACATAGAGGTCTTAAATCATAGCCTTGCCAATACTTTATAGCTTATTATGCTTTCTATAAATGCTCTGGTTTTGAATGATCAAAATCTCGTATCATCTGATGTATTTTTTTTCAAGTGCCCAGTATTATGAGGTGCTTGTGAGGTGCAAACTTGGGTTTGCGAGCAGATTACTAATCCTGCCTTTTAAAGACACAATAACTAGTTTCAACTTTATGATAATACTCTGTTTGGGTTGTGTACTGAAGTTTCTATAGATAAGTTTATTTGTATATCCTATTATACTCTAGCAATAATACTAAAATCTTTTGTCATGTATTATTCAACAATTCACAAAAATTATTGGATTTATGCAGGTTTTGATGATGCTAGTATATCATTTGGTCCTGTAGAAGGTATGACATTCTAATATGAGTTCTTGGCATTCCAAGTTTATAATTTGGATTAATGAATGAACTTGTTAAAAGCAGCAATTTTTAATGCAGCTATATTTTTCTGTGCCTGACCACCTTGTAAGCAGTAGCTTAACTTCCACAAAGTTTCTCTTTCTGTTTGCTGCCTGGTCTCCAAATTCTCAATCATTACCTTCCTTTTATTAAGGAACTCTGTTTCAGCTAAGTTTTCTACATTGAGGAGCTCAACTAAGTTGGTGCATAAAATCATATGAAGTTGATTCTCTGGAAATTAAAATCTTCTTGAGATCTACTAATTCTCCGTCTTCTGCTGTTACTTCAAATTACACCTTTTTTTTTGTGCTTACAGCATCTTTACTCTTGTCTTGCTACACCGATGCTTTTTTATACTAAACGCTGGTCAAAGTCTCTGAGGGAGTTTCCCTGCTTGTCTTAACTGTTCCTTGCATTTGAACCAATCAATTCTCATGAATAAAAGATAACTACATGCCTTCCTTATGTTAACCCATGGGAGAAGTAGAGAAATCTAGGAGAAGATGATAAGAATAACTAATCTGTTTATGTGTGAGAAAAGGAAATTGAAGGTCTTCATCTAGGGGTAAGAAGTATATATACTTGGGGGAAGAAGATAGCAATAAGATTTTTGGTTAACTGATATATTAACTACATTGGTATGGGGACCTGGGTATCTTCTTGCTAGATTTGCCTTTTGGTAGGTTGAACTAAAAATTGATTAATATACAACATCAATATATAAGACTTTTTTGGAACTTGATCTTTCTATCTTTTCTTTGTTTTTAATATGTTGGGTGGACTAAGCAACTAAGCACCAACTTCCATGAAACTATCCCCTTCAGATTAATTACCAGTGGAATTAGCTTTTCGGAACTGTTTTTTCAAAAAGAAAGGTGTTTCTGTACCACTTAAGAGATATTTTCCTTGGGAATATGTTCGTTTATGATCACAGACTAACCTTTCAGTTAGATATATCTGCTTCTATTTTATTTTGAGTTTATATCTTGGGACTGAATAAACTCCTCCCTTGATTATTGATTAGTAGGTTGAAAAAAATAAATCATCTCCCTTAAGAAGATCCTCTAGTATATCTGAGCTAGTCTTCCCTTTTCTCACATGTTATATGCAAGGTTCTTGGCTGGCTATGAATTCATCTGTATACTGCTGATATATCGTGTGCTTTTTCAATTGATTTATCTTAAATGAGATATGCTTTTCGTCCTGTTTAAGTTTTTTGGTGTGCAGCTAGTGGCAGGTCAACACTCAATCTTGAAAGACGGCTAGATCATGAGGGACATCCTCTTGCTATTACCACAGCTGATGCTGTTGCTGCCACCGGAGTACCTCCTTGGAACTGGAGGGACACCCCACCTGGAAATGGTAAAATTTGTAAATTAAAAGTTTATTTGAACTTATTTTGCCTAAAGGTGCAGAATTTTCTCAAAGCATACGACGTATGCTTTGCCTAAACTTTGTGGCTTAGAGCACTCTTAGTACTGTCTGAATGAATCTGATTCATTCCTGTTGAATTGATTCAGAGCTTTTGTGCTCACACCTTGTTTTTGATATGAGAAATGCTTTTGTTGTTTTATGCTGATACATTACTATCCTTTTTTGGCAGGTGGGGATGCTCAGCCATATGTTGGGAGGGTTATATCAGTAAAATATGGGGATTACACAAGAAGGATTGGTATTGATGGTACTGCAGATGCCATCAAGGAGGCGGTCAAGTCTGCCTTTGGGATAAGAACTAAACGTGCATTTTGGTTGGAGGATGAAGATCAGATAGTTCGGAGTATTGACAGGGACATGCCACTGGGGAATTACACTCTTCACCTTGACGAAGGTAAACCTATGTCTTCTATAATTAGAGATGCAGAGAAATGGAAGTTTTGCCAATCCTGTTGATGTTCACTGATGTTAAACTCTGATATTCAGGATTGTCAATTAAAGTGTGCCTCTATGATGAGTCAGATCACATTCCTGTGCATACTGAAGATAAAACTTTTTATACTGAAGAGGATTTCCGTGTTTTTCTGGCTCGTCGTGGCTTGACATGTCTTAGGGAGTTCGATGGGTACAGAAATATTGATAACATGGATGATCTTCGACCTGGTGCAATATACAGAGGTGCAACTTAAAAGTCGGCTACTTCATCTTGATAGCCTGTGTAATTCTCATATGTGCGCAAGGTGCTCTTGAGGGTAGTAAACATTTACAGCTAAAGAGCCCACCGGGAACTAAATGGCTCAATTGTATATAGTTTTGTTTTATCATGTTTGTCTTTCCATATGACTGTAAATACTTGCTTTCAGTGGAAGAAAAAAGTATTCCGTGTTGCTACTCTCTCATGATGCAAGAATTTCTTGAAAAACCTTCCATTACCTGATAAACGGATAGATAAAAACTGCATGTTAACTTTTACAGGCTATAGAATTTTCAAATTTTATATTTAATAATTGTTTATGTAGACTTGTTTAACTATTATTTAGAATATTTATCTATATGGTTTATCAGTCTGATCATTGGATTATTCCTTTTACAAAGATTAAGGTTTACTTAAATGTGTACTGGTCTGATCATTGATTGAAGGGGAGAACATGAAACATGGGAATGCAGTATGTGGTTGATGCAAATGAACTTGAAGCAACATATCGTCTTTCAATTCTGCGCAACACAAACATGCAATACCATGTTTCTCCAGTGAAAGTTAAAGATAAGAATTCCAACTTGATCAACAAGAAACTCAGAGTTTCTTCTCTGTTCTTTAGTTGATAGACATGGGAAGCCTGCTTAAATCGAAGTACATGATTAGCCAATTTCTTCCATACCAACCTAGCAACAAAAAAATGAGAATGGAAAGATTCACAGTACATCAGAGAAACAAAATATTGTTGCTGAAGAAAGAAATGGTCCTTTGGCTGGCTGGCTGGCTGCACTTCGCAGCTCATCCCATTCATCGTTCTTGTATGATACAAGAGGATCAACCTTGTGTATCTGTATAACCAAAGAGAGAAATTAATTGTATCCAAGAAAACTTCTTCATTTGAATTCCAGTCATAATCACTCTCTCTGCAGTCTCATTACCTTGGTATCAAACGAATGCAATTTCACCATTTGTGGATTTGCAATCAGCTTGGGGTCACTCTCAACCCAGGTAAAAGGAACCCCAACATCTTTATCTGTGTATGCTAACACATCAAACACACCTAGTACAAAAACAAGGCATTAAGGAAATTATTCAGGAAGACCCTCAAAAGAATTGCTTTGTAAACACTCATGCTAAGAGGTGAATGATCATCTAACAGGGTTCATCAAGGCAGGGCAAGTAAGTAATGCTTGAGGCAATTTGTCTCATGATTGCTTGTATCTCTCTCATAATTTCTTTTTCACTCTTTTCCCTTGACACACTGAGAAGTGGCACATGGAAAAAGAGGAAAAAAAATTAGACTCACATTCAGGTAAGCAATCAGCAAGGCAAATAAATGTTAAAATCAACACTTACCCCTGATCAACAACCTCAACATCTGTCTCAATACTGAAATTCCAGCTCTCTAAAACCTCATTGTTGGCCTTGCTCATGATTACTAGAACAACCCTCTGTAATTTCCCAGCTTCCAGCCACTCTATAGAAAAATTAAAGATCAAACACTTAAAGTCATTCAAACGCAATAGGAATGAAAATAAATGACAAGAAAGAAACATGCCAGACTGATTTGACTTTCCCAACATATTTTTAGCAACTAAGAATACCTGAGAGCTGAGACGTGAGGTTGGCAATGAAGGATTTAACACCCTCATCTTGAGTAAGCAGCATTGGGAGCCCATATTTCTTCACTTTGACAAAACAAACTTCTGTATAAACCCCACGATTGTAGAGTATACTAAACACGGTTTACCAATTAAAAAAAAAAAAAAATCACTTTCTAGACCCAAAATTATTACACCACAAACCTGAAAAAAAAAAAAAAAACCAAGAATCAAGATCCAATCTCTCTACCTGTTTGTCGCATAACCTGAAAATGGGTTTGAACAAAAATAAAAACATCAGCCACAAATTTCTCTAAACCCGAAGTAAAGATAAGATGTCAAATTAATGAAAGTCACCAAAAGGTTCGAAACAATTCAATTCGCACCGAAACACTCGCAGACAATGGCTGCCGAACCGCGTAGAGTGATTATGTCTTTAACGATTGTTCTTGATGCCATTATTTGAACAGAAGAAATATGCGAAGAAATCAGAATGAAAAGCGGTGAGTTGAAGTTCTGCTGAAATTTAAATTAGTTAGGGTCAGCGGAGATTAGAAGTCAAGAAAAGGGACAGGACTATTCGGTAATTTAGTAGAATATTTTGGTTTTAGGGGAAATTTATATAATCGTTAAATGACTGTTGTCTGGCTTGATTTAGAACTAAATGACAAAACTATCACTATAAGAAAACAAAAAACTACCTACCAGTTTTACAAGGTTACTTTCGTAATTTTGAGTCAACCTAAGGGCTAACTAACGGTTCATGAAGTAAAAGGATTACAATGATAGATGTTTGAATAGTTAATCAAATAAACTGCAAGGACTAAATTGCATTCTTGCAAAATGAAAGGCGCGCTAACGGCTAGTTTTTTGGTTCACTTCGACAAAACTTTCTTCTGGATAAACTTACTTCGACAAAACATGGTTTACCAATTAAAAAAAAATCACTTTCTAGACCCAAAATTATTACACAACAAACCTGAAAAAAAAACAAAACCAAGAATCACGATCCAATCTCTCTACCTGTTTGCCGCATAACCTGAAAATGGGTTTGAACAAAAATAAAAACATCAGCCACAAATTTCTCTAAGCCCGAAGTAAAGATAAATGTCAAATCGAAACAATTCAATTCGCATCGAAAAACTCGTCGACAATGGCTGCCGAACCGCGTAGAGTGATTATGTCTTTAACGATTGTTCTTGATGCCATTATTTGAACAGAAGAAATATGCGAAGAAATCAGAACGAAAAGCGGTGAGTTGAAGTTCTGGTCAAATTTAAATTAGTCAGCGTCTGAGGAGATGAGAAGTCAAGAAAAGGGACAGGACTATGCGTTAATTTAGTAGAATATTTTGGTTTTAGGGGGAATTTTTATAATCGTTAAAGGCCAAAGCACTATTTCCCACCCATAGTTTGAGGCGGCGCATTGCCACCCCCAAAGTTTCAAAAGCCCAAACTCCCACCCCAAGCCCAATTTAAATTTAAAATAATAGTATACAGTAATTATGTAGGAGCATTTTTTTCTTTTTAATATTTAAAATTTATAAATTAATAAAATAAATTTTATATAAATATAAAATTTTAAAAAAATTAAAAAATATTTGTAAATTATTAAAAATTGAGGCAGTCACCGCCACCGGTGCCGACGACGGTGGCCACCTATAATAGAACCAGGTGGCCATTTCTGGCCACCTGATTCTAGGGGAGGCCAGATCTAGCCTCCCTGTTATGTGGAGGCGGCCAGATCGGCTGCCTCCACCCGAAATAAATGTCGAAAACGGCCAGTGGGGCCAAGCCCGACCCTTTACGGCCGTTTTCGGCTCTTAACTCTGTCGAAAGTGGTCAGATCTGGCTGCCTCTCTAAAACTAAATCTACCACCTCCACCGAACGAGGAGGCGAGATCTGGCCTCTCCTGGAACCAGGTAACAGGAATAGTCACCTGGTTCTATTATGGACGGCCACCGCCGTCGGCACCGGCGGTGGTGGCTGCTTCAATTTTTAATATTTTAAAATTTTTTTAATTTTTTTGAAAATATTTATATTTAAAAATTATTTATAATTTTATTATAAATTTTTAATTTTTAAAAGAGTAGTTTAGTAATTTAAATATAAAAATTATAAAAAATGTTTCTAAGGATGGGAGACTGGGCTTTTGAAACTTGGAGGGTGAGATTTTGTTCCCGCCTCAAACTATGGGTGGGAAATAGTCCTTTGGCCATTGTTAAATGAATGTTGTTTGGCTTGATTTAGAACTAAATGACAAAACTATCACTATAAAAGTATAAGAAAACGAAAAACTACCAGTTTTTACAAGGCTCCTTTTGTAATTTTGAGTCAACCTAAGGGCTAACTAACGGTTTATGAAGTAAAAGGATTACAATGATAAATGTTTGAATAGTTAATAAAATAAAACTGCAAGGACTAAATTGAATTCTTGCAAAATGAAAGGCGCGCGAACGGCTAGTTTTTTGGTTTATTAGTGGAGCCATCGGTTACACTTTCAAACAGGCCGTCTCTACGGGTAGAAAGTGGGGCCCTTTATTAATATTTATAAATATACCTATAAACAAATATAATAATATTATATTTATCAAAACTAAAATATTAAAATCACGTATAAAATAATACGGTACAATATGATTGGTTACTATCAAATTTATATAATAATCACAATCAATTTGTAGTATTATATCATTCGACATTTGATTTCGATGTTTTAATTCTGACAAGTTTATTAATTTTCTTTTTAGTATAAAAATATTTATCATTCCTTTTTTTCACATATATTATAATTTAAAAATATGAAATTCCTTTGGCCAAAAGGAAACAACAAATTTAAGAAATTTAGAATAATCCAAAATTTCTAGTTTTATTTAAGAATTACTAAATATTAATTAGTATTGTTCATGTAGGGAAGATGAACTATTGTTGATGAATGAAGTAGTGAATAATTGTTACGAAGACGATAATTCTTGTTCACATTATAAAAATAATGAATGGTAATTCATAGACCATGAACAACTGTTTTATAAGATACAAAATTATATGTAGCCTTAAGTTTTGTAAATTAAGGCATACGAATGAGTGATAACCTTAAGATACGTGAACTCAAGTATATTCTGAAATATGAATTTTGTGAAACGGTGTAATAATGATGAAGTCATAAGCCGTGAAATACGACTAAACATATAAACAGTAGGTCATCGGTTGTATAATCAGAGACAAGATATCAAGAATGTGCGAGCTATTGTTGTATGATTATGATTCAAAAAATAGTATATATAACATGAGATATGAAATGAAAGTCACTTGTTGTGGCATAAGATAATGATGTGTTGCTATTGATATGTGCTTTTGGCATAAAAATTAGGGAACCTATCAATGCTCTATCATTCGTGATACGATATGTTTTTGTTGTGTGATATATGTCACGAGATTATAAGTTAATGTTATGTGATCTTTGGCTTAAGAACCCAAATGTTGAAGTGTGAGAATTGTCACATAATAACACTTATGAGATACTTCATAGATATACCTATTATGATGGTTTTCGTAGTAGGGTATTAATCTAGCAATCCACGCAAATTGTGTATACGAAAAGGGGGCTATACGAGTTCATTTTTCATATGCCCAATGAGATGTTTCATTCATATATTCACAATAAGGATCACATTCGACGATTTTAATAGTTCATATATATTATGTATATAAGTTATTTGTTTACTAAGTGTTTAACACTGTTTCGTGCTTTCTAATTGTTTTGTAGACAAGAAATAATTTATATAAAAACTATGATAAAAATAAATTTCAACATGAGAGGATAACTAAGGCTAGATTTGAATCGAATCAAACATGAACATGCACATGTTCGTGTTCAAGCTCGTTTCGTATAGTTGGGTTCGTGTTTGTGTTCGTATTCGTTGAATTTTTTTATAGTAAAGTTCATGTTCGTGTTTAGTTCGTATAACTCAGTTCGCATTTGATTCGTATTCGTATTCTTATTCGATTGGTATAATTTGTATTTATATTTTATTAAAAATTATAATTAATATAAATAATTAAAAAAATATAATTAAAAAATTTTTAATTTAAGTTTTGGTTCGTATTCATATTCGGTTTGTATAATTCGTATTTGGATTTGTATTTGTTGATTTTTAAAATTATAGTTCGGGTTTAGCTAATTCGTTTTGAATTTATTCAAACCAAATTTAAAAATGAATCTAAACTTATTCGATTTGAATCTAACCCTAAGAATAGCCTAAGAATGAGATTAGTTTTATGACATATTATATATTTTTTAACTGTTTTTATGCACATTCGTTATAAGTTGATCTGGAACATGTCTTTCGACATTATCGGCAAATTCTCATATGTTTATATTATAAAATTTTAATTAGTGTCTTATTTAAGTTTTATTATGAATTATTTGGTCATTAATTTCATAGTAACTAATTTTATATTTTAAGATTAATAAAATTATATTTATCATCCAGCTCTATAACTAGCCACACTGGATCCGGGTCAACCCACCTGCCTCATGTGTCTACAAGGTCAAGAAAGAAACCAATCAGAGATGAGATTAGATGAGCCAACGTGTAATATCAGTACAAAATATGTAGTGATATTTTCATTAATTTCATTTAGTAAAATCAGTGAATTATTTTCTTTCAGTCTAATCTCTCTTCTCTTAGCTCTTCTTTCTCTCGCTTTTCACCGCAAAATTAGATCAGGGTTTTATAATCTGTCGATCCAAAATCGGAGGTGCTCTTTGCTCATCCAAGATAATCAAGACGAAAGGAGCTCTCATCACCGAACGTCAAATCCCTTTTTGAATCTTGCTGAAAAGAAGAAAAAAAAGCTTGTCAAGAATGGTTGATGCTTTAGTCTCCTTTGTGATTGAGAGGCTTGGCGACTATATCATCCGAGAAGCGAAGTTCTTGGGAGGAGTGAAAGGCGAAGTGGAATCACTGAAGGAAGAGTTGCAATGGTTGCATTCTTTCATAGATGATGCACTTAAAAAGCAAGTTAACGACTCTCTGATACGGCGGTGGGTGGTTGATATGATGGACATCGCTTACGATTGTGAGGATGTGTTGGATGAATATATTATCAAAGTCCACAATGAAGAGATTCTAGGTACGCTCAGACTCAACCAAGCGAGTACTTTAGAACAAAGACAAAGACTCTTTTCTTTCTTGGAGAAGTTTTCTTGCATTATTTGCGGCAAAACCCAGGCACAGATCGATTTATATGGAATTGGCAAACAGATTGAAAGGCTAAAACGTAGACTCAGTGATGTCTCTCGTAGAAGTCAATTATATAAGCTCCAAAATATTAACAACATAACCGAAGGGGAGAGCTCAGCTCTTGGCAAACTGAAGAATCTAAGAAGAATCCCATCCTTCCAGCTTGAAAAAATCAATGTTGTTGGCTACGAGGATGATACTCACACATTGCTGGCTCAACTACTTGATAAGAATAAGCCACAACGTCTCGTCATCTCAATCTTTGGCACCGGTGGTTCGGGTAAAACAACTCTTGCTGGAAAACTTTATTATCATGCACAAATCAAGGATAGCTTCACTCATCGTGCCTGGGTTTCTGTGTCTCAAGATTACGATACTAAAGATCTTCTTCAAAGAATTATATATTCTTTCAAGAAGGATGGAGAAATACCAGAGCTGGATATGAAAAATGAAGCATTCTTAGAGAGATATCTTCATCAATCCTTGAAAGGAAATTCATATTTGGTGGTGATTGACGATATATGGCATAAAGAAGTCTGGGATGGTCTGAAAAGAGCCTTTCCAGAAGAGAACAACGGCAGCAGAGTCATTATGACCACTCGCATGAGAGTCATCGCTGAGGGAGTAGATGACAATACGTTTCCTCATGCACTTCGATTTCTAAGGCCAGACGAGAGTTGGCAGTTATTTTGTTTGAAAGCTTTTAAGAATTATAATGTGGACCAAGGATTGGAGCAGCTGGGAAAGGAAATGGTGCAAAAATGTGGCGGCCTACCACTTGCCATTGTTGTATTGGGTGGATTATTAGCCTCAAAGAAGCCGAAAGATTGGCCCAAGATTCGTAACCACATCTGGAATGATTTGGTGGACAATGACATTGAAATTATGAATTTATTGGCTTCAAGTTTCAACGAACTACCTTCAGAGTTGAAGATGTGCTTCCTTTACTTGGGCCTCTTTCCAGAAGATTATAAAATCGAAATAAGTAAACTAATTCGATTGTGGGTGGCTGAAGGTCTTATATTGCAAAAGAAGGAAAAAACATTAGAAGAGTTAGCTGAGGATTACTTGAATGAGTTGATTAACAGAAGTATGATTCAAATAGACAAAACAAGTCGAGGAAGAATTTTCACATGTCGAGTCCATGATCTGTTGCGGAATCTAGCAATTCGAAAGGCGAAAGAGCTCAACTTTATTTGCACCAACCATGACGAAAATTCAGCCGAATCCTCAACATCACGACGACAGGCCTTTTATGTTGGGAGAAATATGTTTTCGCAACTTCAACATTGTAATTCTCTCTCTCGTTCCCTTTTGCTCTACGTTCAACCCTCCCTTTTTCCTGAGCTACCAACCCTAGTGGAAGACTTATTACCAGAAGTTTGCACAGGGTTTCGTGCAGTAAGAGTTCTCGATCTTAATGACAGCCGCATTAAAAATTTGAGGTTACCTGAAGCGATAGGAAAGTTGATTCACTTGAAGTACTTGGGATTAGGAAATACATACGTATTTCATCTTCCATCTTCTATTGGCAAGTTGTTAAGCCTACAAACTCTGGAATTACCAATATATCGTAAGTTCCTTAACCGTCTTGAAATACCTTCTGAAATAGGTATGCTAACAGAGTTGAGGCATCTTATAGGAGATTTTGAAACAAAATTGCTGGTTGACAATTTGACGAATCTTCAGACCTTGAAGACCGCACGTGGTAGGGTTTGGACTCAAGTTAATACAGAAAAGCTGGTTAATCTTCGAGAACTGAGTATAACTTCGTTCTCTGATATCGAGAAACGTGAGTTCACTTTTGATTCTATTGTCTATCTGAAAAGTTTGCGGATTTTATCGATTTCATTGTCAAACCATATTTGTTTTGGTTCTCTGGAACCCCTCTCTAATTGTGAACATCTTCATGACTTAAACTTGGAAGGAAAGATGCAGAGCCTACCAGAAAATCTGTATAAGTTAGTGCCAAATATTGAATGTCTATCATTAGCTCGGTCATATCTGCAAGATGACCCAATGCCTAAATTAGAAAAGTTATTAAACCTCACTCATCTCCAGTTGGGCATTGACTGTTATCGTGGAAGCAAAATGAAATGCTCTGCCAACGGTTTTCCTCGGCTTGAAATTCTATTTCTTTTTCCGAGGTTTTCGCTTAACGAGTGGGAAATAGAGGAAGGAGCTATGCCTGGGCTCAAACATTTGAAAATCCCAAGACGCAGTCTAGCAAAGCGTCCAAAAATCCGGAGCTCCATTGGCACTTTAAAATTATCAGCTGGAGTGCATGTGAAATATGTTGCATGGAATAGTAAGCTGTAATTTGGTAAGTGGGTTTTATTTTTCATTGCCAGTTTGTTGTGCTTTCCTGAAAATTGCAAGTTCTAACTGTGTTGAGTCTGCACATTTCATGGCTTGTTTGTATTAACTTATTGTCCAGTAAAGTGACACTTTTTATCATCCCTAAAATAGTCTTTTCATTGATTAAAATTTTTATGAATAGCAGACAAAATTATATTTGTTAGGGAATAAATAAAATGCAGTTTTGATAAGTATTTTCATCATCTGCCATTCCAATATGGTGTGTCAAGAATTCGAACCAAGTCAAAAGAGTTGAGGCAGTTTACAGAAAGAAATAGAAAAGTTGCAAGTATATGGGATTTAGAAACACAACTATCTGTCATCTTCCCGGATGAAGAAGAAGAAGAAGAAGAAGAAGAAGAAGAGGAAGATAGATTTCAGCTTCAGTTTTGGAAGCAATAAAGAAATCAAGAATTTCAATGGTTATACTGTCGAAGAACTACGCCTGCTTTAGAGTTTGTTTGAATGAATTTGTGCAGATCCTTGACTGTAATGGACTGACAAGGTGTAAAATATGTTTGGTATGACGCCTAATCCCATACTCAAGGTTATAATAAATTCCAATTACTGGAGTTGAGTGGGGAATTTCATTCATAAATCTAATATAAGAAATTAGGGATTTTTGTTGATTGGGGATAAGTCCTTAAATCAAATGCAATAAATTAAGGATTACCGTAAGTCTATTGCAATTAACTCTTAAATCAAAGGCCAAAGGGTTTATTTCTACAAAGGCTTTTCTATATGATAAAATTGTATCTAAAAATATTTAAAAAAATCAAATAATCATTAATTAATTTTTTTAAAATTTATTTAAGTTTGTTAAGAAATTATTAAAATATTATTTATTAAAAATAAATAATATTAATATTATAATAAAATTTAATATAACATATATATTAATATAATAATATAAATTTAATTAAAAAATAATAAAAAACTAAATTTATTTATTAACTTAATCAAATGATCATTTTTTATTATTTGATTAGATTTTTGGTTATCATTTTTTAAATTTTTAAATATTTTAATTAATTTTTAAAATTTAAAATTTTTATTAAAATTATTAAAATTATTTTATAAAATTAATTTTATTAGTTTTGAAATTTTTTATTAAAAATAAAAATAATCTTGTAACGATAAAATTTTGTCATTCAACCAAATTTTAGACGGAAATAATTCGTTTGGCCTGAATCAAATGTAAGAAGATATTATTAGGGATTCTGACATCAGATTGGTTGAATCTCCGCCACGATAAATTGACTGTTCGTTATCCCCGCCTCGGCGTGGGTATCTTGAACTGGTGACTTCACGTCTCATGCGCAGCCTGACTCCCATTTTCCCTCTTATGTTTTTGTTGTATTTTCTTTGGTCCCCAACACTTTCTTTATTTAATTTTTTTAATCTCCATATTAAATTTGTTTTTTTAATTAAATATTAATATCAACAAGAAACAACAACATCACCACCAAAATTTTTACTTTGCACTAATATTTGAAACTTTTATTATTGACGTGTATATTTGTGATTGGTCAAGAAATAAATTTTCCTTCTTTTTTATTTTTATAATTAATCACGCAAACGCAATTATGGTAGGCTCGGCTTTGAGCCCACAGAGACTGACAGTTAGCACATAGGATCATCCCACCACGAACTCGAATATTCCAATTGGTATAAAATCCTAACCTCTATTCCCCACTCTCATTTGCAACAGTTATCGGAACCTCGCTCCCAACAACCGGTCTCCAGAATTAATTGTCTTTAGCGCGTGAGCGTAGTGGTCATGGCATCACGTGAACTCATGTTTTCTTACCTTAAATAAATCAGCGGCTGAAAACAGGTATTATTTTAATCAGCGGTTCAGATCTAATCGGTAATGGAGAAATAATGACTGGCTTCCCTTTAAATGACCCATAATTAGGACTTTGTTTCTCACACGAAACTAGATCTCACCAGTGAACGAACCTCTGTGTCTTTTCTTGGATATCATCGATGGGTAATCTCTTGTGAAATTCGGTTTTTTTTTTTTTATTTTCTGTTAAATTTTCTCTTAATGTTTTTCTTCTGTTCGTTTGTTTGATTTGTTCAGCCGGAGACAAGAAGATTAAGATCGGAATCAACGGTTAGTTCTCTTGATTTGATTACTTAATGAATGCAAAGAAGAGTTTTAGTTTTGAAATGGTTGTGATTTGATTTTGGATAAATGTGTTAGGTTTTGGAAGGATTGGGCGTTTGGTTGCCAGAGTTGCTTTGCAGAGGGACGATGTTGAGCTTGTGGCTGTTAACGATCCCTTCATCACAACCGATTACATGGTGAGTTTGTTATGATATTTGCAAATCATAGTTTTTAGATTAGATTCGTTAACTGTGGATTTAGTTTTAATGTTGTTTGAAATTATTGTACAATGTAGACATATATGTTTAAGTACGATTCGGTTCACGGTCAGTGGAAACACCATGAGTTGAAGGTTAAGGACGAAAAGACCCTTCTCTTCGGTGAGAAGCCAGTCGCTGTTTTCGGTATCAGGTATATTTTTATTTTTTGTTTTGATTGTTAGGGATGCATAAAAATGTTTTGTTTACATGTTCATTTTTGTGATGTTAAAGAAACCCTGAGGAGATTCCATGGGCTGCGACCGGTGCCGAGTTTGTTGTTGAGTCAACTGGGGTGTTCACTGACAAGGACAAGGCTGCTGCTCACTTGAAGGTTTGTTTTTTTTTTTTTTTGTAGATATTGGTTGATTTGTTCAATTGATGTATGATGTTATGCAACTGAGTGATAAATTATCAGTGTTGATTGGGGAGTGGTGATAATGTTTTTTCTTGCTGTTGGTATTGAATTAGAATGTGTTGTTTTTTAGGGTGGTGCCAAGAAGGTTGTTATTTCTGCCCCAAGCAAAGATGCTCCCATGTTTGTTGTGGGTGTCAATGAGAAAGAATACAAGCCAGAACTTAACATTGTTTCAAATGCTAGCTGCACGACCAACTGCCTTGCTCCTCTCGCAAAGGTTATTAATGACAGATTCGGAATTGTTGAGGGTCTTATGACCACTGTCCACTCCATCACCGGTAAGCTGTTGGCTAAACGTGTTCTATTCATTATATGCTAGAATAAAAAATGATCTGAAACTTGATTGCATTTGCTATCCAGCAACCCAGAAGACTGTTGATGGACCTTCAATGAAGGACTGGAGAGGTGGTAGAGCCGCTTCCTTCAACATCATCCCCAGCAGCACTGGTGCTGCCAAGGTATGCTCGATTAGTTGGTTGAATCATTTGTTTTTTTTTTTTTTAGGTGTGTACTTGTTTGCGAACTCTTAACATATTGGTTTTACCATTATGGTCCATCCAGGCTGTAGGAAAAGTTCTGCCTGCCCTCAACGGCAAATTGACTGGCATGGCTTTCCGTGTTCCCACAGTCGATGTTTCAGTTGTGGACCTCACCGTCAGACTTGAGAAGGAGGCAACTTATGATGAAATTAAAGCTGCCATCAAGTATGGGGATAGATTATATTTAATGTTTCTGTTCTATTATATTGGTTCAAATGTTAAACCATTTGTACTGTTGTATTTCTTTTGTATGGTTGCTTATTTTGTTTAACTTACAATCTGATACTTAGAGAGGAGTCTGAGGGCAAGCTTAAGGGCATCTTGGGATACACTGAAGATGATGTTGTATCCACAGATTTCGTGGGCGACAACAGGTAATTAATATTTTTCTTGTCTATATTTCTTGGTTTCCTGATTTCATCATTTTGGTGCTTTGCTTTCTAACTTTTTAAAGCTAAAGATGAATATTGTTAGAGTATTTTCTATTGTAACTCAAGAGTTATGTGGGAGGATTGTTTTCCTCAGTATGGACAATGTCTCTGTGTAAATGCCTATATATATTAATACGTGTGGGTTCCTGTGTCAATGAAGGTCAAGCATTTTTGATGCCAAGGCTGGCATTGCTTTGAGCAAGAAGTTTGTGAAACTTGTCTCTTGGTACGACAATGAATGGGGATACAGGTAATGCGAATCTTCTCCCTTATGATATGTTCAATAGTCGTGTTTCCTTCAGTTGTTATCTAAGTAATTGTATCGATTCTGTCATGGCAGTTCTCGCGTGATTGACTTGATTGTCCATATGGCATCAACTGCTTAAAAAATTGAAGAAGCTGCGGATAATCCGAGGCTTTTTGGTTTTTTCGGTGTTTTGTTCGAGTTTAAAGCTTTAGACATGGATCTGGAATAAACATGAGTTGTGTTGTATTTTTGTTTTGGATATTTCTTTCTTCTCGCCATTGTTGGGGATTTCAAAGGGGACGATGAACAATTTCATTGCTTTATGAGCAATAGATGTTTGGTCTCTATATTATTACAGACAAGTCTGTAATCTGAATGTGATATTTCATGAAAACTGAGCCTAGACTGCATTGGAACTTTGCTACATTACCAGCGATGAAATCCAGAGGCAGAAGCTGGTATCTGAAAGGTAAAGTTGATTCAATACATGGAACCGCCAGAAAAGTCTCCATAATTTATGGTGAGTGGTAACCAAAGCCAATAAATTTTTTTTTATTTTAAATCTGTCTCGACTCGCACACTCTCCCCTCTGGATGCTTCGAGTGGAGAGAAAGTGGGTCGTGTTTTCCCTTCTCAAAGTATGAAACATTTAATTATGTTGGAAAAGAAAATGCTTTTATCCCTCTTAGGATTTGTTTAATTTTAATTTTAAAAAAATTAAATTGCTCAATAAAAATATAACGTAAGGGTTTGGGATATGAGTTTTCAAAATCATTATTCATATAAATTAACCTATTCTCAATTTATACTCATTTTAGTCTGACCTATTATGATCCTATCCCTTTAACGTCGTTTAAATTCTGTTAAAAGAGGAAGAGCCAAAAAGATGCTTTAAATTACACATAAATAGAAGATTTATTGACAACCGAAATTGAGCTTTTCAACCAGTTTTTTTAAAGAGGTTTTTGGTTTAAGATAGTTTTTTTTTTCCTTCTATATTGTTGTGTGTGTGTTGAAGCTGGATTGTGTATTTGATTGAGCCATTTAAGATGCCTGAAACTGGTAGATATATGGTTGGAAAAGTGTGGGTGTCATCTGTTACTATTAAAGAATTGATAAGAAGTAAACCGACACCACATGTTTGTATTTAAAAGGGTAACTTCCACCGATGGACTCAATTTCTTCTGCAAATGTTATAAAATATGTTATATTTTGAAATTAACTCTAATATTGTAGATTTATGTTCAAACTCACTTAAAAAAAAAGGAATCGATAAAACAAGTAGATAAATCATATGATAGTTATCATTTCAGATCCACCGACAAAATTTCAACACCCCGTCTTTTTAGAAACCACTCAAATGTTCGTCGTAAAATTCAAAAGGCACGGCCAGGCTCCAGTATCATTAATGTTTGTGGTCCATAAGTGTGTGTTTAATTAAAATGTATGTTGTTAGTCCCCCCATGTAAACAAAAATGCAAACGAAAAGCTACTGATTAAAATTTGAGTTTCAATGAAAGTGCCAATGAAATCCTAGCAGTCAGTATTCAGTTTCAATCAGACTTTACGCTAAAAAGTTCTACTCAGTACAATAACTCAGCAGCATAAAGTTTGTTTGTCTTGATAATGTTATTGAAAAATTCACATATTTCGTAGTACGGCTCTTTGTTCTTGCGTCCAACACTCATTATATCCAATTAAAAATAGTTTCATCTCTTCTATCTAAATTCAATCCCACAAACAAAGGTCCACGCACTCTTTGACATCCAATCACAAACAAAGATGATGCTTATGTAGGATTAAAACTTACGAGAAGAAACGAAGACAAAATTATATTTAATTAAATTAATAATTTACATTAATGTATGATTAAATGGTTAATTATTTTCAATATTTGCCCCTTAAAAATTAGTTAATTTTAATTAATAATTCTCATATTTACCCTTGAAATTAGTATTTTCGCTTACTTTCTTCGCCTTTTTTTCTCCACCACAAGAAAAGGCCACAGAAAATCTGCACTCAGTTGACCAATCTTCTATTGTCATCTTCAGCAAAACAGTTCAAAGTAGGAACCTTTCTTGATCGTCTGTACTTCCTTGCCTCTCTTTGTAGTAGTCTCCTTTGGCTTTCATCACCCTGAGCCTTCTTTATCAACTGACTGTAACACAGACATTAATGGGTTTCACATCTTTTTATTCAGTTTCAACTGCCTAGTAAAAGCTCTAACTTTCTTCTACATATGCCGACTATATCTCTCTTTTGCTTTTTTTGGTTGATTGGTGTCTGCTGTTGTTCGTGTGAATAAATTCTGTGTCTCTGGATTCCTAGATTTTCTCGTAGCTTTCTCTCTTTATAAACTTTGCCATATGGAGAATCTTCTTTATTCTGTTCGTATTTATAGTTTCAGTCTACGTTCTTAAAGTAGCTTCAATTTCTGTGTCTTCTTGACAATTTCTGAATTTGGTTTTCACTTGATTGTCTAAAGAATTAGTATCCGAGTTGAACGATTTACTACAATGCCTCCCTCGTACTTTCCTCTTCATTGGGAGAGCACAGGAAATCAATGGTGGTTTGCATCACCTATTGACTTTGCATCTGCAAATGGCCACTATGAACTTGTAAGGGAGCTTCTCCGCCTAGACCCAAATCTCCTCTTTAAACTGACTTCTCTTCGCCGAATTCGCCGTCTTGAAACGGTATGGGACGACGAGGAGCAGTTTGATGATGTTGCAAGGTGTCGCTTTCATGTTGCGAGAAAACTACTCCTTGACTGTGATTCAAAGCGAGGTCACAATTCTTTTATTCGTGCTGGCTGCGGTGGCTGGCTTCTTTACACTGCTGGCTCAGCTGGGGATGTAAGTTTTGTCAAAGACTTGTTACAGAGAGACCCTCTTCTTGTTCTTGGAGAAGGAGAATATGGTGTCACTGATTATTTATATGCCGCTGCTAGGAGCAAGAATTCTGAGGTTTTCAGGCTAGTTTATGATAGTGCCACTTGTGTCTCAGGAGGAGATTTGGGAAAGAGTCATTCAGTTTTTAAGTGGGAGATGTTGAATAGAGCTGTTCATGCCGCTGCAAGAGGAGGGAATTTGGAGATTCTTAAGGAGCTTCTTCAGGATTGTGCCGATGTTCTAGTTTATAGAGATGCGAAGGGATCTACCATTCTTCATTCAGCCTCTGGGAGGGGACAGGTTGAGGTAAGGGCTCCTCTGTTTTGTACTTTGTTCAGGATAATGTGGTGAAGGATCTTGCATTGTTACTGTTTTACTCAGGTGGTGAAGGATCTTATCAAATCCTATGACATCATCACTGCCACAGATAGTCAAGGGAACACAGCATTACATGTGGCTGCTTACAAGGGATACTTGGCTGTGGTAAAGGTTTTGATTGCCACATCAAATTCATTGCTCTATATAACAAATGATTTTGGAGACACTTTTCTTCATATGGCAGTGACCGGTTTTCGGACTCCCGGTTTTCAAAGGGCAGGCAGACAGGTTGAGCTCATGAAGCAGCTGGTATGTGGTAAAACAATGGACATCCAAGACATAATAAATGTCAGAAACAATAATGGAAGAACCGCCCTGCACTTGGCTTTAGCTGAGAACAGTCAACCTAATTTAGTGGAACTCCTCATGACGGTGTCATCAATCAATTTGAACATCCGGGATAGTGATGGAATGACCCCACTAGGTCTGCTAAAGCAACATCCAAGATCAGCATGTTATGAAATTCTAATCAGGCAGTTGATTTCAGCTGGAGGAATTTCCGATTGTCAGGACAATGTGGTGAGACATGCCATTGTTTCACATCTGAAAGGTCGGGGTGTAGGGGTCAGTCCTGGATCTTCTTTTAGAATTCCTGATGAAGAGATATTCTTGTTTGCTGGTTTTGAGAATGCATCAGATCCCAGTTGCGATGGATCAAGTGTAGAGTACGGTTCATGCCGCAGTGAACTAAGTGATTATGACTCACTGGATGGTAAGAACCTGAGTTCAATTAATCATGCTACAAGGCACCTTAAGGTTCTTCTTCAATGGCCTAAGAAAAAAGAGAGAAAAACTGCTACTTCAGAGACAGGAGTTGGCGACCCTTTGGAGGCCACCAGTGAATATAGAATTTGGGAAAACTGTCCCATTCCACTTCGACAGAAGTATGCAGAATCTGTGCCTTATCCAAACTGCAAAAGAATTTTTTCTTTGACTGACTTACCAAGTCCATCAGTTAAAGAGAGATTTACTGCAGGGCTAACTCATGGTGTGATTCAACCACTGCCACATTTAGTTCCTCCAGTTCAATCATCTTCACGTCCTCTATCAGGGTCATCAAGGTCTTCACCCTCAGCAATGGGTAAAGCAAAGGGTGTTGATATTTCAGAACCCTCTTGCTCAAATCAGCCATTGGATTGCAAATCTCCTCAAATGCACCGCAAACAAACTTCCTTGAATAAGAAGTTGATGAATCAGTATTTCTCTTTTGGTACACAAGACCTGGCAGTGGAAGTTCCCACTAGCTATACAAGGCCAGATAGAAGTTACAAGCATGTCAGCTCTTTAGTTGCCTGATCAGAATATGTCAATTTTTGTTCTTATAAAATCTCCCAACATCCTGTAATACCTGTACAATGTCTGATAGTTTTGTGTAATTTTTGATGTGTTCTTGTAATATGCACAGACGTTTACAATATGTATCTATCTGTTGTTGAGTTCTAACAAAACCCTTTTTCAAGTTCTGAACTTGCTACGGAAGAAAACTTTCCAAAGTCCATATCTAATGAGATCATCTAATTTTCCATTATAAGTTGTGTTCTTGTATGCCTTAACGTACACCAGTGAAAGACTCGGAAAAATAAGCCATTTTTGAGGAATTAATTCCTTCTTTGCATCAAATTCTCCATGTCCCATTACGTAGAACGGCCATATTTGCTCTAGTAGAATCCCGATTTATTGTAATAAATGAATAGAAACAAAAATCACAACCAAATAATTGCAGTAAATCTTTCTAAGAAAAACTTTCTGAAGTCGATTCATAGAAAAACTGAGATAATTTTCCTTGGAATCAGGGGACACCATATCCATCAAAGACAAAAGATTGAATTTCTTTCAAGTGGAAAAACATGGCATGATGCTTAAGAAACCTAGATTGTGGTGTTTCAACACGTAAATGAAACGCCCACCAAGGATAGCCTAGGTGGTAAATAGGGCTGGATACGAGACGAACAGGTTCGGGCTCGTTTGTGAGCTCGCTTCGTTCGAGCATGAAACGAGCTGAGCATACCCCGAACTGAACGCGAACCCGAGCTTGCATGGCACTGTTCGGAAAAAACGAGTACGAACCCGAACTCGGAACGAAATGTTCGATTAAAACGAACCGCTCGTTTTATTTCGAAAATCCAGCTTGCACTCGCGTTTTTCTTTCACTCTTCCATTCCAAGCCAGAACTAGATTTCTTCCATTTCCATCTTCTCCTCTCTCTCGGAAATCCAGAGTCGACGACGACGAGGCGCACGCTGCACTGCACGCACCTGTTCGACCGGTCCCGTTCGTTTACCTCGTCGTGGCCGTTCCGTCTCGGTTGTAACTTGTAATCCAGCTGCGCCGTGTGCTTGACCGCGACGAAGAAGCTGTGGTGGTTACGGTAGGTTAACAACAGTGCCGAGCCTTACGAACGAACTCGTCGCTAATGGCTCGGACGAATGCGAGCCCGAACTTTCAACCCAAACTATTTGCCGAACACGAACATTTGAGAAGCCCAACCGAAGCGAGCCCGACCAAGATCGTGTTCGGGCTCGGTTCGCTTCGTATCCAGCCCTAGTGGTAAAGTGTGAGTCTTTTGACAATTCTTGACAATAGATTGACAACTTCAGTGGCGTTTGACTGTAGATGGATAGCTTCTACTCTTTTTCAGCAAGATATGAAGTTTTTTTTTTTTTTTTTTTTTTGAGATCTTAGGTTTTTGGTGGCTATCTATGATGACTAAGTGAAACTCTAACAACACTTAGCACTGAAAACTTTTCCAACAACATTTCAGTTAGGTTCCGACACTGTTCCAATATATATAATATTCTTAAACAAACGAGGAAGTGAGCTAGCCATTTACCTTGTGAGATGCAAACTGATTTACAGAAACACAACTATCCACTACTTTTTGTTATAACATGACAGCATAAATTACTTTTTGGAATCCAACAAAATGAATAAAGAAGCAGTATGAATCTTCGAAAACTGCTTTCTCAAATGAAGCCACAACCACTACTACAGTAACATGCGTAAATAAAATTATTGCCAAACTTGCCTGAGTTGCTTATTATGAAACACAATGAAGTCAAAACTGCCTCAAAGGAGTTTACACCAAATCAGTTATAGCCAGCTGATATGTAGTTCGAGAGTTAGCAATCAAACTCTGAAATTTAACCAGATGCAGCATGTTATTGCCTACATAACCATTCCTCCATCAATGGTGAGCACCTGTGCAAAACAGAATCAAACTGAACAACCAAAGCATGAAGCAGGGAGACCATAAAATAACTGACAAAAGGGTTTGCCAATGGCATGGCAGTTTGAATGGAATGGAGAAATTCCAAGACAAGGTGAACCAAAGAACTCCAAAAAATTAAGGTGCAATTTCTTCATGTAAAATAATTCCTTTTACACAATAATTTTAAGTTTTTTATAGTGGAGGTTAAGTTCATGATTTAGATTGCAAGTCCATAACAAGACAAGCCATATCATGCCCAAAAGATGTCCAAGTCATGGTAAGAAATAGATTAAAAGCTAGTACTGGGCTCAATTCGTGCAGCTTCTCTGTAGCCAATGAAATAACACTAACCTTGAGACTCATGGTACTTATGACAGCCAATTTCATGAAGGTCACCCAATGAAATTTACAGTAAATAAGACATTATAACAAAATTAAATATATACCTGTCCAGTCATGTAACCAGCAGCAGGGTTGAGAGCCAAGAATTCCACCAGTCCAGCGACTTCATCTGGTTGGCCATATCTTCCTGAATTCAGAATAAAGTTGTCCTGATTACGATCACTCTTGTTGTTCTTTTGCTCAACATATTTTTTCAAAATTTGAATTATTTTGATAATATTCTGATCAACTGAGCATGTCATGATTCAATTGGTACAAACAAGAAATGGATTTGAGAGGGTTCACCATAAGAACTACAGAAATGCATTTTACATGAATACTTCCAACAACCATCAAAATTGGTGCCTTCCAATGAATTGCAAGGTTGACATCCTCCACTCATGATGAATGATGAAAATTATGAAGTATAATTAAGATAAGAAAACTTTAAATGCAGCAAAGACTCAATGCACCGTAAATTTTGCAATAAAAAGAATATAGAGCCGTATACATACAATGAGCAAACAAGAAATTTAAAGAAGAAAACCTAACTAGTACGATCATTTCTCACCTAACGGAATTGTCGCCAAGACCTTCTTCTCAATGACCTCCCCAAGTTTGGCAGTCATATCCGATGCGATGAATCCTGGTGCAACAGCATTGACCTGGAAGAAAATAAACCAGCAAATCTCATAAATGGGTATCAGCTGCTGGAATGACCAGGATGTATCTAATCAATAAAACAAATTCAAGAACTCTACACTACTCACATTAATGTTTCTGCTCGCATATTCCTTTGCAACTGTTTTTGTCAGGCCAATAACTCCTGCTTTTGCAGCACTGTAATTGGCTTGGCCAACATTTCCAACCAGACCAACAACTGATGCTATATTGATTATCCTTCCCTGCAGAATCAAAATTGACTGATTTGAATATGTATGGTAAAATCACAACTTGTCCCCAACAAGTACTCATTTAAGTTTTCCTTTTATCTGTGATTCTTGAATTTGAATCTAGAAAGAAATGCCTCAAGCCACCATTCCATAGCTCTATTGGTTCATTTTGAGGGCATAAAGTTCCATCCCAGCCTAATAGAGGAGCAAATACATAAACAATAAAAAGGGCCAAGCCATATACCTTTTTCTTCTTCATCATGATTTTGGCTGCTGCCTGCAAAGAATAAGCTGTCTCAGTTCCATAAACTAAAGCCACCATTAGATAATTAGTAAGATGTTATACATGCACACCTGTGTACAGAGGAATACACCAGTGAGATTCAGATCAATAACCTCCTGCCACTGTGATTTCTTCATTCTCATCAGCAAGGCATCCCTAGTAATTCCTGAAGCCACAGTATCTGAGTTAGAGGACTTGACTGATATCTCTAATTAAGAAGGTACAAAGTGTAAGTTTTCCAATAACCTGCATTGTTAATCAATATGTCAATGGTACCCCATGCATCAGTGGCCTGCAGTAGTAACAATTGTGAGCATACCATAATTATAAATAGGTGTTAGAAAAAAACTCGCTAGTCAGAGAAAATATTTGTTTACAGTTTTGATCATTGATTCTACATCAGCTTCTTTTGAAACGTCACCACCAAAAGAAAGAGCCTGACCACCAAATGCCTCAATCTACAAAATTATGTCACACAAACTGTCAACAGTCATTTGAGTCAAGCAGGAAGATCTCACAAGACTATTATGCCAGAAGAACTGGAGAGAAGAGGAACAAATACAGGAAATGGAGCACCTTGAATAAGAAACTTACTGAAATACCAATGCTTGGCAAATTTTATCTTCAAATAAAAATAGTTACATATGAGAGCTCTTAAGTGTTGACTTATAATATTCAACGATAACATCAAGCAGGATGACAATTGAAGGCCTAACACTTCCAGAAATACAAAAGCAAACAAAATACATGGAACCAAACACAATTGTTCCCATATAATCAGCTACACAACACAAATTAAATATATATAAAATTAAAAATCACCTCTTTGCAAACTTCTTCAGCTTCCTTTGATGACCTAGCGTAATTTACCAGGACCTGCTTAAGAAAAATAATGCATTTACTTTTTGCTGAATCATAAGGTAGATGAAAATGTATTTTCATAATTCACTACGCACTTCTTAACATAGTGATTAACAATTATCATGCAGGACATAGTTGAAGATGCTGAATGAAAACCTCTATTCAAGACTCCAAGCTCCGGCTATCGTAGGTTAATTGGTGGTTCATTTATCATAAAACATCCTACTTCTTATTTATTACTGAGAGAAAAAACAACACATCTCTGCTAATCCATGGGCATGAGGAATGAAATAGGCCTGCTCTATTAACCATTCACTAACCTTACAACCTGCTTTACCCAAGGACAATGCAATTGCTCTGCCAATTCCTCTAGAGGCTCCAGTAACTACAGCTACAGGAGCTTCTACATTTTGACTTGTTTGAGTGCTTGCTTGTTCAATAGTGGCAACCTGAGCTCTTACTCCTGCTATAACAATTACAGGCAAATAAAATCAACATTGCAACAAATCAATAACGGACTCGTAACAGGACCTTTCTTGGCCAATAATAGCTGATCCACAGACAGACATAAGAACAATAACATTGAATCATGTTAATGTATTCAAAAAGCACTTCTCACGTACCGAAACTATTATTATAGCTATATCTTGCAGTGACGATAAAATTAAAATCCATCTTAAATATTGCTCAATTGAGTGCCAACTAGATTCCCAAAAAAAAAAAACCAAACGAATATTTGCTTTCAAGAAACAAAGCTAAGCAATACATTGATAAGATCGATAACAGAAAACAAGAACAAAATACCAGAAGTAGTGAACGAGCGGCCGCTGCCACGTCTACACTGAAGCCCAAGGCAAGGCCGAGATGGAACGGGAATCGGAGACCATTGGCGAAACTGACCAAGTTTTTGCTCAGAAAATTTGGCAGGAACTGCAGCAGATTTGAAGGAAACAATGGTGGATCCGGCAAGGGCAGCCATGAGGGGTCCTCTGCAGACTCCACCAAGCGATAGAATCGAGGCCGAGAAAGTAGCCAGAAATGAAGTTAAGGTGTTGCTTTCGGCGCTTTTATAAAGCAAAAACAAGGAAAATATTTGTTTATGTTCTCGCTTAGTACTCTCCGCAGACTGAGACTGGGCCGACGGGAACGAAGTCCATGTGCCTTGTGTGCAGTTTGGGGAGAACTGTATTTGGCGGAAAGTGATTGCCTTCTCAAGTAGCAATATTGTAGTTTTAAGGATAACTAAGGAGTTTTACGGGATTTCAATAATTAATTGGAAGCAAAATTAATTTATAAAAATTAAATTAAATTTTTTATTTATTATTACTGATCTAATAATAATAATAATAATAATGTTATTATTGTTTGAACAAATAATGATTCCAAAGCAGCCAATGACAAAAACATGATTCACAACAAGGCGAGCCCGCGTCGTCTCCTTCCCATCTTTCTCCATTCCAGTTTTTCAAACAGTTGCAGCGCCTGGAATTGAAATCTTCTTGTTCGGTATCAATTGTTATGATATTACGAATCCACATCGACTGAAAATCCTGTCTTATATTCAACTTAAGCTCTCTCGTTCTGAACCTCTTCAAAGAAGCTAAAAGCTTTAAAACCTTGTTCCTTCAACTCTCCTCCACCACAACATACAAGGATGATACTGTAAACATACATCGACCTAACGTGTCCTTTATCAGCATCTCTCTTCAAACAATTCAATCCGTAATTTGCATTCGACATGCTGAAATATTCGTACACGCCTAATATGTATAACCATTCTGGATTTCCACTGTCTTCGCAGCGTTTTAAGAACATGGAGACTTGTACGGTCATATTCCACCAAGGATGCGTGCCAAACTTGTCCATGGCTGCCTTCTTAAAGATGAAATCATCTTCTGATGTTTCGAGAAGATATTTACAACTCAATTTGGCATTAATAAGATCGGTTAATGACTTTGAAGCAACGAGAGCAAGAACCCTAGCCATCATCTCTTTCGGAATAGATTCTATGTGAGTACCAACTTTGTTTCCACTTTCTGCTCTTCCATTCGATGAATTACTTCTTACAAGCGCCATTGAACTTGGAATCGAACCAAGTATGGATAACTATAGAGCAGACCACCGACTCCACTGATAACCACGGTGGTTTCTTATATAATTAAAGCCATCATAACTAGTAAGATTCATGCATGATGGGAGGGAGTAGCCTTCTTTGAACCGGAGTTGTATTCTGAAATTGGAAAGTTTTTAATGACTACCCAAAAACCAAAATCCAATAGCTTCTAATAACATGAAAGGGATTTCTAAAGGCCAAAGCACTATATCCCACCCATAGTTTGAGGCGGACCAAAGTCCCACTCTCCAAGTTTCAAAAACCCATCTCCCACCCTGAGATATATTTTTATACTCAAATGACTAAAATACCATTTTAAAAAATAAATATTTATAATAAAATTATAAAATAATTTTAAAAAATATTCAAAAATATATTAAAAAATTTTGAAAATTTTAAAAAATTTGAAACAGCCACCGTCGCCACTATTGCGGTGGTGGTCGTAGCTGAAAGAGTCAGGTAGTCATTTCCGACCACTTGATTTCAGGAGAGGCTAGATCTGACCGCCTTCGTAAAAATAAAGGTCGGAAACGACCGCTGGGGCCAAGGTCGACCCTTTCCGATCGTTTTGGCCACTTCTTCTAACAGAGATGGCCAGATCTGACCGCCTCCTCCAAAACTGAGACAGCCAGATTTGACCGCCTCCACTGAACGAAAAGGTCAGATCTGACCTCCCCTGAAATTAGATAACCAAAAACGATCACCTGGCTCCGTCAACGGCGGCCATCACCGCGACACTGACAGTAGTGACTGCTTCAAACTTTTAAAACTTTTTTAATATATATTTTAATTTTTTTTAAATTTTATATTTTTTTATAAAATTTTAATCTTAAAATAACAACATTACTCCTAATGTGTTACTGTTTTTTATTTTATTTAATATTAAATTGTTTTCATGAGTAAAAGATTGGGCTTTTTAAACTTAGAGGGTGAAACTTTGTTCTCACCTCAAACTATGAGTGAAAAATAGTCCTTTGACCATTTATAAATGGGAGGCGTCACGGTGCCCAAATCATGTCGATCTTTTTACCAAATGCGATTGATTTATTTTTTTCAAAAGAGAAAGTCTCTGTTAGCTTCGAATTTGTGGATCGCACAGCATCAAATCTACCAACAAAAATTTATGAACCGTAAGATATGTCATGGTTTTCAATTGAGGCAGAGTTTCAGCTGTCTCTCATGTGTAATAGAAAAAAGAAGGAAAAAAAAAAACCCTCATGAAAAAGGCTACAGATCAGATCACAATCTGTGGTTTACATTGATGCAAAACAGCACAAAACTTGACGATGTAAAAAACTATAATTGCATAACTCAAAAGCCTATCATCAAACTAAACACTTCTCTACATCTGCGATCCTTTTTTTGAATTATTCTTCGGCCGAACCTTCAAGAAAGCTTTTTCCAAATCCTGCACATGCCAGTCAAAAGTTGAGAGTCTTTGTGCAGGGAAATGAAAGTCACAAACACTTTGCAGCAAGATAAAAGCATTTGAAATAAGCAAAAGCAAATTGCTTCTCATGGTCATAATTTATGGCCCACAAAACCAACTTTTAGTGGGGAAAAAAAAAAAAAGGAATTGAGTTCTAATCAGTAATTATAGCTCTTACATATGAAGAACTTCAAAACCATTTCACAAAGGAGATATTCCTACTTGCTATGCCCAATAATTTGGTAGCAGAATGCATTCCCCATAATGACATTCTCTCTCTCCAGTCTCAGTAAAAAATTTATTGCCATTGGACAAATGAGACCCCACAGTTGTGAAACCACTAATACAGACGTGACATCTCTTTCTTCCTCCCTCACTAGGTACACCAATAAAATGATTTGGAAGAAATGATTTTACAAGGTCTTGTTCTGACTTTTGCGAGTGTTAGACAACCAAAACCTCAAACAAAGATTTTGTGCAAGTTCATGACATATAACAGCTTACATCAAAGGAATGTCATATAAATGCAATCTGGTATCTAGTATTCATCATAATTCAAGTTAGCCTACCAAAATCAATCAAGAAAATAATGATAAATTGGAGCTTGGTATGAGCTTCTTCATGACTTACCAACTGGCAGTATGCAAAAAAAGGAATCAATATGTTTTATATTTCATGGACTTCTCTATCTACAGTATAACCTGTTCTAAGAAAACAAGCTAAAAACTATAATTGGAAATGGTCCAGGGCAAATCTCTGCTTACCTGAGCAGGTTCTTCTTTAGATGTCTCCATGGTCCAAAGAGTTTCCAAATCGTAATAGCCTCTGGCCTTTTCATCGAGTGCATGAACAATCACTTTTCCTGGCAAACAAGGATATTAACCAACAGTGTAAAGTTGTATACAGAGGCATCAGTAACATAAGCAACTAGACATTATCAACAATCAACAAAAATCGCATCAAACATTGAGTCATTTATGCCTACGTGTAAGGTACACTCCCCATAATAAATCAGATGCAGTAAAACTCTATGAAAAGATGCTGCCTTCTAGCATGGCTTGCAAGTCAACTGGGTCAAATCATTGTTTCCATGCAATAAACAAATAATTGGATCGAGTTATCAATTTTATTATGAACTTATCGTATCATAATGATTTACAATATCAAGGGCCAAATCACTTCTAAGCAGCTATATTATAATTTACTGTGCAGAGAACTCAGCACAAACCAGAATCAATAACAACCCATTTTCCCGTCTCTTGCCCTTGCACACTAGGTAACATTAAGCGCTGAGCTCCAATCTCTTTCTGCTTTTGCTTAGCCTGTCAATGCCAGAAAAAAATATCACTATATCACAACATTAAAACGTGAATAAACAAATGATAAATATTATAGAAAAGAAAAAAATATATAAATATAACCAATAAATGCTACTTTTCCCAATACTAATTTCTGAAAAGAAAAATGTATCCCCACTTTAAGTCAAAGGAAGAGGAACCAAACTACACCGAGCCAGAAACAATGACTATGCGAAAAAGCTATACAATTGCTCATTTTATACAAACTAACACCAAATTTTGACATTGAAAACAAAATTTTTTTAATTATTTTCCAGGATTTTCCTAGCAACCAAACAGATTGTTAGGTCTATCAAGTATCATTTATAACTAAAATTTATTTAAAAAACAAAAAAAAGAACATTAGAGTAACTGAAGCATAAATTGAACTAAAAACGTTATCTTGTATTCAAGCAAGGAGAGTACAATACTAGGGTTCAAAACAAAGAAACTCAGCAGAGAGGGAACAGACGAACCTGCCTTGTAAATAAGAGCTTGAGCGATGTTTTTGACGTGCCACGTGGACCTACCAGTGGCAACCACTATGAAATCCGTCCAAGCACATTGCTTCCCGACCGGTATAACCTTAACGTCGTCTGCTCTCACATCACTCAACACCTTCTCCACATCTTGCAAATTCAATAACCCTTCGTCAGTTCTCGCAACAGTGGACGTAAAAGCAAAGCTCTGATTCCATGACGCCGACGATTTCGGGAGATGGATAGAACGAAATCGTAGAGCCGCCCACATCTTACGATCGCGCCAACAGCACCCCTCGCTAAAAGGATTTTATTTCCTATTTCCCAAATGAGTCAATTGCACTCGCTGTAGGGTTTTTATTTCCTATTTCCCAATGAATACATTACATTTTTCCCCCTATGATTTTCCTAAAATCTTCTCTCATCTCTAAATGATATAAATAAATTAATTTAAAAAAATTTTCAATTATATATCATATCCAGACATTTTAAACATAATATTTCAACTTTTAAAAATATTTAAAAATTTATAAATCAATCTCCAAAATTTTTTAAAAATTTTTATGAGTGACATTGTTCTTTAAAAAATTATAAGACTTATCTATATATTTTAAAAATAAATTATGATAAAATAATTTGCAATATAACATTTATACCCTAAATTTTAATTAGTATGAAAATTTTTTAAATAAAATTATTAGAAAGATAAAATTACCTCCAAACTAAATACATTTTTTCCTCAAATTTTTTATTAAATAATTTTTATAACTCAATTTATATTAATTTCAATTAAAATTATAGTTAGACACAAAATATTTAAAATAATCAACAAATTATGGTACCAATATCATATTGCAAAATATTAAAATTATATTTATATTTTCAAATTTTATATTGGTGAAAATTTAATAAATAAAGAAAATATGCAATTTTCCTAATAAATTTTAGAAAATTGCATTTACACTTATAGTATTATTCTCCATTCATTTTAGCAAAATATTATTATAATATTTTAAATTTTAAAACAAATTTAATATTAATTATAATATTTAAAGAAATAACATAAATGCCTTTTAAGATTAAAAGGTAAATATATATTTTTATTTTTAATAAAAATTAAAAAATAGATAAATTTTATAAAAATAAATTATAAAATTTAAAAACAATTATTACAACTGATGACAATAACCAAAACCTTCGTCATTAATCGTGATCGAACATAACCAAAAACGATTTACATTAATCCTATTAACCCTTTTTTTCATAGTTGATAGCATTCTACCAAAAAAAAAAAAAAAAAAGATCAATCTAACCTCTTGTTTTGGATGCCTCATAAATCAAAAGATTATTTTTAGATTTTTGATCAAATTACCAATAGTTATTACTATTGATAATACTAACAATGATAATGATTATTTTTTAAAATTTATTTTTAAAAATTTTATATTTTAATTTAAATATTAAATTATATTTAATTTTTATAAAATTTTTTTATTTTATTAATAATATTAAAAAAATAAAAAAATCATAAATAGGTATTTAAATTTTTAAAAGATAAATTATAGAAATTTGACCTTTCAGAAAACGTTGGGTGGGAATAATACTCTTCTGGCCTAATTCTGAGTTCTCTGAAAATTTTCTCCGCTACTTTCACTATATGAGAGGGAAGTTATGGATCTAGAATTGAACGTCGTCGTATGGAGAATTCTGTCTTGGAGAAGCGTGATTTAATTAAACGAGTAGTTTTTACTTTTGACGTTCGGCAGAAAAAGCGGTGATACTTACCTTTGGCTTTTTGCAGACAATAGCCAACGCATCTAGACAACAAAAGTAAGAAGAGTTAATGCGGTTTATCTGCCGTTGGATGTAGGATCGATCCGTTTAAAAGCGACACTTGTCATGGAAGAGACACTCCAGCTTAACATTCACTCACTTCGCAGCTAACTGCCGTCACTTCATTCATGATTAAAACCTAGCAGAAGCCCACGGGCCTCACGTGTGATCCAAAAAGTAAAAGTTGACAAGGGAGGGTCCAAACTTAGCCTGGTAGCTTCCCAAAAAAAAAAAAAATTAATAATTTTAATTAGAATTTTCATATTTAATCTCGATCCAAAATCCAAAAATCAACTAGTCGCAATCAAGTTACAGAGGACCGCATACGCCAACTCCCCGTTGAAACGACAGTCATTCTAAATCCTTCGCCAAAACTGGATATGAAAACTGATTAGTTGCTAATTTTTTTAATTAATGTGCAGATTAAATGTTTGGCCTTTTATTACAAATTAACATTAATTAACGATATTCTTCAATCAAATATATAAAAAATAATGAGAAAACAAACTGGGCAGAGAGAAGAAGCCGAGAGCGTAAAGAGAGAAACCAAAGCTTGCTACGGAGGTAAGAGGCAAATCTGAGCAGCAAAGGAAATGAGAACGAGAAGAAGTTGATTTTGATCGAAGCAGAGGGAATGCTGAGTTTCCATTGAAAGTTTGGAACCGATCGATCTATAGAGTTCTTGATCTGTCCGCTTGATAGAGCATTAAATGCTTTAGATCCAAGTGTTGGTACGGCGTTTGTGGCGACTGTAATTGTAATTAAAGTTAACAATTTTTTGGCTCTTTGGTTCTTCGAATTTAAGATCTCTATCGTCTTCTCAACAAGCATTCACTGTTCTGTTGAAGATATATTATACTTCAATTTATGGTAAGTGAAGCTTAAGTTCGGGTTGTAACACTATAAATGGCGAAATTCACTGGCCTAGTTTAAGCTTAACTGGAGGTTTAGGGGTTGAATTTTAGCTAAATTAGGGTTGCGTTTGTTAGTAACTGTAACCTCTGGGATCTTATGTCTGACAAAGTCTAGGGTTTCATTAATTAGGTGATCAATTTAGATGTTGTAAGGATAAGAAACTGAGCATGCGCGTTTCGAATGTGAATTTGGGAGGTTTATTTATTTATTTTTTTTATAGTTTCTGTTAATTTGATTATTTACAGCGCTCTGGTATTGACAGTTGAGTGTTATATGTAGGATTTGGTGGTGAAATTGGAATTAAATTAGTTACTTGAACTCGTGGGAGTGGAAATTTGTGTTCAAGTTGCTGTTCTCTTAGTACAGAAGAACTTAAATTATTTCCTTTGTGAGCTATATCTGTATGTGAATATGAGCTGTTGGATTTGGCACAAGTACTCTTTCATGTTGGACGGTTAAGAGAGTTTGAAGTGATTTTGCAAACAATTTGGCTGGTGGAGATGCCGCCTTCTCCGGCATTGAAGTGTTCTCCTGGGAGAAGGTTGAGAGGGGAGACTCACAAGCGTGGCCGAAGTTTTGAGAGTGGGTTGCTTTTCAAAGAGAAAGATGATGATCTCGCCTTGTTCAACGAAATGCAGATGAAAGAGAAGGAAAGCTTTTTGCTTCAGTCTATGGAAGACATTGAAGACGTGTTTTGTAATTTTCTGAACTGACTTCTATATTTTTGGGTTTGGGTGATATGAGTCATGGAATTTTGTTTGTCTATTTCCTTGTCTGACAGTGCTTATACATTCTTGCTGATTTTGAATTGTTAATTACAGCTACAAAATTGAGACAGTTCACGGATTTCAAGCTTGGAATCACAATTCCAGCCCGAGGAGAGGGTAGTGAACTGCTCAATGCAGAAGGGGAGAAGAATGATTATGATTGGTGAGTCATCTCACTTTTGATGTCACTAAGTACTCCGAACTTTCATTGTTAATTCTCTAGTTCTCTGACACTCAACAAGCTTTATATTGTTCTCAAGTAAATAGTGAATTCAACAAAAGTTGTTGCCAAGGCAAAGTTGTTCATATTACATGTGTAATTGAGTAATATATCTAGCTGATGATTAAAGCATTCCATCTGTCTATGTCTTGCCAGCAATTAGTCTGTTATTTCAACAGTCTTAGTGAACTTTTATCGTTTTATTACTTGCATTGCAGGTGATCTCTTGCTTTGTACTACTGCACTAATAATGCTTTACTATTTTTGCTTGTGTGAAAGGCCTAACATTTATTGATTTTGCAGGTTGTTGACTCCTCCTGACACCCCTCTTTTTCGTTCATTGGATGACGAGCCAGCACCGGTTAATGTTGCACGGAGGGGCAGACCACTCAGTCAACCTATTTCCATATCAAGATCTTCCACCGTAGGTTATCTATTTTCTTGCATGGAATATAGTTATAATTGCTTCAACCCTTCCAAAAAGTGTACTAAATACTTGGTATATGCTAGTTTTATAAAAAAGAACTTTATATTCTTTAGTTTAAATTTTTTACATAAAACGTGCACCTGCATACAGATGGAGAAGAGTTACAGAAGTAGTAGAAGCAGTGCAAGTCCGAATCGCTTAAGCCCATCACCTCGTTCTGGCAATAATTTGTTCCAGTCAACAAGAGGGAGGCCATCATCAGCTCCTCATTCCAGTCCAACCCCTGCTCAGCGACCTGGCACTCCCACGCGGAGAGCATCTCCTCCCCCAAGTAATCCTTCAACACCTGCTCCTAGGTCTTCTACACCAATTCCACAGAGGATGAGTACAGGGTCCAGAGGTAGTGTGGCTTCATCCAGGGTTAGGGGAACTTCCCCTATAAGGACAAGCCGAGGGAACTCTGCTTCTCCAAAAATAAGGGTGTGGCAGTCAAATATCCCTGGATTTTCCCTTGAAGCACCACCCAATCTCCGTACTTCCTTAGCTGATCGACCTGCTTCATATGTGAGAGGTTCATCACCAGCATCCAGAAATAGTAGGGATTCAGCTTCGAAATTTGGCAGGCAATCAATGTCTCCAACTGCTTCTAGAAGTCTCGGTTCATCCCATAGTCATGGTCGAGACCGATTTAACTCTCACAGTAAAGGTTCAGTGGTATTATCTGGTGACAATGATATTGAGTCTCTACAATCTGCTCCTATGGGTATCTCAGACAGCTCAGTTTCAAGGAAAGTCACTGCCTTTTCAAATAACAGAGCTCCAGCGTTCTATAAGAAATCCCCTAAAACATTGTCTCCTAGTTCTGTTCCGAAAAGATCCTTTGATTCTGCCCTTCATCAAATGGTATTTTATTTTATTTTTCTTTTTATAGGCTATATGTTTGACTTCTCACATCTGTTTTAACAGCTTCCATGGAGCATCTTATTATATGTATTTTACTCAATGTTTGTAATTGCACTGAACTACAAATGTTTCATGCATGTACTTGTTTACATTTTCTGGAGATCATCATAATCAATGATTTTGTGTAGGATCATCGAAAGAGCCCCCAGAATATGTTCAGACCACTGTTGTCTAGTGTACCCAGTAGCACCTTTTATGTTGGAAAAGGCAATTCTGCTCATCGATCTTTGATATCTCGGAATTCCTCTGTTACAACGAGCAGTAATGCTAGCTCTGATCAAGGTACAATTGTTGCATATGATAATGAAGGGAGCGATCACTGCCTGGATGATATGACTAGCGATTATGTGAAAGCATCATGTCCTGAAGTTCAAGAAGAAATCTTTGCCTTCGATAAGGTGGATGTATTAGATGAAGAAGTTGAGCATGAAAGACACAATAAATCATCTAACCCTCAGCTTGGTGGCTTGGATAAGGACCCTGCCATTAAAGGTGATCCTGATGCCTTTGTGGAGTTCGGCTACCATGGTCGTGATATGGAAACAAATCCAGCGACTAATGATTTGTTTCTCAGGATTGATTCTTCTGAAGTTGGTAATTTCGATAATACGAGGCTTTGTTCAACGTGCAGTCTCAGATATTTTGTCACTGAACCAGTAGAAGGAGACATTTATCTTTGTCCAGATTGCAGAAAGCAAAGTGATCATATGGCAGTCACCAACCATGAGCCAACTATATTAGTAGCTGAGAATTTCTCAGAGTTGTCTAAGAATATATCTAACCAGAATAATTCATCTGAGGAATTAAAGGTTCCAGTTGCTGTACCCAAACTATCATCACGAATTTTTGATTTGGTTGAACCGAGGGTTTCTGAGCATGATGAGAATGCTGAGCAAATCCAGAAGTACTCACGAGAAAATTCTCTTGCAAGTTCTGTTATGGAGGGAGGTGAACAAAAGCTTAATTACCAGCAAGAGATTGACCAACCAACCATTGGCCATGATCTACCTGGTAAGGACAATGGAGGTCAGCAGTTGCAGCACTCCAGAGACTATTTAGATAGTAAGGTTGACTCTTCAGAAGGTGCTGGCATTTCCTTACTGCTGAAGAGGTCAAGCAGTAGCAAGGGTCTTGTTCTTCAAGGCAGGACTTTCACTGCCACTACCATACCTTATGAAGATTTGTCTTACACAAGGGATAGTGCAAACAGTTTTAGAAGCTCCATAGGACATGGAAGTGCATCTGCATCATCCTCAGTTGATTTCAGTTCATCAAGACAAACTCAGTCTCGTGTACAACGGCAGTTGAGTGGCAGGAAATCTGACACACAGCATCACAGATATGATGCAAATACAAAACCTCAAAGTATTGGAGCATCTTTATCAGGGAGTTCAAACCATTATCAGGCTATTGGTCTTGCAAGAAGCATGGATGAGGTTTCAGTGAATGATATGAAATACGATTATGTAGAAGGGTCACCTTTCACTTATCAATCTGAGCAACTAACTTCAGAAAATAAAGAAGCAGGTGTTGCTAATACTTCAGTTCCCGAGGAAGGTAATTTGGGACATAAAGAAAGTAGTAGAACAATGGATGCTTCTGCCTCAGAATTGTCAAGCCATATGGCTAGCGTTCAGTCTGAGCAAAATTCATTAGCATCCTTTACAAATTTTGAAGAAATTGTATCATATGAATATGTAGAAGACATTCCAAATCATGTGAGGAATGTCTCTGACGTAGAAGCATCAGTTAGTACTCCAGAGTCTTCTGGTGAGGAATATCATACCATGCTGAATTCTGGCCATGATGCAGTGGATATAGCAGAAGCTCCTGCACATATATCTTTGACTACAATAACAGAAATAGAAATTGAGAAAAATTTTCCAAGTTCCCATAGTTCAGACAGTGGAGATGTCTCTCCCAAATCAATAAGCGTTCTGTATGAATTTCAGGAACCTTCTGTTCTTTGGCCTTCAGATAATGATATATCAACTGTCCCAGAGCCCAGCTCCGCAGATAACGCACATGGCATTTCAGGTGTGTTTTTCTTACTTTTTTCCTTCTAATCATCTTTCTAGATTAACTCAATCTCCTTTCCTCATTAGAGTTTTTCGCATTTTGATGACCAATTTCCACTTTTAATTAATATTCAAAAAAATTATGACATGCAATACTAATCTCTTTGTTGAACTTTAGACACTGTTTAAGTATCCAGTATTGGTTTTAATATATATTAGATGATGTTGTTAGTTTCCATCATTTTTAGCCTTATCCTTGTTTTCTATTGAACTTCATAAAATTTTCTTTCGGACTTCCCTCTTTTTGATTCTAAATTTCTTATAGTAACTAAGCCTCATGATTAATATTGCAACCGAGCTGCTCATTTGCTGCAATTACTTTGATTTTTAAAGGGGATTTTATAGTTTTCTGCCAATCTTTCTTTACAATTATCTTCTTTCCATGCTCGATCTTTTTCTGAGCAGATACTTTCCTTCTGCAATTGATTTGCTTAATGATTTGGCATCCTTATTCTTGATGGAAATCTTCATGCTATATTCCAATAAACATATCTACTAAAGTGCATTTATATTGCAAAAGAAAGCTGTGCAATTTATTCAGGCACCTTCATTCCTGTAGTTATTCTGCTGGTTTAGTTAAATAATCTGTTGAACTGTTTCTATTATTATTATTATTTTTTCATGTTCTTAAATATTATTTATCTGGACACTGAGCTCCATATCATGTGTAGGTGACCCAACCATGAACTTGAACTGAAGCTGAACTAATTAAATAAACACTTCTCATTTTATATGCTTGCTGGGCTAAAAATAATCTCGTTTTGTTTACAACAACGCCCACAACCTATTTTATCTGATGAAACTATGTTTTGAGATAGGTGTAGTTTTAGGTCAGTTTTGATAAGTTTCCCTACATGTATGGCAGAGGAGTCAACTGTTCTGGTAGAGTCTCGGAGAGGAAGTATAGCAAGAAGCCTGACACTAGAAGAGGCAACAGATGCAATACTTTTCTGCAGCTCCATAGTCCATGATATGGCCTATCAGGCTGTAGCCATTGCAATGGAGAAGGAAACTTCAGTGCCAGTGGAAGGTCCCAGGCCAACAGTAACAGTATTGGGAAAATCTAGTTCTGATAGAAATAACCAACGTGGCAGGACAGTTGGTAAACACACTTTGAGATCCCAAAAGGCAAGGCAGAGGCGGGTAGAAGCAAATGCAAAACCTCCCTCAAGTGAGACTGAAAATGATGAGAATGCGGATCAATCAATGATTCGCAATGTCGGGCTTCCAAATAAGGAGGATAGTATGAAGCCTCCAAAGCTAGAATCCAAGTGCAATTGCACAATAATGTGAAAAACTTTCATTCTAACCATGCATCAGTGCTCCACCACCATGTCATTGTGTTATATATATATATTTGGAAGAGGGGATGGTGAGATGAAGAATGGTCATAATTTTATTGGTTCTGTGTTTGAAGGGCCGTCTGGATAATTGGCAATTGGTTTTTGTTGGTTCAAAATTTATTTGTAAAAAAACACCACATGTTATTGGTGGCATAATTGTAAAGTTGTATTGTCATTAGGCTGATGATTTTAGTTTAGTGAGAGGCATTGGAGGATGGTGATGCTTGCTCCCCTCCCGTCGCCTCATTCTTGTTAGTTGTTTGTTTTGTTTAACCCAGGCCTTCACCTGCACTGCCAGTAAGTATGCATTAGAATTGCACCCACCCATTCTTTTTCAGATATTACTGATAACATCAACGTTAATTCAATTACTTTTTACAAATCATGTTGTTAAAATTAATATAATATTTTAAATAAACCATACTAAATTTATATATTACAATTAATATAATTGAAATTTAAATTCTGTCTCACTTTTATAATAAAAAAATATTAGATCTATTATACAGATATTCTTAAAAAAAGTATATTATATCATTAAAATCTCTATAATGGCAATCTTCATTCTATTTAGATATTAAAATTTTATCTTTATAATTATAAGTTTATTGTAGTTTTATCTTCATTATAATATTTTTTATTATTACCAAAAAAACAAAATAATTATATATACATACAAATTTAAACAAACATATTATTATTTTATAGTTATTAATCTTTTAAATAATTTACTTTTTTGATTATTTTTCTAAATAAACACATCTTTAAAAAATATATATATCTGTAACAGCCTCTTTCACCCATAATATTTTTTAAACGTTGGCGATGTAATTAACTTAACTAAAATTTTATAGAAATGTTTATTCTTTCTCTGTCAAATGTCATTAGCACAAGTGTTGTGCACGCAACACAGTATGGTAGGGATATTATGGACATTTACACAGCAAAGACCGGCTGAACTAAAAATTATGCCATGTATTTCAAGAATAAAAGTATAGTAATAAATAAATGTTAAAAAATATTATGCTAATTTTGGGATTAATTTTATTATAATGAGCATTATCTAAGACATTAATAAATAAGTAAAAGAGAAAGGAGAGAAATGAAGGGAGTAAAGGAGGGAAGCTGAAGCAAGTGAGGTATATTCGAAAACAAAATTTAGAGTGATACGCATGTTCAGTTGACGAAAGACCGTTAGTTGTTTAGGGAAGAGTAACTAAGCAGAAGAAAGCTGAGCAGCGCAGAGAGAGAGATTCTAGCACTGCCACCTTTGCCTTGCCCTCCACCCAATCCTCTTTTAAAGTCCAACCAGCACCCTACCTAACCCTCTCTTCTCTTCGTCTAATCCCTTTCCCACTTTCACCCCGAAGTATTTCAACGTTCTTTCTTTATTTCGGTTGATCGTTCGAGAATCTGAACATAATCCGGTCAAGTCAAGATGGATGATTTCTCAGCAACATCACAGGATACATCATCCACTTCTACGTCCTCTACATCCTCGTTATTGTTTACCAACTACCCTCTGCTTTTAGCTCTTCTGTCCTTTGTTATTTCCCAGTCGATCAAGTTCTTCACCTGCTGGTAATATTTTGGTCTGTCTTGGATGCTTTTTTTTTTTTTTTTTGATTAATCTTGAATTTTGGATCTGGGTATGGTCTTTTGTGGTTTAAAATAAAAGTTTACTGGGTTTGTATTTCAATGTTGTGCATATGATGTATTATAGTTCAATGAAAGAATTTTGGATATTATTAGTCAATGAATTGTAGAAGTTGTAAAAACTACACTACCCAGATCTTGAAATGGTTATGAAATAGGTAATCTAGAGAGATTAAATTTAGTTCCTATTGATAACCCCCAGTTCTTTCGGTCGGCTGTGAGGTTGTTATCAACATTCAGCAGTATTTTACAGTCCTATGTACCTTTAGGGTGTCATCAATCGTTTCTTTCTTTTTTGTTGGCTGCCTTAACCAACTTAATTCGTCTTTGGAATCATAAATGTAGATGATTTGTAGGTTATCGTTTGTCTTTTGCTATTACTACTTTTCTTTATTTTACTGTTTCTCTATTTGTTGCCATCTCATTATTGAAAAAAAAAATCACCTTTTTCTAGTGTTCAGCTGTCTATTTTCCCTTAAAGGATATGCCGGAGAGAATTTCAGTAGAAAAAAAATTTATGGATAACTATGCAAATGGTGAATTTCTTCAGTAAATTTTAATATTAAACTTAATAACTCATTGAAACTGTCACCTCTTTGCTTGCTTGTATTATGCTTCTATTGGCATTAATGAGATCCTGTCCTTTTGTAGTTTAATCTACCCTGAGTTGCTTAATCTTTCCTAGGTTTGCAGGTACAGGGAAAGACAATGGGATCTGAAGCAACTTATTGGATCTGGTGGAATGCCATCTTCCCATTCTGCAACTGTTACTGCTCTTGCTATTGCCATTGGGTTACAAGAAGGCTTTGGAGGGTCTCTGTTTGCTATTGCATTGATCTTAGCATGCATTGTATGTCTTCTCCACAACGTTATAACTACCATGTACAACTACTTTAACTGAGCACTAATCCCAAGATAACAGGCTCTTCCGGGATTAATATATTGTTTATGTAAATCAAATCTTATAACAGATTTTAAATGATGTTGCTAATATTTGAAAAGCACACGAACTAGATTAAGTTGCTATTGAATTGTTTTCTTTATCTTAACAGTTTTCTGATTTATGTTTTACCAAATTTGTAAGTAAAAGTTTTTTTTTTTATTGTGATGAATGGTGGTACTGAAACAGTTTTTCATGCTGATTATATTAGCAACCCATTGTTGGATATTTAATGTAGAGATTACGGTGGCAGGTGATGTACGATGCAACTGGTGTAAGACTTCAGGCTGGGCGCCAGGCAGAGGTTTGATACTTCTGCTGCATTTGCTTTTTGCTCTTACTCCCTTCTTTCCTCTTCCTCATGTATTTGCTTGCTCTCTATCCATTTTCAAAAATTATCATGCCGTAGAATTTTTATTTGTTTGACTGCATGCTGTGGATTAGTCACTATTCCATTGAGATGCATGAATGTCTCTTTTGAGTTTCTTTGATTTTTCATGTTTTGAAAATGAATTATTTTCAGGTGTTAAATCAAATTGTATATGAACTTCCTGCCGAACATCCTCTGGCTGAAAGCAGACCATTGCGTGAACTTCTTGGTCACACCCCTCTTCAGGTTCGGTTTATTGAATTGAATTTTCTCCTTTCAATAGCTGATGTAGTCACTCATTTCTTTTACCACTAAAAACTTCCAAATCTGTATGTTCTTCACATCCACTGTTTTAAGTTTTTTCATTATAACAGAAGATGATTTCATAGTGCACATTTTTCTTTTGCTGTTATATGAAGTCATTGATATCCATACCTTGGATCTGACAATTAAAATTGGATGATTACAATTTGCCTCAAGTAATACTAGATGCATTGCTAGGAATTGTGTTAATGATGCAATACCTCTTTTGCCTTGCAAGTTCTATTGAGCTTCTGAACTTTGCAAAGATAGAAGCCATGTTTAATTTCCTATATTACCTATTAATTGTAACTTTGTCATTGTGCACAATGAAATGCATTTTAGAAGATAGTAATTTAAAAGGTAGTTATTACTTCAGTTTTGTCTTCTCATGTTGCAGGTCGTTGCAGGTTGTTTACTTGGTATTGTCACAGCAGGGATTGGCCATGTGATCATCTTAGTCAGTGGGCAATCTTAGGCTCAATTACACCTCATGTAGCATCATCATGCGCATCTCCAACACTTGATCATGCCACAGAACAGAATTCATCTGGCATATCTGTGACCATGATCAGTTTCTGAATTTGAATGTGGAGACTCTGGTTTTAACTTGCCATATTCTTCCATTGAACTGTCATCTCTTCATTCAAATGGTAGTGTTTGTGCAATGTAATTTGATTAATTGATTGATTGAATCATTAGTTGTGATATAATGGAAATTCTTTTCAATATCAACCATGAAGCTGGCAAAATAATTGCATCTACCATGCCAAGTTTTGATTCATATCCTACTGTGGCATTCTTTTAGCTTGTGCTAAATTGTGCCTGTCTTACTAAAATGCTTGAAAAGTGCTTCTAATAATGGAAGTAAACGTGTAAATCGGATGCCAAACGAAGAAACAAGCCTAACTTAATGATAATCTGCACATTGTGTTGTATAAGAGTTGGCCAGCAGAAAAGATTGTCTATTGATACTTCTGGGCCTAAATTCTTGGTGCTTCTTGAAGCATCAATTAGAACAACAACTACGTCCAATCCAGAAGAATCAGGTCTTCAAAAAATGTCAAAGTGTGGTCTCTTCTACATTGACTGGCCTCTAACCCCAACGCTGTAGAGAAAGCCTTCTCCATCAACTCCGGACTTCGCACACCATGCAACGTGATAATCAGGTCTCATTAAGATGGCTCCTACGTCAGTCATCTGAGTGACAGATATTCCACCATGATGGTGAATCTGATGATTTCTTAACCTCCATATCATCTAAGTAGTTCCCCCAAGGTGCCAATACTGCCTTACTTCTGGCTAGAACTTTGTTCACAGCATCAGCAGGCCACATTACATATACCCTGATAGAAACTTTTTAATCTTCAGCCACCTTGAATTCAGGACGAGCAAGATGGTGAGACTCTTCTATTGGTGCTATTGTGAGATGAACTTCAATCTATCTCCAGCCACAAGATCCAGTGTAAATATTGGCTCCTAAAATAATACAATATATGAGTCAAGACAAAATTCAGTTACAATTTTGCATTCAAAAAGAGAGTTAATTGCAGCTAATTAGTTGCCATGTGATAAAGTAGAAAAGAAAGCTCCTTATTTACAGAACTACAACTACCCAGCATGAGCAAAAACAATGCCACAATAATACAAGGACCACGACTTCAGCATAACTAGTAGCTAATTACAAACCCAAATTGACAGAGTTGACAACATTCTGACATTCATATGGGGCGGTAGATGCTTCTGTGAAGGAATGTAGTCCCTCCGACAACCAGTTGATGCTTTTGGAGCGTTCAACAGCCGTTCAGTGTCAGCGATAAGAGCTCCTTCAAAGTACCTAAGAACAGTTAAATGGATTATAACAAGAATTCAGAACTCCAACATTGAACATGACCTGACTAAAAAAAGTTGCTCAAAAATTAATTTTAATTGCTGTTGAAATGGTAAGACAAAGCACAGAATAGTCAGGTAGCGGGGACCATATGAGACAATTGCAACTTCAAGTTGCTACACGGATATATATGTTTTATAAATTTGATTTGAAGTTTGAAAATTTGAGACTAAAATGGCTGCACCATAAATTGAAATGATCATTCTTGCTGGGAAGGAGATACCGGAAACCAAGATCCTTAGCAGGAAACTGAAGTTGAAGACTCTTTCCTTCTTCAAATGTACACCTTAACTTAGCTAGCCTTGAAGATCCAAGTGCTTTCACTCAGAATAGGTTCTGAGAGCTGGGCACGACCTAACTTAAAGATTCCATCCAGCATTGCCTCTGTATTACAGGATGTAGACAAGAACCAACCACTTTATTAGGTACTTACTGCACTGCAAAAGCAACAATAAGGGAAAAAATATATATTTCACTAACAAGTATACACGTGAAAACATCTAATTGGAGGATAGATCAATGATTGATAAAAAAAAAAACCAAACAGAGAGAGGTAAAAGGATAGAAGGGGGCAAAAAAAAAAATGAAGCAAGGTTTGAAGCACAAAACCGTTTGATTAGCTCAGTCAGCGATAGAAAGGATTCTCATTGAAGCACAAAACCTTTCTTGCTGCCCTTGAGTTGTCTTATATCCAAAAATTTTGGATGACATCGAGATTGGTACTAAAGTTCAGAAAAGTTGTAAATAGATGAACTTAGAGTCACAAGTCAAATTGCAGAGCCTTAAATAGGCAGCAGCTTCCTCTTACCTTAATGTGTTATTGATATATGAATGGCATTAAACTAAAGTTATTTATTTCTTTTTATATATTAAAAGGATTTCTCGCATTTAAAATTTCAGTTTTCTGACTACTTATATTCTGACTTGTAGTTGAAGGCTGAGAGATTGGAAGCACAGGCACAAGAGAGGTTGGCAAATAAACTAGCTGATACCACGAGAATAGCAGAGGAAAAGCGTGCGAATGCAGAAGCCAAATTGAATGAGAAAGCTGTTAGGACCTCTGAAATGCAGATACATCAGGACAACTGGTCATCTGCCCTAGTCATTTCCTTTTAAGTTGCCTTCCCTTTGTTGGTAGCAACTCTGCAATAGCCAATAATTGTTGCTCCACTGCTTCTCTTCTTTTTTGTTTATCATTTTTTACATTGATATGTATATGAACCTGAAGAGGCACAAGATATGAGAAACACTTCCATGGGGTTATTTACCTTGAAATAAATATAAAATACTCCATTTTGACAGAGGCATTGTCATGATAGTTAACTTGTTCATCAATTATCAGAGCAAGCAAAAGCCAAGTTAAAATGTTTATGTTGGTAATATCCAGAATCTGCCTCTTTCCCTTATTACTTGGCTTCCCACTGATCATGGTATTTTCTGGTTTACAACATTTTCCTCTCAATCATGGAGTGGAGAGGATTGTAGATATAAATCAACTGCATCATAAACTGAATGTCAGATTCATTAATTAGCAGTGAAATGAGAGTTACATAAACAGCCTTTTAACTAGGTACTTTGAAGGAGAATCATATTATATATATATATATTTGTTAACAGAACTCAATCCTTACTTCCTTTGGACTGACAGATTCCTTATTGCCGATAATCCAACTCACAGTTCAAAACACTTAAACAAAAGTCAAACCTCGATCTTCGTCATAATTCTATATTTTCATCACTTAGACAAATCCATTTTGTCTTTGTTATTGTTATTATCTAACTGCCATCTGCTATTTAACTTCATGAAATGTGAAAACATAAAATAGATCATCATCGATTATCAATTATATTGTCTATATTGTATTTAATTTAAGTGAAATGGGGGCTAAATTGTAATTCCAGAATACTTAGGGGGAGAGAGAAGATTCTTACCGACTATAAGGGCCAAGAGGTATGTCTATTAACTTAAAAAAAAAAAAAATAATAAATAAAAGTAATTAGGTAAAATCCAGACCTGACAAATAGATGGCGATCACAAACGCGACCTAAATAAGCACTCTCTCGTTTGCCTCTCTAATTTTCTCAAAGCTGCGGTCGCCGACTCGCCTCTTTATCTATATCTCTCTAATATCTCTGTGTCTGATTTGGTAAGCGACATTGAAAGTTCTCTTTGTATGAGAGGTGAAGATTTTATTTCTTTCATTTTCTTTTTCCATTTCTAGGGCTTTTCTTATTCGTTTTTCTCTTCGATTTCTAGGGTTTTCACTTTTGCATTACATAGCCGAATTTAGAGTGATTACCCAAAAATTGATTATATTCTATAGATTTTTACTTCTTGTTTTTATTGATTCTGCGTTTGATTTCGTATTATCTTTATCTGAAGCTCGTTTGGCTTAGGGTTCTAAATTTTTAAAAAATAAAAAAAATTAAATTGATTGTGTACTAAAATTAGAGTTTTACTAGATAGAATTAAGGGGATTTGAATTGAGATTAGTGCTTTATTCAAGTAAATATTTGGATAAAGTATAAATGGCTGCTGGGAGACATGGGGGTTATCGTGACAACGAATTCAGAGACCGAGAGGCTGATTTTGAAGTGTCAAGGCGTGAATATGATTATTCCAAGGGGGAATATGACTATGAGCGGGTCAGGAGTAGTAATTATGAAAGCCAGTGGAGTCGAGTTCAATATGGGAGAGATAGGGTTAGACAAAAGGATATTAAGGAGAGGGAAGTCATGACAAATGGTGGCTATCGCTCCTCATCCAGTAGGAGTGATTCAGATAGTAGTGCTGGTGGTTGCAATAGCCGTGGGCCTAAGTCAAAGGAGTTTTCGATTAAGGCTATCGATAGGGAGCCTGGTGAATTGTCCAGTGAAAGTGGGTCTGAGGATGCAACTGAAATTTGCTCCGTATCAAAAGTTCCGCCTAAGGAAGTTTCCAAGGTGGTACTGAATGGGATTCAATCTCCTTTGGAAAGAAAGAGGAAATATTCACCCATAGTGTGGGACAGAGAAGATAATAATGTAGGTAAAATTAGTAGTTCACCTGTAGTGACGGCCCTTCCCCCTCCACCCCCTTTACCCAAGACATATCGCAAATCACCTAATGGTGTTACAGAGGGGGTTGTACATTTATCTCCCCTAAAGAGTAGGAAAAGCCAGAATTTGCAATCTGTTTCACCAATTAATCCTCCTGTGGAATCTAGGACAATTGAATATGATACATCTGAGTCTCCAGTTGGCTTGCCTTCTTCACCATCAAAGGAGCAACAATGGGGTAATGTTCAGGAATTGGAGCATTTAGACAATGAAGATTATGTACCAACCCGGAATATATCCTCTTCAAGATGGGCAGCTGGAAACAGTTCGCCCATTGATGAAGGTGAAATTTTAGAAGACGAAGAAATTCCTAAAAAGAGGAAGAAAACGCCTCTTTCAGAGTCTTTGCAAACCCGATCAAGGAACAAATCCATTAGTCCTGAGTTTCTGGAGCTTAAGAGAATGGGGTCTGAAAGGGCGAGATCCAGGTCATCTGAATCTGACGAACACAGTGGCCATGCTAGGTCTTTGAGTGGGGATGATTATCATGGTAATGATTCAGAGAAGGATGATTACATGGAGATTGATGAGGAACGAAACCATGATGATACTAGTGTTAGTGAGTCTGATGCAAATTCAGATGATGAAATCTATTCTCGTGAGACTCCAGAACCTGCAGCATTTCCTCAAAGAAGTATAAATATGCTTCAGGGATGTCGAAGTGTTGATGAGTTTGAGAGGCTAAACAAGATAGATGAAGGCACTTATGGTGTTGTATATAGAGCTAAAGATAAGAAGACTGGGGAAATTGTAGCCTTGAAGAAGGTAAAGATGGAAAAGGAAAGAGAAGGTTTTCCATTGACTTCTCTTAGGGAAATAAACATCCTTCTTTCATTTCATCATCCATCGGTTGTGGATGTTAAAGAAGTGGTTGTAGGGAGTAACTTAGATAGCATTTTTATGGTGATGGAATATATGGAACATGATCTAAAAGGATTGATGGAGGCAATGAAGCAACCATTCAGTCAGAGTGAAGTGAAATGCCTCATGCTCCAACTATTGGAGGGTGTCAAATATCTTCATGATAATTGGGTGCTTCATAGAGATTTGAAGACATCAAACCTGCTTCTGAATAATAGGGGCGAACTGAAGATCTGTGACTTTGGTTTGGCACGCCAATATGGGAGCCCATTGAAGCCATATACTCATTTGGTGGTTACTCTTTGGTACAGGTGAGCCGCACTTGTCTGGTAACTCCTTCCATGCTTACACTGTTCGCTTATGTGTACTCATGTGTGTTTCATGTATTTTGATCGTCCTTATTTATCTAGTTTTGTTGTTTTAGTTACATATGTGGTTCAGCATGCACATATATGCTGTTTTATACAGTCTGTCTGTTTGAACTCTTTTACAGATATTATTAGTGTATTGTTAACTTCTTGACTTTGGCTGGATGTTCTTACTAAATCTTACATGATGACCCTTCAAGTAATAATCTCATGGCACTTGTTAATCTCACGTGGTATCAGATGGTTGTGCTTAGATATCTGATGTCATGTTTGCTATCAAAATTTATGTTATTTTCTTAACTTGCACTTCATTGAAAAGCATTTCTCCAACACCTATTCAGCTTGTGTCTTTAGCCCCTCTGTTCTGCATCATCCTATATATGGTTTTTGAATGCTTAACATGTTTGTTTTGATTGACCAATACACAAATTTTACCCACATCTGCAGGGCACCAGAACTTCTATTGGGAGCAAAAGAATATTCAACTGCAATTGACATGTGGTCATTGGGTTGTATCATGGCTGAGCTGTTGTCAAAAGAGCCACTGTTCAATGGCAAAACTGAATTTGATCAACTTGACAAGGTAAATTATGTTTAATATATCAGGTGCAGGTAAACTGTTCAATGCCTGTATTGAAAGTGGTCCTATTAATAATTTATGGGGTTTTTTTGTGTTACAGATTTTCAGAATCCTTGGTACACCAAATGAGAAAATTTGGCCTGGATTTTCGAAGCTGCCTGGTGTGAAGGTCAACTTTGTCAAGCATCAGTAAGTATCAATTCTTTTCTTATTTCTTTGTGACCAAGTAGACCATTACATTGAGGTGTTCTTTTTCTTGCCACTGTTTTCCCAGGCTTCCAGCTTTGGGAGATTCTGATCTGGCAATCTTGCCTCCATTGGGGACATATTACTTGCACATTTTTTTTTTTTTTTTGGGTATTAATTGCTGACATTTGCTTTCAGGTACAACCTGCTGCGAAAGAAATTCCCAGCGACATCTTTCACTGGATCGCCAGTCCTATCTGATGCTGGATTTGACTTGTTGAATAAACTCTTAACCTATGATCCCGAGAAGGTAAACTTCTGATTAACTCATCCATCTGTTAATACTGCCTCATCAGACTTGATACTTAAGCCATGGTACTTCTGCAGCGAATAACAGCTGATGCTGCTCTGAATCATGATTGGTTCCGTGAAGTTCCTCTTCCTAAGTCCAAAGATTTTATGCCTACTTTTCCTGCTCAACATGCTCAAGATAGGTATGGGATTCCCAGCTTGAAATGTTTAGAATTTGTTATCAATTTCTTTCTATCAATTTATAATTCAATTTGTTATTTGTTTCTGTCAGGCGTATGCGAAGAATTATGAAGAGTCCTGATCCTTTAGAAGAGCAGCGTAGAAAGGAGCTGCAACAAAGGGAGCTAGGGGCAGGTGGTTTATTTGGCTGATTAAATGATTAATTTGTTAACTGTGTCAAAGATCCTGTGCTTTTAAGTTTCAAAGTAGTTTGGGAATGCCCACAGTTGAGGTGAGGAACATGCATTCAACAGAAGTTGCGAACATTGCTTGTCAGACAATCATTCATGCTGTTTTTTAGCAGGCAACTGTGGTGGTTTAGGTGGAGAATTATTTGCTTGCTACCTGTCAACAAGATTTCTTGCAGGTTAATTTGCCCTCTGGCTTTGGGAATCATGTAGAAAAATGCGCCTGTGACACTGATTGCATCGCAAGGTGTGGCATAACAGCTTTTCTTCTTTGAAATTTCAGTTTCGGCTGTAACTTGTGTATGTAACATAATCTCATTGGCACATTGTAAACGATTATCTTGACATTTGGTTTTAAATTAGAAATTTATGGAATTTACTACCCGCTATCATTTCTGTCATTTTTAATATTCACATTGTGTTTGCAAGAGACGGTTGGTGTGAAGTGGAGGAGACGATGTTATCTTTTCATTGACGAACAAATTGACAGTAACAATTGTGCATTGAAGGTAATTTATCAGTTTAATATCTACAGAAAGTTATGTGGGATAAGGACTCTGCTGTCTAAAGTGTGAACATTGTTGTGCTAGCATACTCTTGATATACGGTGGTTTGTTTCATTTGCTGTGCTATTGTTTTTTTTCTTTTGCCACCATCTTGAAAAAGTCTTGGCGTTGTGGAGAAGATAATTTCACATTTTTAGTGATCTTATGGGAGGAATTGTACCCTGGAAATTCTGTGATACTGCAACCACTAATTACAGCAACTATTGAGCTTTCTTCTCTATATTGTTTTGACTTAGGCTTGTTTTACTTGTAAATTCATTATTGGATGTGATCATCAAATGAAGAAGGCAGCTGTCCTATTAAGCTAATTGTTTTATGTGCTTTTTCACCTAATCATGTCTAAACTTCTACTTAACTATGAATCTCTAGTTGATATCTTTTCAACTGAAGGTTTGAGAGAATTCAGTTACTCAAATAATAATAAACCATAAGCCTTAGTGAAGAAAGAATTTACTGTCTGCAACTTCATGTCTAGTTGTATTTTAAGAATTTGGTGTATATTAGTTTCCAATAATTACGTGTCTATGTTTCTCTACTTATCTTCTGTTGCTTGGATTTGCATTTTGCACTTCTATTATTCATGGTATTGAGAAAACTTGACACGTTAATGTGTAATTCTATCATTATCTATTCTTTTTCACATTGATGGTGTGAGAAGATTAAGACTTTATTAGCTGCAGAAAATTTTCTATGACATTGTCTGCAAATGTCACTGCAGTCTCAAAGCAAGCAGGTTGAGGAGGTTGCCTTTATTCTCTGGATTTTATAGAACATCCAATTAGTTGTTCCTTCAGGCTCACTAGAGGTACCATGTGAATTTGATTTGTTGTTCATGTATTAGATCATGTTGTTGGTTTGCACCTATTTAATTTCCGATCTGATTTCTTATCAACTTGTTCATCAAAGTGATGGTCAATATTTTCAATAAAGAATTAATGTGAACAGGCAACACAATAAAAGAACGATGATGATGGGGGAAAATTTATTAATTTTGTAGATAGATGAAACACAATAAAAGAATGATGATGATGGGGGAAGATTTATTAAGATATGCCAGTCGATGTTAATGCAATTGCCCTTTGGTGTTCATTTATTGGTGTGGTTGCTGTTCTGTAGGTTTAGGCGAATCACATACCTTAGTTTTGCATTCTAAATGGTCATTATTTTGGTGGTGCATGTGCATCATGTTATTACGTGATCAATGGTATGCATTTCTAAAATAATGCAATATCACTTGTAATACAAACTGGGATGTGTAGTACTACTGGTATATTAAATATAGTAGTGGCAGATGCATTAAAGTACATGTACACCAAGGTGTAATGTGAAAATTACTACTAGATCTTGCATTATTTTATGTGGCCAGTAGTATGATTGTGAAGCTGCACCAACTGAAGTTTTGTGGGGTTTGGAGATAACTATTTATGAAAATTTATGGATCTACTTGCTCAGTAAATCCGTGTAGGCTCTCGCTGACAAGACTGGAGTTGCTTGGAGTGACAATTTTTAGGTGGGAGTTGTATGGCTCGCATGTTTGCCCTGCTTTCAGGTGCAACCATATTTTAGTGGTTAGCAGAGCTATATTTTTTGAGTATTAATTACAAGTTGAAATCCTAAGTTAATGGTTTTAAGTTTGAATGTGTCCTTTTTATAGCTTGTTGAAACACTTACATTTTTCTGACGTGATTTTACTTCAGGCATGGCTGGAAGAATGGGTTGCTTGGAGATGGGAAAACCATGAAGCGTCCACTTCCCATTCACAAATTCCATGACCTGAGAGGTACTAAAACGTGTAACTTGGTATATTGAATCAAACAGATACAGAGAGGTGCGTGTTGTCCCTTCCAACACATTCTTGATTCCATCCACGCTAGCTTATTCCACAGATAGATGGGCGTCTAGTTGCTGGTTTTTGGGGTGGTTTTTCTTTTTCTCAAACCCCGTGAAACCCATTCGGCCTTACGTTTGATCGTTTGAACCATGTCTTCTCCCTTTTGCAGGAGGTTAATTAATGAATACTAAAGGCCAAAAAAAGTAACATTGTAAGTATTAAGTACTTTAATGATTGTGAATCCATTAATCAAATAGCGGAGCTTAATATGTTTTAGAAGTCTACTCTATGATTACCTTGGCTTAATTTGAATCCAAGAAATTTTATGTTCTTGTTGGACTTGTAAGTAATGGCCAAACTTGTAAGTAACTACCTAATGGAGTCATCGTAAGTCTGATTTCAGAGATTATAGAAGGAAAAGCTTTTATATGCATGAGGCAGCGTGGCCATTCATTCACCGCATCAAAACTAATGTGCAGCGTTTGCCTGCAATTTAAGGCCAAATGACGTTGCTTAAAGTAACTTTAGGTTGCATATACAACTTTTCCCATTGCACTACATAATATAACTTCCTCACTTGGCGTAACCTGATTGAATATAGAGGACGTCCTTTCCTCTCTTCTCCACAATGTGGGCAATTTCTAGCATCTATACTGAGAAAACTTACTGTGATCGACGTGAGCATGTGCAGGCAGAGGCGGTGATGGTCTCACCTTTTAAAACCTGAATAAACAACATTGAATTCCTTGACAGGCAGGACGGTTAACTTTCACTGAGAACGGTCTTTCCTAGTACAAAGGTAACAAGAGAGAGTTCAATGAAGAAGATTGTTGTGATAAGAGCCCTGTCAACTGTCCATCCAAATATGGTAATTCCCCCGGGGTTTGTCTGCAAATACAGTACTGCACAACCAGTAGATGTTACAAACTGAGTGTCTGTAGAGACTGAAAAATATAGTAAGCATCACTCTTAAATTCGTTTTTAGCAAGTTAAATGCCAAGATCCCAAATAATGCTTTGTTTGTATATATATATATATATATGTGTGTGTGTGTGTGTGTGTGTGTGTGTGTGTGTGTGTGTGTTATAGAACACTCAACATACTACCTGGTGTCATCATATGGTTCCCTTCTTTGTACACGTTAGATGAAAACAGTGAAACCTCTAGTCTATTGCAGAGCAAAAGTTACAAAGAAAAACCAGCAAATTTATATCAATCCTAGTGGTCAAAAGCTGCATATAGTAATCAGCACTGATGGAAAGTTCTCCTGATCTTTTTGCTGCTAATATAACAGTGTATTAATTTAGTCTATTTAATTTATAAATAGAAAGGCATCTATAATCTACCTACATCACCCTTATGGCAGGCAGAAATATATTTTCATCAATTAACAAAAATACAGAGGGCCCAAAATAGAGAACAAGATTTGAAATCCATACCAAAGGCTTGTCTCCTGTGATATGAGGACATAAATGAAGCCAGTTGAGCACTTGTTGGCATTGCAAGATAATCTAAAGACTCCAAATCACTTTCGGAATAATTCATACACAATGAGATCAATGCACTGGAGGCTTCCAAGTGCCCTCCACTGTTTGATGCTCTCAGTTGAGAGGCATCAGTAGAGCTGCATGTTGCCAATGCATGCCATCTGCTTGCCAGTGATGCAATGTTTTGGGCCCTATGAGAAATTTTTGTTGCGGCATGTAAGCAAATAATTATGCCAACAACCTGAACGATGGATGATGCCTGGAAATGTTAAGAAAACAGGCCAATGAGATTAAAGTTTGAAGATATGGAGCAGCCAGGATCTAAGCATGCTTGGGGAGTACAAATTTATAAAGCTTATGCACACTCAAGAGCTTGCAATGTGAAATCACTAAGTTCTCATTCAGTTTATTCAGCAATATATTATAAAAAAACAAGGGCGCTGAACTTACTGCAAAATCACCACCATTCATCAAAGTAATTGTACCACTGTACCCTGTAATCTGGAAAAGAGTCATGAATAGGCTTGCTGTGACAACCAGGAACTCTAAAAGAAGATAAATACGGAATCTGTGGCTTATCTTAGAGAGATGATACCGTAGACGTATGTGCTCCTCTATTAGTACTAAAACATCAGATTCCCTTTCCATGAGCTTTGCATAATCTTCAAAGAGCATAACTTGCAAGTTGCAGACTAGGTGAAACAAAATGCTGGCTGATAGAGATATCGTACTGCAATAAGTCCAGGATACAATAAAAGCTAAACAAATTGCAGCAGACAGCCACCATGATTCATGGTGTACATATAAAATGCGGATGACCTCGCGTACAGTCTTCAGAATGAAACATGGCAATGACCACAATACAAGCAAGCGAATAGAACCCTGTGAAAATATATTTTCCAAACCAATTCTTTCATTGCAATAGAGATTAGATATCATGAGTTAAACTAATTCTTCTATATGCTGCTGCAAAAGAGTAAGTGAATAATGAAATGAAGAATTAAACAAAACATTCTGAATAGAATGCATTATGACATGCATCAATTAATAGCAAGTACACTTGAACACATTCTGGTCGTCAAGTTACAAAATGAGAGGAGGCTCGTTATCAATTAAGCCTCAAATTGCAAACCAGTCAGGGACAGTACAAGCATCCAATTCCTTCATTCAACCTATCCAGGCCATTATTTTGCAATTTTGTAAACAATAGATTTTCAATTTTAGGGCAGGTTGCCCAATCTTGACAGATTATTTTTCTAGCGCTGAAAACTCAATAAAACGGCGTATAAAACTAAAAAGAATATGCAACTTTGAATGATACTGGTTTTGGGACCAAGTTGAGACCTATCTATAGAAACATTGAAATTCTGGTAAGCGCATCATGGCCAGAGGGAATCCTCAAAAACTTCCAACAATTTCATAGATTCTTATCTATGAACATTCGTTTCTATAAATTGGATTTAAAAGCAAATCTCTAGTTATAATTCAAATTCTAATACCATAAACCTAGATTCTTAAAATTTGATCTTACCTTGCATGCCCAGAAAATTAAAGTAACCCATTTCTATTTTGAACAAGCCAGAATAAGTTGCAATAGTAATCAATAAATCATCGAACTTCTCGAAATGATCACCAGAGACATTAAATCCACAAAAAGTATGAAGTTGGTTACCCTTATCTGCTGAATGTAGTGTTGGCTAAAGCGGGCCATTTGGCTACTGTAACGATCAACAAATAGAAACCTTCTGATACCATATTTACGAAGATTATGCGAGAGACAAAGCAAAGAAACAGCTGCAACGCACGCCTGAGACGCTACAATATCCAGCTCAAAATCCTTAATTTGACCTTTCTCACACCCAGGGCAGTTCGAAAGTTCAAGTATCACAACTGGAAGCAACACTCCAATGAGTAGAAAAGCAGACCAAGACAAAACAAAACCCAAAATTGAAGACTGGTTGAAACCAAGAATAGACAGAAAATTTTCAAGCCTTTTGAGCGTCTTGTCAAGGTCAGTCTCCTGGTGCTGGGTTTGGTTTTGGTTTGGGTGTTGTTCATGATGATGACGATTACTTTGACTGTGGTTCGTGTTCGAATTGAGAAGAGGCATTTGGGCGGGAGGTGGGTCAGTTTGTTGTACGTTTACCACGGGATCAGCCATGAATTCACTACCAGAAGAAACAGAACTTACGTTTCAGATTTTACTTTTCATCAAGAAAAAAAAGCTGCCAATAATAACAAAAGTGCTAATTCTATTAACAGGATTTGACAAGACTTGAGATTGAGATTGAGATTGAGATTTTCTCAAAGAAAGAAAATGTTTGAATGGAATTGAAGCAAGCGAGAGAAAGACGAGTCTTCATAGATCCAGCAACCCTTCAGCCATTGCCGGCCTTTTTCATGAGCCCATTTCTTGTATTACAATCAAACCCAAATTGGTCATTTCACTCTGGTCCACCCGACATAATTATTTATTTATTATATTTTACCTCCATCAAAACTTGATATTTCACGTCATCTTAATTTTTTTTGAAAAAAAAAAAAACTCTTCAAATTTTTAAATTTTCATACAGTAAAATATATTTTTCCTTATGGAAGTTGTGATTGGTAGAGTACATGGAATATAATAGGATGGCAGGTACAGGATAAAGTTGTAGATTTTGTCACTAACTTAATAATGAATTTTGATTGAAAGCTGCGGCCTGGGATACTGGAATAATTCTTTTCTTCTTTTTTGGTTTTTGTTTGTTTATGATTGCAAGTTAGTGTTTTGGGTATCGAAGTAAAAATTACATTTTTTTTTAATTATTTTGATAATTAAGTTTACATTAAATTGATTTTTAACTGTTAAATTTCGATGAAACTTTCGTTTATACGTTAAACTTTGGAATGGGGGGATTCTTGATATACATGTAAGTTATGGGGTTTTTTGGTGATCGTAGAATATATTCCGCGCTCGTAGGCCTTGGTACGTATCACCGGAAATCATCACAAACATAACCCATCTCCGCAGCCTAATATTAACCGTTCGATGGTTGAGAACTTCTGATCAACAAATCTTAACCGCCCGTTTTCACTCAATATTGACTCTTCAGTTATATTCCTTCCCTGTCTCGATTTCTTCGTAGAGCTTTAGTCGTCGATTCTTCTTCAACAGTTCATGCTATGGTACGCCACTGATTCTTTGGTTTTCATGTGCTATTTTCTTTTGATTTGCGCTTTCATGTTTTCGTCAGACTTTTTTTTGGGCTAGGGTTTCGATTGGGCGTTTTCATTGCCGTATGCTTGATCAACTAGATTTAGAAAGGATTGTCAAATATTATGAACGTATTAGATCCAATGTAGGATTTTTTTTTTTTCATTCGCATCGCTTTAGTTGCTGAGAAACTTGAGGAAATTATAAAAGTTGAAAAGGAAATTAGATTTCATGATACTTGTCATATTGGTTTCCCCGGGTTCAGAAACTCAAAGGGCTCAGTTTAAGCCACTTTTTCTTTTTGCTTGTAGCTAAATTATTATTATTATTATTATTATTATTATTTCATTTTAGAGAAGTAACTAAACTAATGATAATATAGGTAAAAATGATGATCAACTTCTTCTTACTAAGTTTATTGGAATTTTTCACTTAAAGTGTCGGGAGAGTGCAGGGAGGGGACTACTTAGGACTCTCATCTCATGAAGAGAGCATAATTTTAGAGTCGTGTGCGATCTCTCTAAGATTGGATAAACAATTGAAGCTTTCATTTTACTGATGTAATTTTACTTCTCTTTGTCCCATAAATTTGATTGTGTTCTTCCACTCAGTGTTCCTCATGTGTGGAGGGTAATTGCTACAGATTTGGCCCTTGGTGTTTGTGAAATTCAATTCCATCAGTTGGTGGATGCAATGTATTGATATACAAAAATAATATAGATAATTGCTATAGATTTAGGATGTAATTTAGCTTATCTTATCGATTATTTTTGTACCATAATATTAATCTTTACCAATAATGTAATAGGTACCTATGAAGGGCTTATTTTCCCTGCGAAGAGCAGTGTTGGCTCAGCACGGCAGTGAGAGGTGGGGTCTGGGCTTTAGATCATTCAGCACTCAAGGTGCCTCTGGTAGTCCTCCTCAAGGTGCATCTGGAAGTCCTCCACAAGGTGCATCAACTGCTAGTACTCCCCAAGCTCCTCCACCTCCCCCACCCCCAGAGAAAACCCATTTTGGTGGCCTGAAAGATGAGGACAGGATTTTCACCAATTTGTATGGATTGCATGACCCTTTTCTCAAAGGTGCCATGAAACGAGGTGATTGGTATAGGACCAAAGACTTGGTTCTAAAGGGTGCTGATTGGATTGTGAATGAAATGAAGAAATCTGGTCTTCGAGGACGTGGTGGTGCTGGTTTTCCATCTGGCCTAAAGTGGTCCTTCATGCCAAAGGTATCTGATGGTCGCCCTTCATATCTTGTTGTCAATGCTGATGAAAGTGAACCTGGAACCTGTAAAGACAGGGAAATTATGCGGCATGATCCACACAAATTGTTGGAGGGTTGCTTGATTGCAGGTGTAGGGATGAGGGCTACAGCTGCTTATATTTACATAAGGGGTGAATATGTAAATGAACGTAAAAACCTTGAGAAAGCCAGAAAAGAAGCATATGCGGCGGGACTGCTGGGCAAGAATGCATGTGGATCTGGTTATGATTTTGATGTTCATATCCATTATGGTGCTGGTGCTTACATTTGTGGTGAAGAGACAGCTCTTTTGGAAAGTCTTGAAGGCAAACAAGGGAAACCAAGATTGAAGCCTCCTTTCCCTGCTAATGCAGGTTTATATGGTTGCCCAACCACTGTCACAAATGTGGAAACCGTGGCTGTCTCTCCTACCATTTTAAGGCGTGGGCCGGAGTGGTTTGCCAGTTTTGGCAGGAAGAACAATTCTGGTACAAAGTTATTTTGTGTATCAGGTCATGTGAATAAACCTTGCACAGTTGAAGAGGAGATGAGTATTCCCCTGAAGGAGTTGATTGAGAGGCACTGTGGCGGTGTTCGAGGTGGATGGGATAATTTACTTGCTGTAATACCTGGAGGTTCGTCGGTTCCACTACTTCCCAAGCACATATGTGATGATGTGCTGATGGATTATGATGCACTCAAGGCTGTTCAGTCTGGATTGGGGACTGCCGCTGTTATTGTTATGGATAAATCAACTGATGTTGTGGATGCAATTGCAAGGCTCTCTTACTTTTACAAACATGAAAGCTGTGGGCAGTGCACACCATGTAGGGAGGGGACAGGATGGCTTTGGATGATCATGGAAAGGTTGAAGGTTGGAAATGCTAAATTGGAAGAGATCGATATGCTTCAAGAGGTGACCAAGCAGATTGAAGGGCACACAATCTGTGCATTGGGTGATGCTGCTGCTTGGCCTGTTCAGGGTCTCATACGGCATTTTAGGCCTGAGCTCGAGAGAAGGATTAGGGAGCATGCAGAGAGGGAGTTGCTTGCAGCTACTGCTTAAGTTTATTTATCTATTCAGGTTTCTTCTTGGATCCTTTTCACTATGTTTGTTGATTGGGCATTTCCCCCAATAGTAAATTGTGTAATTTGGATAATAAATTCTTTGAAAAATCCTATCTATTATCTTAATAGGGTAAATAAAATCTATTATTCTTAATAGAAATTTTCTGTTTTTCTATTTAGAGAAAAAAAAATTTGTGCTGTTTCTCTTTGGCTGTGAGTTTTACAGACAGAGAGGTAAAAGTTTGTAAAAGAACATGAAATCATGTTCTTTTTCAAGTAAATTGGCAGTAATTTCGGCAATGTGGCACTTATCTTGTTACACTTTTGGAAGGTACTGTGTTCTTTGGAAGACCTGTGGGGTAAAAAAAATGTCCATTTTATCCTTTTTCTTTTTGGGGATGCTTTGATGATTTATTTTACACTATTAATATGCATGGTAATGAGATTTCTTATATTGTGTAGGGAGTTTCTGTATTGGTGGATATCCTGGAATAAGTGGAGAAACTAGGCCAGATTTTGAGAGGATGGGTGAATTAGATATCTGGTGATCCTGCTAGTGACCTGTTTGTTTTTCTAAGCTGTATCAGCTGTTACTGCGTTTACTGTCCTGGAGAAATGATGATTTTTCCTCCACCTGAGCACGAATACTTTAAAGTTTGTTGTGTCTCTTAAACATGTCTTTCTGGAAAAATTTGAGGAACTTCATTAATAACATCTTTATTTTACACATGTGCTAAAGCTAATCATATATTTTTGTTTGTCAATAAGAATGGAAACCTTAGCTGAAACTATTTGGAAATGCATCTAATTGTTAAAACAACAGTCTCAGCAACTTTGAATGCAGGGGTGCAAAGCAAGTTTAGTAATGTTAGGTTTGGGTGACCCATCAGGATTTTATAATTGATCCTTGACTTTTACCATGCACTTGTTTTGCAAGCTTGAATTCAAAATTGGAATCTGTTCAACCCTTTATTCTTTGGTAAATGGGAAAAATATCCTCTGGCAATACAGCTGCCCATAAGGGGCTTTCATAAAGATTGCAACTTAATGTTTGAAGCGTGGTATTCATTTTCCCTAGCAAGATATGTTAAGAATGGTTCAGCTCGAGGTTTCAATAAATTCATCACTGAAATTCGTGTCCCTTCTTGCATCTCTTAAGCACATGGTGTGATAATGTCATTGGAGTAAAGTAAGATTCTTCTCTCAGTTCAACTTGCATAGCCGTTCTAGTCATGATACTGATACATAAGCCGTAGCCTTTTGAATATTACTTGCTAAAGACTACACCATGACATGAAAGCCAATGCAGTTAATAAGATTCATACTACCTCCCTTTATTTTGAGTGAAAAATGAGATTTGCATTTCTTCAACAACAGACAATATGATCAAGGTATTTACCTAACTTAACCTGGACATTTTTCAACATATTTTTCCTGAATTTGTATTGCTTCATATTCTGATCAAAGTTTTACGCATGAATTATAAATAAGCATTCTGATTTTAGTTCAATTAGGCTAATTAACTTTTTATTCTTCTGACTGTTGAAAAGAAGTTTCCTCTGAAAATTCTCAAAATTAAAGATTAAAACTAACCAATAACAATAAATGAACCAATATCCTAACATCCTGACTATCTCCTATACATGCGGCCTTTCTCTCTTATCCTCCGTAGTGGCCTTCCATTCTCAAACACTTTCTTCAGTTTTTTATCTTATGATCACATTTTTATGTATCCTTCAAAAGTAGACGCATAATTATTGGCTTTAACGATCACACACATGCATTCATAATGCAGTGACTTTGGATCTTTCTCCCAGAGACTCTTTCCATCTGTAACAGTGCATGTACACTTCTTTTATATATATATATATAAAGATTTGATCTTCACTTTAGTTTTCAAAGTGGGTGTCTCTAATATTTTATCTGGATCTGCGGCTTTTTATTATATGTAAATGTTTTGATCACCACGACTTGGTGTATATATATTATATAATTTTTTCTCTCTGTTGGGTTCAATTTTACTCATTTGTATTAAATAACTGTGTTAATGAGAGTTCAACTGGGTTAGATTATTATTATTCTTATACTCATTTGTAATGTCCTCTTCAGGCAGATATAGTAATATTCAGTCTTGGATTCTGCTTGCTTTATTTGTTTGTATAAACAAATGATGTGCATGAACTGATTGGGTCATACCAAAAATATTGTTTTTTTGTTTGTTGGTGAACTCTGACCCACGTTCTCTTTTCATTTAAAGTTTTTCTCTTTGTTCTATAATCTGAAATTCTCCGTAACTTTATTTAAAGTCAAATGAACTTGATTGAGGCTCTGAATTCAAGTTCACTTTTGCATTTTGAGTTAATAAATATATAATTTTTTACAGATTTTGATATTCTTTTTTGCATATATTTTAGTGCCCAAGGCTTGATGAATTGAAGCAATTGTGATTGTTCATACTTGCTTTGGGAAAAATCATATTTCTTGTAACAATGATTGTTGGACTGAAAATGAAGAACCGAAAGGGCATTTCAGTGCAAGTTGATTATCTATTTCATGTACAAGAGATTAGACCTTGGCCTCCATCACAGTCTTTAAGATCTGTTCAATCTGTTTTGCTTCAATGGGAAAATGATGATCAGAGTTCTGGCTCTTTGATATCTGGTGTTGGCGATGGGAAAGTTGAGTTAGTGAGTCTTTTAGGCAACAAGTTACTTTATGCCAGAACGCATCAAAAAAAGGAACTGTCCGCGATGGTTTGCAGAAGAACTGTTTATTTTTTTTACTTTTATGGCAATGGAAAGGACAAAAATAAACTCTTGGGATCAGCTCTTATGAACCTCTCTGATTGTGGAATTATCAAGGAAGCCATTGCCATCAGCACTCCAGTTAGCTTCAAGAAGAGCTTTAGGAACACAGCACAACCTGTTCTTTATCTTATTATTGAGCCATTCTACAGTGATAACTCCTCTCGTCACCAAAGAGCAGCTTGGTCAAAGAAGCGTCCATGTTGGGCAAGAACGGAAGTGGATCTTTTTCTGACTTGATGAAAGCAGGAAATGATGAGGAATGTGAGATTGCTTCTTTTACTGATGATGATGGCATTTCGTCACATTCATCATTGACTGTTCCATCTTCTACTTTTGGGACTACTAGGGGCTCAGCTGCTCAAAATTATAAGGTAATACTTTGCTGACCCTCCTACTAATGCTGTGCTTTGCAATGTCTCATTGAGTATTTCGAACATATGAACTGAAACTTTATCATCATGCATCTAGTGGCATAGAACTGTATTGGCTTTCATATTCTAGCTTGTGGCTTGCTGAATGTGGGCTTTTTAGCCAATTAAGCCATTAAAATATGATATTGATTGTTTCTAAGTCTAGTTTCTTTTTCTTTATTTTGGTTCAAGCTGAATCTTTTATCAGGATTTTTTTTTCATTTGTATAAACATGATGTTTCTAGTGTTTGACGTTTCTACCTTTGCCATACATGTAAATAGTATGGTTGTTAGTGAGACTTGACTTCTTCTTTCGTTTGTATGTAAGAATTCATACTATGCATGAGCTTAACTGTAATTGTGGTAGGTCTTATGGGTATTTTCCATTCAAATTAGTGACTCTTGTTGTCCCTAAATTATAGAATGGATCAAAATTGCAAAGGATACCGTGGGGATGGTTGATGGATCAGAATTAACTAAGGATAGCCTGAGAAGGGTTAATTTGGAGCCTGCTTTATCCTCAAGTATTGCATTCGCCAAGCAAGAGGTGAATCTAGTGGTTGGAGCCCTTCAAAATATAAAGGGGAGTGCAACCTCTTCATCATCAGCAAACTTATTCTCTGATTCAGGAAATTCTATAAATGATCCTTCAGCAAAAGTTGCATCCTCCAATGTGTCTATTCAGGCAAAGGTCAACATGGACCAAGGAAGGTTAGAGAACTCTCCAACTGATCTAGAGCCTGGTAGAATATCTTGCATGGAAAAAATAGTCTAGAGGCTGTTACAACTGATTTATATGTTGATCTTTTGAAGAAAAAAGAGAAGAGGCACTAAGGAAATGGATGGGGCAAGCAGATGTTAGAAGCAAAGGAAAATTCTTTAGTGGACAAACTAGTTATTAAATTACACAGGATTCTGCAAACAAGGATGTCAAATTGAGGAGTAACAGTATTGCCAACAGCAGGTTCTCACTTGGAGCACAGAGCGGTACCAATCTTAGTGATAAACTAAAGCATATTAAGTCTGTTCAGTTACATTATGATTCAGCTGAGAGCTATAGGCTGCTCAACAATAGTCAGTACAAAGAGAAGATAATTCAAAAGATAAATTTAATGACATAAGAGTAATGCACAAAGTAAAATGGGAGAAACAACAGATGGATTTTCCAACAACAAAGTCAAACTGGCATCTAAAATCAAAGTGCTTGAGGAAGAATTGAGAGAAGCTGCTGCTCTTGAGATTGGTCTGTATTTAGTCATTGCTTAGCATGGGAGTTCTATAAATAAGGTTCACACTCCAGCATGACTCCTTTCTAGGTTGTATCTTCATGCTTGCAAAGCAAGGTCCCAAAGTAAGAGGGCACATGCAGTGAGAGCTGCCTTTTCAGTTGTAGTTTTGGTTTCAAAAGCTTGTCGGAACGATGTTCCAAGGTATGCTTCAAATTTTTGGAAACTTGATCTCAAGCAAGTTGAAATGCAGCTTTCAAAAAAAGTTTCTAGAACAGTGCATAGAAAGTAAAAATCCAGGTAATTTGCAACCCAAAGGGCTTTTAGATTGTGACATAAATTCCTTTCGTTATCCATATTCCTGGAAATAAATAAAAGTTTTTAAAATCATCTGTAGTATATGTATTCATATTCATGTTCCTGTATGTAAAATTGACTATGAATATTCCTTATCTATAATTCTCCCGTGATTCATTCCAATGCTCCTTTAATTTTGGCTTATAGGTTGACCTTTTGGTTTTCAAATTAAGTTGTGCTTAGAGCAAATGTCAGTCAGGCATTCGAAGAGTTTCAACTTTCTAATGGACTGGGCACTAGGAATGACAGTGATCAAATCACACGTAACAAAGAAGAAAAAGATTGTTCAGTTGAAGGATCTGATGATTGGAAGGACCCTCAAACATTTGTAGTTGCATTGGAGAAGTTAGAAGCCTGGATCTTTTCCCAAATCATTGAGTCGGTTTGGTGGCAGGTCAAGTCTTCTTTTTTTCTTGTTTACTCTCAGTTGTGGCTGTTGAGTTCTCCTGGTTTTGGCTTAAATCATAGTCATCACCTACAATGCTGAATAAATTTTCCTGTTTTCTCCAGGTTTTCACTCCACATATGCAGTCTGCTGCTGCAAAGGGCTCAGGCTCGAGGAAAACCTCTAGGAAGAGATATGGATTGGGAGATCAAGAGCAGGGAAAATTTTCTGTTGAGCTCTGGAAGAAGGTTTTCAAGGATGCCTGTGAACGGCTTTCCCCTATTCGAGCAGGATGGCATGAATGTGGTTGCTTATCAGCATTGGCCAAATTGGTATGTCTGCCTCTTGTAATTTCCATCCTTGCCTCACATTATGAATTTGAGTTCTGTGCATGTTTAATTATATGTAGTATCTTAATATTTGTATAAAACATGTGTCTCTTTACCTTTAGAAAGTGATAGGTTTCTCATCCTTGCAAGTTCTTTGTGCTTGAGTTTCTATTTTCAATTGGTTGTGCCTATACATAAGAGAGTCCTTCCAAGTTAATTCAATTGTCTGTTATGTCATTGAATTTAATACCAATATATGGTAAAATTGCACTGTTGGTGATTTGGTGCTTATCATCAGTCATACAATTGATCTGTCACCACATACACCCATGCAACATGAAACTTCACCTGAGAACAATCCAGATGTTTTATTAAAACGACTGATTTTACTTGCATGTTAGCAGTGAAGTCATCAAGAAAAAAAAAAAAAAAAAAAAAGGGGAAAAAGAAACCTCTTTCTGTCTTGCAGCATCGATAGAGTTACAATTATCTGATCAAAGATTGGATCTTGGTGAAGTTATCTGATTGGGATATTTAACTTCACTTCTTTATAGAGACTGCTCGGATCATTGCACATAGTGAAGTTGATATTTAACTTCACTATGTGCAATAATGCTTTTTTGGTATATCCACTGGTTTGTGGATATTGTGATTCCACACCTCTTTCATCACTTAACTCAGGGACAACTAGTTTATATGATTGTAAAATATGTTTTTATATTTCCTAATATAATGTGCAAGTACAGTTAGATCTTGTTCCATGGGCCATTTCACTTGCTCATATCCTGGATTTAACTTCCAATCCTTCTCAAAACATGCTCTGTGGTGTATCTGCTGGCTGATGTATGTATAATCGCAATATAATATGGTGGCATGGTTGGATCTTTTGCATAATTTTTTAACTTTCTGTCTTAATGGTTCCCTGTCTCATTCTTCCATTGCAATTTTCTAATTAATTCCCTTGTTGTAAAGAATTTAATAGAAACATGACTCTTCAGGTAATGGAGCAGTTGGTGGGTCGATTGGATGTGGCAATGTTCAATGCTCTTCTTCATGAATCAGCTGAAGAGATGCCAACAGATCCTGTGTCTGATCGCATCAGTGATCCTAAAGTTCTCCCTATTCCATTTGATGAATCAAGCTTTAGAGCGGGTGCACAACTGAAAAATGCTGTGAGTCATGATATTTATTAAGTTGGTGTTTCTTGATGTGATTATATATATATATTACCCAATGTGCATATATATATGCATAAAGTTTAAGAATAGGGAGAGTTCAGTAGTAAAGTTTAAGAATATATGCATAAAGAAGTGATTAAAATATGAAAAAAAGATGATTCACAGGATCATATCAAATGTATGGTTAATATCTGCCTTCTCTTGATTAAAGGATCTTGCTCTTTTTGTTTTTGTGCTGCCAGATAGGAAGTTGGTCCAGATGGCTTACAGATTTGTTTGGTATTGATAATAATGACCCTCCTAAACATATGAATGAAATTTCTAATGACAAGAGCATGGAGAGTGACACATCTTCCAAGGCTTTCCTTCTTCTCATTGCATTAAGAGATCTCATGATGCTTCCATTTGAAAAGCTGGCAGATAGCTCCACAAGGGGTGAGATGCTTTGTATTTTCATTCAAATATGATGACTCATATTGATGAAAACTTCAGTTTTGCCGTGTTTGTGTGTTAGCTTCCTTCTTGTTTTATGATAAATCTAATTTTCCATTTGAATTTTATTCTTTGAAGGTATGCCCTACATTTGGTGCGGAAATGATCAAGAGGGTTCTTGACAATTTTGTCCCTGATGATTATAACCCAGCACCAATCCCACAGGCTGTATTTGATGCCCTGGATTCTGAGGTTGGTCCTTTTTCAAGGAGCACATAATTTTTTCATTTCCACTTCCCCTTCTACACTAGCAAATTCAAGGTGTGGGAGGAATTTTCATGGAAAACCCCCCTTGCTTATCATTTCTTACATTTTATTAGGACCGATTTGAGTCCTTGAAAGATCTAGTGACAATCTTCCCATGCTCAGCTGCTCCTACAATCCATTCACCACCTCCTGCAGTTTCACTTACTGGCATTATAGGAGAGGTCGGAAGTCAGGATCTGCAGAGGAGTGGATCAATGGTGCTAAAAAAAACCCTACACTAGTAATTGCAAGCTTGATGAATTGAATTCACCTGCAACTTCCATCCTTATTGACAACTTGCGCACTTCTTCAACTTTAGCGGCTCCCAACTGGATGCCAAAGGGAAATGGGGTTCGAAAGGTTGTCAGATATCGACTTCTCCAAGAAGTGTGGAGGAATGGCAAACAATAGTGTCAATTTTATCAACTCTTTTTCTCTCTTTAGTATTTATATGTTACTATTCCTCTACTTTTATAGGCTGTACATATTAGCTACTGCTCTTTCCATGCTCCTTTTTGCCCTTTATTTGCTTGAAACAATGTTGATTTTTCCAATTTGGAAACATTATTTTTTTGTTCTCATACTGAAATGTAGATTTGCAACAGCAATTGTCAGGTAATAGATTTTAATTGTCAAGGGGGTTTGGTATTATTCCAAGGTCAATTTCCCTTTCTTATTACCAAGAGATAGTTGTAAATTCATCAAGATAATAAACTACAAATACCAAAGATTAATCTTGACATGTGAAGACATTCAGTGCCCCATCTGGATATGCCTCTGCAGCTTCACCTTGTTTTCTTGCTTCTGCAAAAAAAAGCCAGAAAAACAAAATTTCTAAGGCACCTAATAACCATTCGATAAAAAAATTTGACTAGTTTGTCTTTAAATCTTGAGTTTCTGTATCTTACGGCTTGGATGGAGTGCCACCACCTGGATTGTGCAGCACATCATAGTGGCCATAACCATGATACAGGAGTCGTACTGGGTTCTCTTTGTCATATTCCTGACCATATTCAGCTATAATTTTGAGGGTACCAGAAGTTTTGTCCCGCATGTAAACTGTAATGGGCACCCTGAAAGTAGAAGATTATGAGATTATAAAAAATGTAAAAGAGTGGTAGCAACTCGTCTGTGTTTCTTGAAGATAGGAAAACCTACTTGAGCACATGAGAAGACATTAGCAGCTCAGGCTCTCCTCCCCAAATGTGTGGCTTCCGCATCTGCCCAACATATGTGTCAAAATCACCTTCAACAAACCTGCCAATGATGAATCTCCTTAATTAGCATTATTCCCACAGAACCCTTCAAGTAATATTGGAACATGATAATTTACCATTCAGTGTCTGCCCTTCTCTTAACGAATTCGTCTGCTACCTGTTCCAAAGATACGATGCCTTTGTGTGAGATATGGGAAGACAGAACGGAATTTGATCATTTACAGGGAAAAAGAACATGGGAAAAGTGAGAAGCTATACAAAAGAAGAAACAATAAAAGGCAAAGCAGCATATGACAGAAATAGGAAGGAATAACATAATAAAATCTAAATAGAACATTCGCTTCCAGGCGACATGGTTAGAATTGGAAAGATGAAACATGTAAAAAAGTAGCATCCTTCTGGCTCATTGAAGAATAATACTAGAAAGAAATCATGGAGTCTACTATGTTACTTTATTTCTGAGCTCGTCTGCAAGATCCTTTTCAAGGCTTTCGCTTGGCAATTGCTTCCCTTCTCTCAACCTGGCGCCGTGAATTACTGACCGGAACAAGCACCTTCCATCTCCAGGTATACCTGAATTCAATAGTTTAGCAAATTCTCGAACACTCATCCACGAAACCATTTTCTAAGTCTTCATTTACATCATAATTTTGAAAAAAATGACGAGCAAACCTTGGCCATAGTCCATATTAGCTACCGGGTTTTTACAAAAAGCTAAGATAAAAATAAAACCAGCAATCCAAATAAAATGGATTGACTTTGATGGAAACTACAAGAAGCAAAACAGAAAGCTGCAAATGCAAGCAAAGAATAAAGTTGAAAGCAAGTTCAAGGAAACAAGCATATGAAGCCTTAAGAAAATTATAGGAAAAAAATCCATTTCTTTGCTTAAGAGAAGACATGATCATTTTCATTTCAAGTAAACAATTTTATTATTTCATAACCATGAGTAGAAAAAAAAAAACTACAAGTTAGAAATTTCATCAAACCATACGAATTTTTTGAAACTGAGACTGGTTGTTACCGATCATAGATCCTGAATTTTGCAGTTTCATGCTGCGAAAAGTGGGAAGTTTATTCCATTGGCGAGTCCTGACTGATTACGAAATTGAAGCCCACAACTGGAAGAAGCGATGAATAAAGAAGATTGCTGGAAATTCTCTTTGGAGTTTTAGGTGTGACGGTGAGCATCAGAGAACAGAATTTTATGCCTTTTTCATCATCAAGCTGGTCCTCTCTATTTGTTGCCAGAAACTGAATGGAATAATACTAATTTGGACATTAATGCACGACTCCATTTATTTTGGTGGCCCAAACCAGAAAATGGTGGCTCAACGCGTGTCAGGTTCGAATCAACATTGAAGGACCAGGAAGACTTGCAAGTAGTGAATCAAAACCACAAGATTCCATTATAAAAATCATTACATTACCCGCTAAAATTTAGAACAGCCGTTCATTTTTCTCTAAACACTTGCAGACAAAAGTTGCAGGCTCGTTTTGTCTTATCAGTGCCTAAAATTGAATTGTAGATTTCTTTTTATTTATGCTATATTCATAGAGGGAAATCCATCACGTTTTACAGGGCTGGTAAAAAATTTCCTTTTCTTTTCAACTCGTAAGAGTTTCTGATCCAATAATTTGAATTTCTCAGGAATCAGCAGTAACCATCAAGCCGTCGTAATCCTGTATTTTTCTGATTATTTGATCGAAGCTTCTGAGACTGTTTTCCCACCATTAAAACAAGTGTTCAATAAGATTGACAGACTCTTTCAAACCGCCAGGAAAAATTTTTCCGATTAAGATAGGGTCCTAATGCGGATGATCTCATGGCCGAATTTTGGGACTTCTACATTGGAACCTCGTGGGTTTGAAAATGCAGAGGAAAGAGAGACAGTGATGGATGTTTCTGGCAGCAACGAATTACTTTACTGGATACAAGGCTTAATTTTCTGGTCAGAAGGTTAGAAATTAGCACTAATCATGCAAGTATTTTACAAATGCAGCTCCTACGTCATTCTACCTCTAATGGAAGCTAACAAAAATTTAAAAAAATGACTTTATTTACTTTCTCGGTCGGCTACAGTTATTCCCACCCAAAGTTTTATTGAAGGACAAGTCCCACCTCTTAACTTTTAAAACACAAACACCTACCCTTGACCAAAATTAACGGTCAATAATAACATTTTCAAAATCAAAAATATATTTTAATCATTTTATTAATAAAATTTATAAAATCATAAAGTACATTTTTTTAAAATATAAAATATTATTTAAATATTAAAAAATATAAATAATTTTAAAAAGTTTTAAAAATATATATAAAAGCAACCACTGCCGCTAATACCAACAGCAGTGGTCATCAATAATAAAACTATATGGTTAAAAATGGTCTTCTGATTCCAAAGGTGGTCACATTTGACTACCCTATTTGGTAGAAGCGACTGATTATTTTGGAGTAAACGATCAGATCTGGCTATTTCTACCCGTAAAAACAATTAAAAACAAACAGAAATAACTGGTCTTGACCCTATTAATCATTTTCGATCATAGTTGTTAACGAAAATAGTTAAATCTAACTGTCCTTATTATTTTTGATCATCTAATTCAATTAGTGATAGTCATCGCCACGGTAATGGTGGTTACCTTTTCTATTTTTTAAATTTTAAAATATTTTTTAAAAATTTTTTAATATTTTAAAATTTTTTAATATATTTATATTTAAATTTTATTTTATAATTTTATTATGAATTTTTATTTTTTTAATAAGGGTATTTTAGTTATTTTATAAAATATGTTAACAAAATGGGATGAAAAATAGGTAAAGAGTGGGTATTTGGGTTTTTAAAGTTAAGGGTGGGAACAATATTAAAGTGAAACCTTGGGTGAGAATAAGTCCATTGGCCTACTTTCTCATCAAAACAGCTTCTAAAGAAGGCTTTTTATGAAATTTCTCTTATGCTTTCTATTAAAAGCATGCCTTCAACAACCATTGTTCTCTCAATATATACTGCCTTCAAAGCATCAGCAATGTTAGTTCTGACTGTGATTAAGGAAGGTTCAGAATGTAACGAGCCAGATATTACCCAAGCAACTCCAGGCCACTAATTATGTCGTCCAAACTTGGCGGCCTTTACGGAAATCCTTCTTCTCCAGTGACTCCCTATGGATGAGGATAATGGGTACTCGATCAATCAATCGTACAAAGCTTGTGAAATCTACTTGGCATAAAAATCACAGCCTAAAGCACCAAAAGATAAGGAACTCCCAGTGACAATCAACAAAGGTGAAAAGATCATTAACATAGTCGAAGGTATCCTCCTCTTGTGGAAAATGACTTTTAAGGACAAAAGAGGCATCTCGAGATGGAAGGTTTGAACAGCGAGTGGTGGAGCTCAGTTTTCATTAAATAAAAAAACCCCACGCAGAAGGCATTGAGCATTTACTTGCCATATGTGAGGGGGAGAGTAAATAATGGAAAGAAGAAAACAAAGTGGTGAAGCTCCATGCACTAGGACATTTCATGGGGACAACAATGGAGGAGCATGGTGTTCAACCACTCTTGACCATCCTGCCACTTTTGACAAGCCAACATGGACCAATCACTCAAGAAGGAACTGATAGACGACTTGGACAAATTTACAAGACGAAGAACTTCAATAAAAAAGTTGAAAGGCCTGGAAACGTGGAAGCTTATTGTATGGCCCTCTTGGTAATCGTAACTCGGGCTTGATCGCGGCCATGGCCAACTACTTAAAATTTAGTATCTATGATTTGGAGCCTGGAAGTATTTACAATAATTCGGAACTTAGAAGACTTTTGGTGTCTTCAATTCTAGTGACTGAAGATACTGATTCCAACACTGAGTTGCTAGATCGAGAAGCTGCAGACTGTGAAGAGGGTGGCAGCCATGGCCAGATAAAACTACACTTCCAAAATTTAACGATTCTTTATTTTTCTGGTACAATTTAACTCTATCCGGGTTGCTCAATTTCATTGATGGGCCATGGTCAACTGTAGTTACTACCAATTACAAAGACAAACCACGCCCACGCCCTGCACTGATTAAACCAGGCTCAACCGAAGTCCACAAACAATTGTAAACCATAACCGTGGCATTGAATAATTGCCAAAGACCACAACCGGGTTGCACTAATGTTCTACGTTTTTTATCATATAGGAAAACAACCGAAATTTGAATATCATATTAGCTTCTAGGACCTTAATAAATTTACATAGATTTTTACTGAGTAGAAACATCCAGGTTAGGAAATACAAGATGTTAATCAGAAGGCTTCCCCTATGAAATGCATTGTATGTAGATGAGGAAGAGTGAGAAAAGAAACCTGGGAGGGCTGTACATCTCTTCTCTACCAAACCAAAAGAAAATCAAATTATGCCCCCGGAAGGGGAGGAAAAGAACTAGAAAAGAAGATTCAGGTATGACACTGAGAAATCGAGTAGCTCTTTCTCCTCCAGAAAATGCTCAAAGCTCTGCCCATCTTTCTTCCTGAGACTGATTTACATAGTGGTTTTGATCTAGAAGAAGGAGCAGCAGCAATTTTTGGTGTGGTTTTTTCACTATTATCAACCTGTTGTCCAATGTCAACTGGAGGATGATCTCGTTGCCGTTTCTCACGGAACAGCATCAAAAGTTTCTGTGCCTTATCTCGCCCTCTCATGGTCCCGTTCACTGATATTGAAACCAGTGCTGGTATGACGCCCTCTTGTAAGACCATTTGACTGCATTTCTCACTCCCTTTACATAATACTAAAAGGCATGCAACAGCTTGCTCCTGTTCCATGGGTTCACCAGCGTCTAACACTGATGCCAGCCCAGCAATTAGGCCAGGGGTTGAAAGCATTTCATTTTTCCCTGCCTCACTTGAAGCCAAATTTATCAGAACAGCCAAGGATTTTTCTGTCCACATGCGGTTACCAGCAATTGCTAGAGATTGGAGGACACTAATAATACCAGCAGAAAGGAGGTGTGGAATGTTGGAGGGGACAGTGGAAAGGTTGAAAAGGGCATGAAGGGCATCAAGCTTGCATTGTACTTGAGTTTCACCTTTACAAAGCTGAACTAAAAATTGGACAGCCTGACTAGTGCCAATTATGGACTTGGCATCTTCAAAGCAGGAAAGATTAAGATACACAGCTGTTGCTGGTCCATAAGAGTTGGGGTTGGAGATCATTTTCTCCAGCAACTGAAGTATTCCTGCTGCTAACAACAATTCCTTGTTTCTGGAATCACCAAAAAATAAGTAAGTATACTGCAAAAAGGGTAGTGTGGCATCAATAATTGACATGTCTACATGGTCACAAATAAATGAAGAAAGAAAACTAAAAGATTCACCATATATAAAATATGGCCATGTTCTCTCCACTAACAATGTATTTGGCCTCTCCAAACAAGGTAAAAAGTGTTCAATGATAGGCTACCATAACAACATAAAGCAAAGAACATTCTGTTGTAATTCCAAGGAACAGGACACTCTGATATCTTCTTTATATTGAGTTGACACCTAAAAAACTAAAAAAATAGAGTTTTGCATAAAAGTATATCTCAATTCTTATGATTCATCGCTATGATCTTTGCTATGTCACCTACTCCATTTTCACAATTACTATAATAGTAACCAAGGCCGATGTTTACAAGGAAAATCATGCTCTTATCTACAAAACAAAGTTGACAATAAGAGAAGAGAAGCAAGACAAAAGAACAAAACTATCTGGGATGCTAGAAAGTAGAACAGAAGAGTAAAACATAAGCAAGTTTATCATACAAGTGCCTACAAAAAGTGCAGGCAGCTTTGCTGGATAATAATTGCAAGAAACATTTTAAAAACTACCAAGTTATTACAACACATCATAACAATAATAATTCCTTGATCTTCTGTACTGTTCTTTTATTCCTCCACGTCTCATGTCAGCTACAGATCACATTCATTACTACCAATTCGGCAACCAAGACAGGTAATTAATGCTTTAAATCTCGGGAAATAGTAAACAAAAGCACAAACCTGTCATTGTTGACAGCAAGGTTAAAAAGAGCCATTGCTCCAATTTCTTGAGCATAAGAATACCTCTGATCCACAGCACACTCTAGAAACGTCAACAATGCTTCAACAAACCCATTTGCCCCCACAAAATTTCTGGCCTCTTCATCATCCTTCAGCAAGAACCGTATTTGTTCTACAACATTGCATTTGTTTCTCAAGTCTTCTTCTCCATTCAAGACATTCAAAAAATCCTGACATCTTTCAAGCATACTAAGTTCAGACTCTTCCTCCTGTGCATATGCATTTTCAAGTTCATAGTATTCAGAATCCTCTATAGTTCCACTGTCCTCCACAGGCACAACCTTCACCTCCTTCAACTTACAAGAACTGACACTACCAATTGATCTCAAATTAGTGGAGTCAGACTCAGACAAAGCCAGTCTCCAATAATTCAGATCAAGAGATTCAGGGGGACAGTCAGGAATAGAAACTCCATTCTGTTCACACCAGCTGGCAATCAGACCCTTAACACAGTAATTAGGGGTCAAACAAAGATGAGGAAGCTTCTGTCGAGTTTTTGGACAGGTTGTGTGCCCATCACTGAACCACTTTTCAATGCATATCCTTTCATACGTTTGCCCAGAAGCAATTATCACTGGATCATACATAAGCTGCAAAGATATTGGACACCTCAATTCTTCTGGTACTTGAGGCATGTGCTCCGATTTTCTATTGTTTGATCTAAAGTTAAAAGAACTAAGTTTTAACAGTTGATGGTCAAAGGCATGCCCTTCTTCCTGAAAATAACTCTGCACAGTTGGCGAACAAGGTATTGAACCTAGCGAATCATTGTCATCCATTATCTCACTTCTAAATAACTTGGAGTATTTCCTCATAAGATGCAAAAGAAATGCCACAATTGATTCTTTCCGCTTGTCTTCCTCCACACGAGCTCTTTCAATAAGTTTCTTGAGAGCTCTTCTTTCAGTTAGAGATGCTCTAGAAGAGGTAATTCCAAGTCTAGAAGCAGCTTGGTGAAACAATTCAAGTTCATTTTTGTCATCAGAGTTGCCCTGCTGGAGTAATGCAGTTATATCATCCCCGATTTGCTTCTCTGAAGCATCTAGAGAAAAAACAATGCCCTCAAGTTCATTCACAATCTCCAAAATCTGAAAGTGGCTTAATAAAAAGTAAGGTTAGTGAAACTTGTAAGCAATGTAGAAAAAAATAACATCAAATAAATACAACTAAAGTCACAAGCAAGAAGGGACATTATTCATGATAACTACAATAATGCAAATGAAGGCAACACATTACAAGACAAACATCTCTTACATATTGTGCAAGATCTACTTCAATTACTTAAGAAATAATCCAACATGAAAGCAACAATTATTATCTCAAGATAACTTATGAAAGCACTCCTTGTGTCAAACTTTTACTTTCTCAGCTTTCATTTAAAATTTCCCTTCTTTGTTTTGCTACCCATTACATTCAAAAGAGAAGTTTTGTACAATGAATTACAATAATATAGAACCGCAAGAAGCTCACCTGACATCCTATAGATTGAGGAACAATATCTTCAACTCGCCTAAGACTCTGAACGAGAGCACCACGTGCTTTTTCAAATTTTAAAAGCACAGAATCCCCAGTTATAGCCTATATAATAAGAAAGGTACCATTAGTACACTAGTTACAAGAAAATTCTTTTCTCATATTGGCATATCCATATTTGAAAAAAAGGGGGAAGTGTCCTCAAAATTTAAGTCCAAATCACCAGAAAAAAATTTTAAAAAGATAATAATTCACTAAAAGTTCATACCAAGTAAAGTTTACTACATTCTGAGCAGTGTTGAAGAATATTCTTGGCCTTTTCAAGTGCTATGTGCAATGAACATAAGGCCTCAATACCAGACTTGCTCCTAGGCCGTGAACCTTCCAGGGAAGGAAAAATTGACAAGATTTTGCTGTAAATTGTGGACAGTTTCTTGCACATCCCCCCGTGTAACTGCATCAGAAACCATTATCAGCTGCAGCAAGAAAACTGTATAATTCCAGATCACTTTAGCAAAAACTAATGATTTCGTGTAAATAACAGTCAACTATAGCTGAGGGTTTAAATGAGCAACTCGAAATATTTAACTTCATATATAGCACTAAAATTTCAGCGTTTATTCACTTTAATCAATAATCTAACTTCCATTAAAAGCCTGATAGTCTTTCTTGATTTGAGTTATAAATCTCTTGATTGCAAAGTATGAATAATATTTTCTTAATGGATTAAAAAAACCAATTAAGTTAAGCAACCCCAAGTAGATGGTATTAACCTTTTCTCAAATTTATATATATAAAAGCCACTAGGCCCACAATACAAACTTTGATTAGTCTGAACTTATCACATTCATACCTTGGCATCACTAGCCGCAAAAAGAGTTTCTTCAACCTCAGCTATATCCATGATTCACTTTCACAGCAGAAAACTGAAAAGCAAGTTTATATCAGCTGAAGTGAAGATTACATAAACCGGAATTAGCATAAAAAAAAAGTGTTTCTGATTTTTTATAATTACTTTCTTCTAATGACAAAAAAAAAGCGAACTACCAACTCCATTGTCAATCATTTTCACCCAATAATCAACCATTTCTATAAACTTAGATAAAACGTCTTTTTTTTATCTTTTTTAAGTTTTAAATTGGCTAGTATTCCAAATTTCTTGAAAATAAAGCTAAAAAACACTAAAGAACATAAAATTACTCTTCATTAGAACAACCTCAGAATCGCAACTGATCTGGACATGAGAGAAAGATGAAAACAAACTAAAAACGCAAGATTCGAATTAGACATTTCAATTTGCCATCAAATCCCGAAAACTTCCTTTTTTTTTTTTTGGAAAACAAACAGTAAAACGATAAAAAACGACACAAATATCACAATCAGCTGCAAACCGACAGTCTCCAGGGAAAGGATAAATCCCGAGACTCGAAGTTATATGAAACGATAAAAACAAATAAAGAACTGCCTACTAAACCGCAGTCAATTCCCAACGCAATGCTTATTTACACATTAAGCCCGAAAAACAAAGAATAACTAAATATGGCCGAAAATTAGAAAATTAAAAGAGAAAACTGGAAAATCAAAGCCAAGTAGTACCAGAAATTTTGGAACAGATCAAGGAGTCTTCGTAAAAGATCATTTACGAAGAATTTGAGAGAAACGAAATGCGTGAATTTAGATTAAGATGATCTGTACTTTGCAGTTAGGTTTTGGTTCGAAATTAGTTACCGCTAAAGAAGGAATATCAAGCAAGAGTTGGACAGGCTCAAATGAGATTGGCCTTTGGTTTTCGATTTCGGTTTGCTATTATTGAAAGATGCCGGAAATAAACGGAATCTGGTTAACAGTTGACCCAATTGAACATATAATTATAATTTGCAATTAAAGATATTTTATTGATATTATTTTTGTTGACTAATTAATTAATATTAACATTAAGGAAAGAATTTTATTATATTTTAATATAAGTAAGATAAGTAAAATAAAATTATGAGCAATAATAATAATAATTTATTAAAGATATTGCGGGTGTCCCCATGCAGGAGTTCGACGGCAGGAGTTGATTATGTGTTTCATTATAATTATACGAGTTCACAACCGATACACGTGGTCATATTTTCGCCATTGATTTTAACTTCCGAGAATTCTCAAATAATTACCGACTACTCAGATCCGTTAGACATGGGAAGTCCTGCGGTTTTCCCCCAATCAACGGTTTAAAACACATTCAATAGTGTGATTAAAAACTTCTACCCTCTTTTCGGCTACGTACGGATGCGTGTCAAAAAACATCAGGTGCGCGTGGCAGAATTTTGGTGGATTATTCGGATTGTTTACTCTGGTCCTGCGCGCATTAAAGGAATGGTGTCTTCATCTCTGCCAACATTTTATGGAGCAACTTGGCGGTGGCATTAATGGCTTGGAATCTGTCAAAACTCAAGGATAACTTAGGCGTCTTGTGACTGTGGAGATAGAGTCAAACATTTGACTCTATCCATTCTCAACTAACATAACTGCATCAGGATAAGCCACTTGTTTGACTTTGCGTATTACTCGTGACAATGAAAAATTATATATAATAAATAAAGATAAAGATAAAGATGTTGGATAAAGGTATTCAATTATTTTGATATAGTGTTTTACGAAGGCAGAATGACTTATTTCCACTCATAATTTAAGAGGCGGAGAAAATCTGATATTTTTTAATTTTAAAAACTCAAATTTTTATTATTAGACTAAATTTTAATCAAATTTTTAAATTTTTATAATAAAAAACCTAAAATATCTTTTTAAAAAAGAAAATTTATAATAAAATTATAAAATAATATTTAAATATAAAAATTTCCATCAATAACGCAACCAGGATGCCAGTCCAAGCCTCCCCATTCAGTAGAGGTTGCTCTGACTGCCTCTGTTAGAAACAATGGTCAGAAACGCCCGATGAGATTAAAGTTGACCCTTTTCGATTGTTTTCAACTGTTTTTTTTTTTTATGGAGATAACTATATCTAGTCTCTTCTAAAACCAAGTGACCAAAAACGATCTGGTTTCGTTATCAACAATCACTGTTACTAGTATCGACAACAGTGACTATTTTAATTTTTAAAAATTTTGTAATATATTTTTAAATTTTGTTTTAATTTTCAATGTTTTATATATATATATATAATTTAATTTATTATTTGATAAAATTTTAATTTTAAAATAATAAAAGTACTTCTAAATTGTTACTAATTATAATTATAATTATAATTAATATTAAATTTAATTAAATGATAAAATTTTAAGTTTTAAAAATTTAGAGGGTGAGATTCTGTAGGCACCTCAAACTATAGGTAGGATTAAGTTTTTTGGCTTTTATGAATTATCAAATTTTTTATTAGATATCTTATTTTGAATTACATACTACCGATAATTGTTGTATAATTAATCATAATTACAGTAATCTCTCACCAAATTTGACCAGTGCCCGTACTTTTAGAAAAAGTGATTTGGAAGACACGGTATTTGTAGGGGGAAAAGAGACGATAGGAGAGGATATCAAGTGGAGGGAGTAGGGATGGCGAAATGGCAGTGTTACGAGGTCAAACAAGGCAATAATGTGGAGTCATTAATTGCATGTGATATTGCAAATGGTTGGCTAGGCCACGTTTTTTGCATGAAAATCTACTGGAGAAATTACAAGCCTTCATGCCATGCCATTCACTTTAACCTTTAACCACAGAATAAGGGACGTCTCATTGAAGTTTACGTTTTGATAAAAAAACAGAAGACACTCGATGCATCGGCTGGTTTGCCCGAGAGGTTAAGGGGGAAGACTTAAGATCTTCTGCACATAAGTGCGCATGGGTTCGAACCCCATAGCCAGCAAAGTTTCCACTTTTTCAAAGCCCGGCCCACAGTTAATTGGCCTTTAGTTTTTTCCAAGCCCGGCCGATAGTTATCCCAACTTGTATACGGATCACATAGAACTGGCCCATATTAATCAAAATTTGCCCGCTGCACAAGAAACTTTCTCTGCCATTATTTTTTATAAACCATTCTCTCCGTTATGCTTTCCAGTCTCTCTATCTGCTATAAATAGAGCGTCATTCTCATCTTCGTTAAAGGTACGATTACAATCTGTTATCCGATTCGATTAATTTTGCATTTCATTTGAGATCTGTGAAGCTAGCCGCTTGTATTTTAGGGTTTATGATGTAAGCTTTCTCCTCCTTCAATTGTGGCAGCTACTGAACCTAGAAACTGATGTAGGAAAGTTACTCAAAATAGCTTTATTATTTGAGTTCATGTTTTCTCTTTTCGTTTATGTTTTAGGATTTTTGTTTTACTTAGTTCCATAGTGTATAGGCTTGTATTTTTATTAATTTTATATTTTTCATCATTATAAAAGTTTTATGCAGGAAAACTGTAGGTTTTTTACTAATGGATCCGAGTTAATTCCTGAACAAAGCCGAAAATAACAACCGTATATAATGTGCAGATTTTCATTTATTTTGTATTGGTTTAGAGAGATGAATTTCCATTTGTGGCTAGGTCTATCAGTATGAAGCTTGACACTAGTGGTCTCGAATCAACTGCTCCACATTTTGGGGCAATCTGTGAGCTGTTTACTGGTTTTTCTGCTACTCCATCTTTTGATCTGCCTGTTACTACTGATGTGAGTTCTAATGAACTGGTTAACAAGATGATGATGCTAGAGCGAAAATTTGCTTTTAATGAATATATTTATTGCTTTGTTTAATTGTTTCCTTCTCAGTTTGATGGGTTTCAAAGGGAATCTGTACAAATGGTGAAGCCCGCAAAGGGGACAACTACACTTGCTTTTATTTTTAAGGAAGGTGTTATGGTTGCGGCTGATTCTCGAGCTAGCATGGGGGGCTATATCTGTATGGATCCTTTTCCCTTTTTTTTTTTTTCTTTTCCCTTTTGCTTACAACATGTAAATTTAATAACCATAATTTTGGATTGATTTCTACAATTGTGGAAACATATGTTGAAGGTTTTCTTCTGCATTAGATTAAGTGGATTAAGAAGACAATAATGTCTTACATATTCTGGCAACTTTTATGTTACAATAATATCAACATGTCTGTATTTTCACTTTGTATCTGTATAGTAATACATAAACACATTGCTTTTTCCTTTTTTTTTCAGCATCACAATCGGTGAAAAAAATTATTGAAATCAACCCGTACATGCTGGGCACAATGGCTGGAGGAGCCGCTGACTGCCAGTTTTGGCACAGAAATCTGGGCATAAAGGTAATGTATTTATAAAATGTGAAGTTTCTGCATTCATAGTCTATGGGATACAATATTAGTTGCTAGCCCAATGCTTTTTAGTTGTTGCACAAGTATCCAAGAAAATTGCTTCAAGCAGTTGATAATTTCTAGGCTTTCTTGGTATGTAGGTTCTAATATGAATCTTGTAAGACCCAATTTTCTGTGTTCTCCACACATGAACTAATTGTCAAGCTTTATGCATATTTAGTGTCGGCTGCATGAATTGGCAAACAAGCGCAGAATCTCAGTTACAGGGGCATCAAAGCTGCTGGCTAACATTCTCTACTCTTATCGTGGAATGGGACTGTCTGTTGGGACAATGATAGCCGGATGGGATGAAACTGTTAGTGATTTGATGTTTCTGTGTCTTTTTCATTGTCCCCATTTCTTACTAAGACTCTCTAAGCTGGTCTTTTTTTGATTGTAGGGTCCTGGACTATATTATGTAGACAGTGAAGGAGGAAGGCTGAAAGGAACACGATTCTCTGTTGGATCAGGTTCACCATATGCCTATGGTGTATTAGATAGTGGGTATGTATCTATTCCCCTTTTTTTTTTTAGTTCCATGGTTACAGACTTTGGATCAAGTATAGCTTGAAGTTTTTTATGTTATGTGGAGCAAAAATGTTTATATCTCATATTGTTCTGTTAATTGGTAAGCAACATCATATTTCTTTTCTGAAACAAACAAAATATTTGATAAGTAATAAAAAGTGGAAAAGGTAAAGAATACTAAATATGAAAAAGACATTCAATAAAGTGTTTAATTTGTTTGCTGAGTATTTATTTCCTCATAAAACTCCTACCCTTTTTTGACAACTGCAACAGAAAAAAGTTATATGGTTTTGGAAATACTTCTTCTCATGGACGAGGAGAATGCTTTTTAATCATGCCTTTTTGTGCCTGCTACTCAGAAAGGTCTTATTATTGTGTAGAAAGAGAGGATTTAGGGCCTGCTATCATCCCATTCATGCTGTAATGGAATTTGTTGATTCATTTTTGCTTAGACGGGGGAATTTGGTTATTCTAGGATATGTTCTGCCTGGAATAAGGTTGTATTGACCAAAACTGTCATTGTATGATGAAAATTTGTGTAATGAATGGCTGCGTTATTAATGTGTAAATGCTATGATTTCCCTACATGCGCTTTTCAATTGTCAGAGCTGAAGTTTTCCCTGCATTTCTATATTTTTATGAAATTATAATCTAGTAATTTCATTATATTGTTTGAAGATGATACTGTTTTGAGATATGCATTTTAAATGTATAGTTTATTTCCTACAAAACTTGTATTAGGTACAAATATGATTTGTCAGTCGAGGAAGCTGCTGAGTTGGCTAGAAGAGCAATTTATCATGCAACATTCAGGGATGGGGCCAGTGGTGGTGTTGCTAGTGGTAATTTCTCTCGCTCTCTCTTATACACACAATCTCCCTCCACACTACTTTCTTATGACATGTTTTGATTAAAAACTTTTCTGTAAATTAGTATATCATGTTGGACCTAATGGATGGAAGAAGCTGTCCGGTGATGATGTTGGGGAGCTTTACTATCAGTACAATCCTGTCAGCACAAGCACAGTGGAACAAGAAATGGCTGAGTCTAGCTCAACTTAGGGGTTGTTTGTTCTTCTGATCTGAAGTTTGAGCGTGAGTGACTTTTATTCAATAATTGACTTACTGCTTCTAAGATGTTATCTGAATTGAAAAGTAGTAATCTTAAACTATTTCACGATAATCCTGTGTTCGATAGGTGATATATATGCTTGTGAAGTAGAGTTTTCTCTGGATTGATCCTGATCCCGTAAAGCATACATGGAGGGACCTTGTTTTAAGGTGATGCCATTGTGAATATTTTAATTTTCTGTTTGCATCATGAATATATGAAGTTACCAGATGCCGAAACGGGTAAATATGGAGAAGTGGTCAACTGTTATGAGCAGTGGTAATGTCTAACCAAATAAATTACCTGGTTGCTTACTTTAGGTAGTAACCATAACTTCATGGAAGTGGAAGGTCAGTAGGCCATTGTTGATGTAATCTTAAACTAACATTCTGCTTGTATTAATGATTAATTTCTAGAAATTAACAAGAATATTAAGATTGGGGAGTAAATTTAGATTCATTGTTTCGAAGAAATGAGTCTGGATTTGTTGTGATGGGGGGTCCGCATATTTCTCAATTATCAAGTTGAAAAATTAGCCTATATGGCTAAATTAAAATTCAGATCATACGGTTTCTTAGGCAAAAAGCAAACATTTCCTTTTGTCCGTCTTTGTTTTTATAGGGAAAAACTCATTATTATAAACGAATAATTAGAGTTTTAAGCGTATTCGAAATTTTCTAAACAAGACAAAAAAGAATAAACACATAAATTATGGTCTTTGGTTGCTGCCTCTACGCATCCTTTCATGATTGAGAGGGAGTATCACCAAATCATCATTAGCATTTCCACTAAAACAAATATAATAATACATAATACAAGTTGGCTGGCTTTCGGAGTCAATTCTAGGGAAAGAACAAGCCGTCAATTTTCTCCCTTGTAAAATAACAGACTAAATCAGTTAGTAGACTAGACAGATACCATACGAAATACGGTCTTGCAATTTGAAAATTTTAAGAGGTGGACTTGTACATTAATGCTTTGGACTGGCTGGTTAATGGATACAACTATTTCTCTCTGTTCTTTTGAATTATTCGAAAAACAGTTGAATAGTCTTCAAATTATCAATTACAATAGATCAATAAATTCTGGATAAACACAATATCCTAATCAAGACTTTACATTTTAATTGATAAGAGATCAACCAATTTATTATTTAGACTATTATATGAGAGCATTTTAGAGTACTTGGCTGGGCATTCAAAATGATATTAATATAATAATCAAATTCTAGAGGTTTTATTCAAAATAATCATTACTACAATTTTTATATGGGGTAAAAAAAGACCCATTTGCTTGGTGTGAATAAGAAGATTTTTTTTTTGTTTACAGAAAATTCTTATTTGAGTTAAGTTATTTTTTTCTATTTCAGATTTAGTAGCTATACTCATAGAGATTATACCGAATAAATCAAATATCTAATCTGAATATACTGCAGAAAAAAACTTGAACCCAAAAGTTATTTATACATTGTGAAAGTCTCAGTTCATGAATAAGCTGCAGAATCATAATCAATTTTTTATTTATATATTTATTAATCCAACCCAACCAAGATTAGATGAAGAAAAAGATAAAGGTATTCCTTAAAAGGCATCTTTACATAATAAAAGCATCCTACATCACAACCAACAATTAAACAAACTCATGCTTATCTGTTCACCCAGCCACCACTCCCGCCAAAAGGGAGAGATGACTTTCTTCTGAAGGAAATCTGAGTGGCAATACTGGCGTATTCAAACCAAACCAAACCCTTCTCTCTCCTTCCACATCTAACTAAACTACCCTCCTCCCTATTCCTCTTCTTCTCACTGTATATACTCCTTTCATTTCGTTTTTCTTCCTCAACATAACTCAAATGAAAAACCATTTCTGGGTTCTGTTTTTGCTTTTGTTTCTGTCCTTTCAAGCTCCTCAGTTCTCTCTTTCTCTCTCGCCTGATGGACTCACTCTACTTTCGCTCAAATCAGCCATTAATCAACCTCCAGACGTCTCTGTTTTCTCCGATTGGAACGAGAACGACCCCACGCCCTGCCACTGGTCCGGCATTTCCTGCACTAACATTTCCGGCTTCCCCGACCCACGTGTCGTTGGCATCGCAATTTCTGAGAAAAATCTGCATGGCTATATTCCCTCCGAGCTCGGAACTTTACCCTATCTCCGTAAACTCAACCTTCGCAACAATAACTTGTACGGATCAATTCCTGTTCAGTTGTTCAACGCCACTGGACTTCAAAGTCTGTTTCTTTATGGTAATAATCTCTCCGGTTCTCTCCCGCCTTCCATCTGCAGCCTCCCCAGGCTCCAAAACCTCGATCTCTCCAACAATTCTTTAACTGGTTCTCTTCCTGATGATTTAAAGAATTGCAAACAATTACAAAGGCTTATACTCGCTGAAAACAAATTGTCCGGGAAGCTTCCAGCAGGGATTTGGCCAGTGCTAGAAAATTTAGTACAGCTTGATCTTTCCGCAAATGATTTTGAAGGTCCCATACCAAGTGATCTTGGTGAATTACAATCTTTATCGGGTACTCTTAATTTATCTTCGAACCATTTATCTGGTAGAATCCCGAAATCGATTGAGAATTTACCGGTTACCGTCAGTTTTGATCTGAGAAACAATAATTTAAGCGGCGAAATACCTCAAACGGGGTCATTTGCTAACCAAGGACCTACCGCTTTTCTTAACAATCCTGAGTTATGCGGGTTTCCTCTTCAAAAATCTTGCAAAGACAGTTCAAATGGCCAACAGGAATCCCAAATTTTGGCTCCGGAAGAATCCAATAAGAACAAAAGAAAAGGCTTGAGTCCCGGTTTGATGGTATTAGTATCAGTGGCGGATGCAGCTGGTGTTGCAGTTATTGGTTTTGTGATGATTTACATTTACCGGAGAAAGAAAGATTCAAATGGTGGATGTAGCTGTACTGGAAAAGGCAAATTCGGAGGAAATGAAAAGGGTAAGCTCTGTTCTTGTCTTTGCATTAATTGTTTCAGAAATGAAGATTCAGAGTTTGAGGATCAAGATAAATCAGAGAAAACGAAATGTGAAGGAGAGCTGGTGGCCATTGATAAAGGGTTTTCGTTTGAGCTTGATGAGTTGCTGAAAGCTTCGGCTTATATACTGGGAAAAAGTGGGTTGGGGATTGTGTACAAGGTTGTTCTCGGAAATGGCGTGCCAGTGGCTGTGCGGAGACTCGGTGAAGGAGGAGAACAGAGATATAAAGAGTTCGTCACCGAAGTTCAGGCCATTGCTAAAGTAAAGCATCCTAATATTGTCAAATTGAGAGCTTATTATTGGGCGCCAGACGAAAAGCTTCTCATCAGTGATTTCATTTCCAATGGCAACTTGGCCAATGCTCTTCGAGGTCAGTTCCTAATTAGATTTTTTAATCTTTGTTTTTATCAGTTGCTGTTGCGTTTTCATAAATTCTTTCTGAATTGGAATTTCTCTCTGGACGACTGAGGTTATGTTCTGGCTGCGTAAATATGGGTAAAGGATGGGTGGTCAACAAATGATGATCTTTGACAATACTGGTGCACGTGTTGTACTCGTCATAGGACCCATATTTCTATTCCACCTTAACTTTAACGCAGAAAATAAAAAGGAAATATAAAAAAAATTAGACCTTGATCTTGATAAAACATTTCACATGTATAATTGCAAGGGTTGTAGGTTTAAAGGCGGGATAGGATAGGATGGATGAATGGCTGGCTCTGTTTCTTTAACTCTGTGAATGAATGATGTTCAGAAATGGTAGGCCCTTGGCTGGTTGTGTGGTAGCTAGACAAGTGGTAAGGCTATGGAGTGGCAGTTTTGATGGGGACTTGAGCATTTTTACGTCTCAATCACTGCTATAGCGATAGGTGAATGACAATTTCATTCAACTGCAGGCCCATTTGGCATCGCATTCCATTTAAAGTTGCTTTTCCTTCCTTTTTAAACTTACATAAGAGATTAACTTTTTAGAGACAAAAGTCAAGACTTTGTGTTCCTTTTTCTGCAGTGGCTAGTTCTGCAAAGCAACTATGTTTTCTTTCCTTTGAAGCACTTACTTTTTTCTCACTATTCCACTCTTCTCTACTGACCGAGTCTGGAATTACAAACCATTGATGGAAATTTACTAAACTAAATGTAATTTTTACAGGGAGAAGTGGGCAGCCATCCTCAGGCGGTCTATCATGGTCAACAAGGCTTAGAATTGTAAGGGGAACAGCTCGGGGTTTGGCCTATCTTCATGAATGCAGTCCAAGAAAATTTGTCCATGGAGATATCAAACCATCAAACATCCTCATTGACAATGACTTCCAACCTTACATCTCTGATTTTGGACTCAACAGACTCATAAACATTACGGCCAATAGCCCTTCTTCCTCTGGTGGAATTATGGGCGGAGCTCTCCCTTACACGAAGTCATCCCAAACAGAAAATGCCAACAATTACAAAGCTCCGGAGGCTCGAGTCCCCGGAAACCGACCCACACAGAAATGGGACGTCTATTCGTTTGGTGTTGTTCTGCTCGAATTACTTACTGGGAAGTCTCCTCAACTTTCACCCACCACATCAACGTCCATCGAAGTTCCGGACCTGGTGAAGTGGGTGCGAAAAGGCTTTGAAGAAGAGAACCCATTATCAGATATGGTTGATCCGATATTGCTGCATGAAGTTCATGCTAAAAAGGAGGTGCTCGCAGTTTTTCAGGTGGCGCTTTCCTGCACGGAGGTAGACCCTGAGGTCCGGCCAAGGATGAAAAACGCGTCAGAAAATCTTGAGAAGATTGGCTCATAGGACAGAGTTTGGTCTAATTAATTTCCTGCTACAACAATTTCCAAGGAAGAAGCCGAAGTTTCTTTATTTTCCAAGCGGCAATTAATTTTTCCCAGCATTTTTTTATTTTATAGTGCATTGGAACATATATCTTAGAGTAAATGACATTTTCCTACCCAAACTTTGGCCTAAGAACCCTTTTCCATCTGGAGTTGTATGACGGATTTGAGCAAATTGGGTTGGACTCGAGTAAGTTTGAATTTGAGTCTAGGATTGGATTCAAATTGAATATATTCATATTTATTTTTAAGTTTGATTAAAATAAATTTGAAATGAATTATTCGAATTTAAACACTAATATGAACACAAACCTGGACTATAGTTTTAAAAATTTATAAACATAAATTCAAATACGAATTGTGTAAATCAAATACGAATGCGAATTTAAACTTGAGTTAAAAGTTTTTTAGTTATATTTTATTGATTATAATTTTATAAATATAAACTATACGAACTAAATACAAATATGAATATAAATACAAACTAAATATTAACCTAATTCTTAATTTCAAATATGAATTAGAACTTTATTATAAAAATGTTTGGTAAATACAAATCCGAACACAAACCAAATTATAATGAACGAATTCAAATATGAACAAATATATGTTTGCATTTAATTTAGTTCAAATCTGGTCTTGCTCAAGTTTGTTATCCAAAAATTGTCAAGTTCAAGTTTAAAATGAGTTTCGCCTAACAAGTCTAAAAAATTCAATTTAAATTGATTAAATGATGTTATTTTATTTATACATATTAAAATAATATTATTTTGACCGTTCTTTTAATTCAAACTAGGTTAAGGCAGTTTAAGTTTAATTCGATATGAATTTAATCTTATTTAGTTGATATAAATAATAATTTCTCGTATAAAATCAAATTTTGTTTAAAGAAAATTAACTATATAAATATAAATTAATAATTTTATTATTTATTAATTTAAAAAAATAAAGATAAGTAATTGATTTACATATTTAAAGTTAAATGTTTTAACGTAACAATACAATTTTTAAAAATATTTAAATCCCACTAATTAATTTTTATATTTTTATATTTTTTAAGTATAATTATTATTTTTAAAGTTATCAGTGGTCGATATTTTAAAATCATTAGAAGCCTGTGAACTTTTTTTAAATTTTTAATAACCCCTCAAATGTTCAAAACGGGTCTTACTATTTTTTAAAAATTATATGTTCAGAACGGCATTCACATACACTACTTTACAGCGAACTGACAATAGCTATATGAATTTTCTGCACAGGATTTCTGACGGGGATAGCTCCTCATTTTTTCTTGGTGACGAGGCTTCTTTCCAAGAGAAAGAGGTGGAGTTGGCTAAAAGACTGGTCTGTTCAAAATGCCTCTGAAGCATTTTACCCTCTGCAATTGTATAATGGATATTCGTGACTATTTTACGTAATGAACCGAGAAAAATAAATCCTGTCATAACCTTTCTCTCGGTCTTTGCGAATTAATTCCCTAACAAATTTATGAATGGTTTAAGGTGGTCTGAATTATCTGGACAGTATTTATAAGCAACTTGCGGCTTCTTGCCCAGGTTCGAAAAGAGGGAACTAGGATGTCACGTGCTCAGAGCGAAAAGTTGTCTCAGATTACAGCTGATAATTATCAGTGGGAAGAGAGGCAGGTACTGAGTTGTTGACTGAGTTTGATGATGAGGAAGAACACAAGATTATTCTTCTTGGACATCTTTTATGCTAGATTGGTGCAGATACTGCTGATGTAGGTGAACACAGTGAAGTTGATTTCAAGGAAGATGCAAATTGTCACAACATATGAAAAAGGCAGAGGCTGTGAGATGTGAGTGACTTTGCAAAGTCCAAAACCATTGCAGAGCAGCGGCAGTATCTATCCATATATATATTCAGGTCGGGATGAGCTATTGCAGGTGCGGTGTTTTCTCTTGTAGATTTTAGCTTACTTCCATAGTGTATGATAGTTTAATTTAATGAGTTGCTGAATCACCTGTCAATATTTTGTATAGTAGAGCTCCCAGTGAAGACCATGTTGCAGCAGCAAAGCAGGCCAAGACAATTCATATCACCAGCTCCCCAGGTGACATCCTAATCTTCATGACTGGCCACGATGAGATTGAGGCAGCCTGTCATGCCCTTGCAGAGCGCATGGAGCAGCTTGTCCCCTCCTCCAAGAGAGGGGTTATTAAACTTGAGGTACTCCCAATAAACTCCCAGTTGCCAGCTGACTTGCAAGCAAAGATGTTCGAGAAGGCTGAAAAGGGGGCTCGCGAATGCATTGTCACCACCAAAATTTCTAAGACATCCCTGACTGTGGATGGTAGGGGTATGGATGCTCTTTTTAAACTTTTCTGTCAGCCGTGCTGCTGCTGACGAACAAGGTGGACATACGGGTAGACTACTGACGGTGAAACACACAATTTGTTTATCTATTTCTATTTACTATTTTATTTTATTTACAATGCACCTATAAAAAAGGAAAAAGGGAAGGCCAAGATGAGATTTGACGACTTAATTCTTTTTTTCTTATAATACGATAAATTTCAAGATTTGTTGACGAAAACATCCAAATATTTGAGTTTTGTTTAAAATTATGATTTTGAGATTTTGATTCAACCGAGAAGTAAGCCTTTTTTTTTTTCTGGTTCTAAGACCAGTAGTTCTAATGGTGCACTCACTTCTTTCAATTTGTTTCTCATTATTAGGAAAAGGTAAGGAAGACAAAATACGAGCTTGTTTTTCTTGGGTGCTGCAGGGGAAATGTCATAATCAGTTGGTTTTCTTAAGTCTGGTTTCTTTAAGTGCATAATCAGTTTGTTTTGATGATAACCCAAAAAACATTGTGAGCCTAAAGTTCAGAGTTTCCTCTCATGAACCCCACAATCCGTTGTTGGTGGGGCAGAATGTTGAGGTGGTTGTGACACATCCTTTCTGGGAAGATGTTGAAATGTGTGTCTTTTATCAATTTTGTCGCCGGGAAAGATGCTCAGGACTGAGAATGGAATTCGCGATGGTGCTTGAGTTTTCAAGTGAGTGTGAATCTATAATAATATAAGCGTAAGGTATGAAATTTGAATCTTATGTTCGAAAGTAGAGCCTCTAGTGTAAGCGAGACTCTCCTATTCGTTCAAGTAATTTTAGAGAAAGAAGGAATTCTTATTAATGAGGTTATCTACTGAGCTCATTTCACAAAATTTTATAGCTTGATTTGGATGCAACGTATGTGAACTTATATTATACAAAGAAGTGAGTCAAGGCTCATTATTTACAAAGGATGGTGAGTTGTTGATGCAAGCAGTCAAATATGGGGAAGAAAAGAAAAACAGCATAGCTCAAGCTGAAATTAAGGCAGTAGGGGACTTGAATCTCACAGGGACACAAGCAATGATGTAAACTGTCAACTTGTGCTGGAATCTCTTGAGGACCAAAACCTTCTGCCCTCCCCAGTGGAATACAGATAGGATTATATCCTTTATGGGTGTCTTGTTGACAGGTTTCTTCTCAGCAGTGACCTTCACTGTTTCTTCAATGTTTTCTTCATCGTCGTCACTTCCCCATTGAAGAGGATAGCTCCGGAGGAAGAACCTTCGGTTATTATAATCTTCATGGCGAAAGCTTCTTGTTCTCATCTTGTTATCCTCCATTTCTTTGAAAATATAGGCGTAGCTTGATATTGAGTTTTTCACTTGTGGAAAGCTTTTTATATAGAGAAAAGAGAGACAAGAGAGCTGGCAATTCATTTAAAAACAACATGATAACTAGAGACTGAGAACAATTATTCCAGCGTTGATTATGGATCAAACACCCCATAAAAACAACAATAATGATGAGAAACTTACAATAGCAAACTCTTGTTTTGGCTTTTCCCAAGTTCCAACAAGAACGATATTTTAAGATGCTTATTATTTTATTAAGTATTCAACGGATCTGACGCTTTAGTAGGAGCATTGCTTTCTGTACTCTTGGGTCTGTTTATAGACCAACCATATAGAGATAGAGGGAGAAAGAAAGAGGCCAAAACCAGCCACAATTTCGACGTGGTTGATCTTGTCATGTTTAGAAACAGTTTGCCGTTGAGGGATTTATTTAGATCCATAGGTTCAGCTATCAGGATCAGGAATCCCTACCCACCACGGCCAAGGCACGTTGAAAACGATAACCATGCAGCAAGATGAGTACAAAATGGTTTAGATTGTTAAGTAATTTGATTGACTTCGTAGTTAGACTTGCTTCAAGTTGATACTTGATTTACACGATTAAACTGCTTTAAGATGCAAGGATCATTATTGAATGGTTGTTTCATATCCGATGAGATTGAGCCATGGAAAGAGACTTTTTTTGTATGAATTCCACGTTGGAGCAAACAAATGGACAGGAAATGAAAAAAGTAATAGGCTTTGCTTCCTACAATTTTGTTGCACTCACCAGCAAATTACTTTTGAAACAACCCACAAAAAAATTGGTCCGAAGTGGCTATTATTTCTTCTGGTGGAAAAATTTCTTTTTAATAAAGTAAAGAAAGGAACACGGTTCAACAGCTAAGCTGCTTTCAGATTTTGAAATTCTGAATCAGGTATGCTCTTTTTTATCAGGTGGTTTGCATATGGTACTTTATAATAGTAATTTTAAAAATTTCTCTATTGTAATATTGGTGTGATGTTGCAGAGAAATAAATCCTTGTGGCTACACAATGGTTAGAAGTTTTTAGCCATACCTTGAGGACTAATTACCATCATAGTACAGCCGGCTTCTGAATTTACTGGCTTTATACCCTTTAACACAAGATGCCAGGCGTGGGGTTCACTATGCAACTTTCCGTTGTAGTTTTTTGGCAAATCGATTGGCCTAAGAGTAATTTGAAACGACTGGATGATTGGGTGTCTGCCAACTCAAATTTGAAGAACCCATTCTATCCCCAGCATCAGGATTTAACCATCAACCAGAATTACATGATTAAGGTACATGGATACTAAAAAAGATAATATGAAACACATAAGCATGCTTGCGGCAGATCTATGCTTGCAAGTCCTGTTATAGAAGCAACCAAATGACTTTATAAAGATGTTACAGTTTCCCTTTAATGGATTCAACTGATTGAAAATAAAATTGGCACTTGAAAACACGTTAGAATGAGCCAAAAATGGTTCAGTTCTTGCAAGTGCTAAGATTCAATGCTTATTTACACATCAACTTCAAATGACATTGGGCTGAAACCCCACACAATTATCACCATCTTTTTATTATTCACAGCTCATTGCCTACCCCTTGCTCCTGACAAACAGATTAGAATAAGCCCAAAGTTCAGTACTAAATTCATTATCTCGGGGATCTTACCCCAGTATGGCTGCCTTTCTAAGGTAAAAAATAAAATTACAAAAATACAAGTGCGAAATGGGGACTTTTATGCTTTGAGTACAATGGGATTTGTTAAGCTCTAAGGTTTATCAACCTTTTCTGATCATCACTTCAGCCGCGTTTTTGGAGACAGGAATTCTGAAAGTAGCAGTTAATTTCCTAATTGGGTCCACTGCAAAGTTTAAACCACCTCAAAAGAATAATTGAAAACAATTACGCTTTTAGCTCAAATCTTCTGTTATCTCTGTGTCTTCAGCCATTATAATCTCCATGTCCCTAATATCTCGCTTCAGCACATTGCCAAGTCTTGCAATGGCCTCAGTCTGCTGTTGTAAAACCTGTGCCCACAAAACACGAAGAATCTTTCATTTCAGCTTGAATGTATTATGAACTGTTGACTAACAAGCAGGCAAAACCATGTATGGGTATGCCAAATCCATTTATGCCATAGAGGGTGAAACTCCATATTGCTTTCAATGAATATGAAAATGTAACTGACAGAACAAAAATGGTCTGGTATTTAAGTGAACCCATAAAAGTCGAAAACATTGTCAGAGATTGTAGAAAACTTCTAATGTCAAATTTGCAAATGCTATTATAACCTTTATAAAGGGAAGGGCACATCATTTGAACCCATGGAACTTACCTCTTGCATGTCTGCAAGACTCTGTTCATGTATTTTAATTGATCCTGGAAGATAGACAGAACCACCAACACCAAAGGCATTTGCTTGAACATGAGACAGAGTAAGGAGGTTTTGGACCCTCCTAGAAAGTTCTGCTCCTGATCCTTTCAGCTAAAAATGTGTTCAATTGTAAGAAATGATAAGAGAAGCAGGAAGCAAATATATATATATATATATATATATATATATCACAGAGAAGCAAGGCCAACCTGTCTTGTTATGGCAGCTAACTTCTCTGCCAACTCAGCTTCTTCTTTCATTAAGGGTAATCGACAGCCTTTACCCTCCAATGCTTCAACAATTCTCATTACCTATAGGGATGCCCACACAATAGTAGGTCAAATTGACTACCTTAGAACCAAAGTGCATGAATTAATAACACAAGAAATAAATATATGCTAGATGATGCAGCCATGAATGTACTACCAACTCATAGCAATAATAAATTTCCAGACCATTTCAAGCTAAAAACAATGGAAGAAAGACCAAAATTTATGCCACAACCAAACTTTACCACTATTTCAAGTTGAGAAGATTATTGACCACTAATAATGGCACAATGGAAAAGATCAAATGTCTGCCATAATGGGTAGAAACATTTTACTGATTTCTAAAATCCAATAGTTGATGGGAAATTGTTCCTACCCTCAAAAGGCGCCTTTGAAGACCTTGCTCCTTTTGTTTCATTCTTTCTATCCAAGGCAGAGTTTCAGCTTGAAAATGCCTTTGAAGCTACAAAAAATTATCACAGGTTAATAGAAAATTTAAATTACGATATACAAATACAACCAAGAAAATATAAGAATATCACTTTCACATTGCTTTGAATAATTCGTAATCTAAGGAAATAAAAGAATACCGTTTTCACATTGCTTTGAGTAATTCGTAATCTTTCAGCATCTGAAAGAATAACTTCATCCTGGACCTGCATTATGCCAAGAGTTAATACATAAGAAAGTCAGCAACTACAGACCATTGATAGAAACAATGACAGAAAACAAGTGCATAAACCTCAAAAAACAAGCCTTGGATTATATTCGGCTACTATACTTGCCACTTTATTTTTCATTGGGCATGCAAACCACAAAAACAAGAAAAAACTGGCTTAACTGCAAGAGCTGAATAGTCATTACGCTACGGCAGGGTAGTCTGCACCTTGACATTACATTTTCTTTGTCCCCTTAATGTGCTCATTAATATAAAACCTTTGACATATTAACTGGTAGAGCTTCCAATGGTTTTGTCTCAGCATAAAAATGACGTACATGAATATATACAACCAAAATGCTTCATACATAAAATTGAGATGAAAACCTTCAGGCGGTTGGATAGATCCTTGAAACCCTGAACAAGCTGCGGCCACAAGCGTTCTCGGTCAGTACTATCCATACCCTCTAGTTTTCCCATAGCTTCTGCCCACATGATCTACCAATGCAAACTATTCTCCACACTTAGCAAAAGAAAACTCAACAAAGTAGCAACACAAGCTTCAAATTAAAATGTCAATTCACAAGACAGGAAAAAAGGAATAAAAAAAACACTCACATCAGAAACGCCAGCTGGCTTCACCCTATACTGCGGTTCAGTAACACTAAACAACAAATGCTGCAAAATTAACACATTAAGTAAACAAACGAAACCCTACTCCTCGCGTAATCAAATTCCAAGTTTAAAAGTGACGACAAACTAAATCAACCTTAAAAGCGTATTTAGGGTTTGTTGGGTCTTCCTTGTAAGCATCAACGATAGCCTAGAAACATACACCAGAAACAAAAAATAAAAACAAAGACCAAAAGTTATGGTTAGTGTTTAAGACCGACACAGAAGAAAACAAACCTGAATGTCGCGATCGGCGAGGGAGAAGGGGAGTGGGGCAACAGGAGCCATCTGAGTAGTCAATTGAGAATTGAGGAAGGATGTTGGCTGTGAAAGAGTAGACTGAGTTTGAAATCCGAATCCAGCAAATGCGTTACTAGCCGGTTGCTGAAAAAGCGGAGACTGCTGCTGTTGTTGTTGAGGTTGTGAAGAGAATGGAGTTGAAAATAAAGAGGAACCAAATGAAGCTGTAGAGGGAGTGCCAAAGCCAGGCGTCGAAGACGGAGCACCGAAGGCTGGAGTCGAAGACGGGGTACCGAAGGCTGGCGTCGAAGACGGTGTGCCGAAGGCTGGAGTTGAAGACGGTGTGCCGAAGGCTGGAGTTGAAGACGGAGTTCCAAAGGCCGGCATCGAAGATGGAGTGCCAAAGGCCGGCGATGAAGCTTGAGCTCCGAACATATTTGCGATGTGGCACACGGGAAGGTTTTTTGTTTTAATTTGCTCGGCTTTTGGGAATTGGGGCTTGGCTTCGATTTTAATCTAATATTTGAATTAGCGGCCCGCCAGCTACTCGGTCCCTTAACCATGTTTCCTTTTTTTTTTTCTTGGACTTTCTCCCATTCGAAGTTTTGTTTAACTTTTTTAATCTTAAACATTCATAAGAAAATTAGTTTTTATTCAAATTTATTAATTTTTTTAATAAAATAATTATAATATTTTAAAAAATTATAAAATAATATTTAAATATAAAATTTTAAAAAATTAAATTAAATGAAAATTAAATTAAGTGATCAAATTGACCACCTCATTTGACAGAGGTAACAAATTTGATTTTTTTTTTTTTAAATTAATCACTTCTACTATTAATGATGATAAAAAACAGTCATTTAGACCAAGACTAATTATTTTTATTTATTTTTTTTACCATCGTTAATGGTGGAAACGGTCATATTTGATCCTGATTCAATTTTTTGTAACTACCAAAGTTAATGACATTATTAATAATGGTGACTATTTTTTCTAATTTTTTATTTTTAATTTTAATTTTATATATTTTTCTAATAAATTTTATATATTTTATAATTTATTTTATAATTATTTAAATATTTTTATTAATTTTTATTTTTTAAAAATTTTTGTTAAAAAATCATTTTAACTATTAATATTTAATTATTGACTATTAAACTTAACCTAATTATAATTATTAAATAAGTACTTAAGTTTTGAAAAGTTGAGATATAAAATTTTGTCTTTAAATAAAACTTTGGGTGTGGAATAAGTCCTTTGGCCCTTGTTTTGATAATTATTAGAAAATCATATCAGTCGGTTAATTATAACTAATTGGATAAAAAAAAATTAAAAATTAATAATCATTTAAATAAACTATCACAAATTGAATAAATCAAGAACATACTTTTATTATAATTTAATGATTTACCTTTTATATGACTTATACCTTTTATCACTTAAATCAATTTTTGATACTAAAATAAGTTATTTACCTAAAGCAGTTTTATATGTCAAATTTTATTTCCAAAAAGGCCAAATGACATATTTCCCAACCCCCTTCAAATACCCACCCTTATTTCCCTGTCTCTTATCCTCCCATCACTTTGAAAATTCCCTTTTCTTCACCCCACACTCACCAGATAGCTTAGTAAGTTTTCAAGCTTAAAAATTGTGTCAAGAAAAGTTCATTTTTGGTTATTACTAAGACTGAACTCCTTGAGGTTATTAAATTACCAAGAGTTCAAGGAAGTTCGATAAAAATATGTTATCTATCAAGGAAATGTCTAATGGTATTGATGGTGAAAATGGTTTGTGGTGAAGGTGAAAATGAGAGGGCATTTTCATCATTAAATGGTAAGAACTAATGATGAAGAGGGCATTTTCGTTGGAGAAAAGACTAATGATATTGATAGTGAAAATGAGATGATAATTGAATGGTGAGTGCATTTTTATTATTGCATTGACAAAAGATAAAAGTATATAAGGGGTGAAAGATTGAACTTTTTAAACTTAAAAATCTATTATTTCATCATAGTTCAAGCGGAAAATAGTGATTTGCCTTTTAAAAAATTATTATATGTTGTATATAAAAATATATTTATGGGTAAATAATTTAAGAGATGATACTGCCATAGAATACAGCAGGTAAACATTCATACAATAGGCAAATTATTATATGTTTTATATAAATATTATTATTTATGGGTAAATAATATATATTCATTTCAAATTCTCTTTTTCAAGTATTCGATAATTTTTGTAAGTTCTTCAAGAATTCTTATTAAATTCATATTATTGGAATATATTATTACGATGACAAATTGTTATTTAAACTTTTTTAAGAAAACACACATATAAAATATCATCCGTATACCGATCTTTTGTCAAATGTTTGTTATGGTGATTGCATCATTTGATTAATTTCAATTCATATAATGATCTTTGTATCTTGATTGAATACATGTTTCTTGAATTTTCTCTTCTCTTGTTGTCTCAAGCAAACATGCCAATGTATAAAAACTTTTGGGGTAAGAGGACTTCTAATTTAAGGTTGTGTTTCAATTATACTCAGAGCTTCCAATTTGGTACAATCTCAAGGACTAAAAGATTATTCCAAGTGACAATTCTAAAACCTGGTGACACGTTACCAAACCAAAACACATTAAAAGTTTTAACCAGATTCAATCAAAATACAATAAGCCAACCAAATCCTTAGATGCAGTTTGGAATTTCAGAATAAAGCTTAATTTCATGCTACGACTGTCACACTGCATAAGCACAAACCAGATGGCTTTATCTTGGAGGTCTGCCATTCTGAACCTGGAGCTGCATTAGGATCATACAGCAGAGTATTGTATCCAGGTTCTTCTTCTAGCGATAAAAGCAAGAGCTTTCCATCCAATATCCCAAATCGGAACCCAATTGATGAGCTACCAGCCAAGGGAATTGGCACCATGTTCCATGAATTGTCCTCTGGATTGAATATGGTCAATTTCCTCTGGTTTTTCCATTCTATACAGAAGAGCTTCTTCTCTAACACAGCATGAGCAGTGACCATGACACAACGATTCTTCATCTGACACCAAGTGTGTCTCTCAGGGTTGTAGACATCAACAAACCTTGAGTTTCCAATGGTGAAGCTTGACCTCCCACCCATTACATAAAGTTTCCCATCAAAGCCACAGGCAAAACCACCCCACCTAGGTCGTCGAAGACTCTCAATCAGAGTCCACTTGTCAATTTCAGGGTCGTACACCTCAGCACTGGAGAGACTTTCTCCATCTACCCCATAGCCACCAACCGCGTAAACCATGCCATTTACCTCAGCACAAGCAAATTCATAACGGGCCACGTTCATATTTGCCAATTTGCTCCAACTGAAATTACAGAATTGCTACAAATTTAGCAGGAACACAAAAAGAAATCAACTTTGAATAACAATCAATAAAGTGCAACTGCCAGAATAGACAGGAAAAACACAAAATGCACTGCCTATTTGATTAACTTCCCACTTATTTATATTATCGCGATTGAGGCTAGTGACAGTGATTTATTTGGAAGCCCCAACTTATAACCATTCACACAACTGATAAGGTGCACAGACACCTTCAAATGGTAATATTCTTAACTGGTATAATACATCGAAGGTTTTCCCAGCCAAAGATATCACAGTAATCAAACAAATTAAATTTCCTGCCATCCACTAACCTAAGGTATAATTAGCAATTAACTATAAAAGAACAACAAATAATTTCATAACTGCTCAAAAATTCTATTGTTGACAAGTAAAAAATGACAGATATATATAACATGATAAAATATTAAAGCTAGCACAGAAGATGAATGTAAACAAACCAGTTAAGGCAAGGATTATATTGGTAAGCATCTGCACAAGCAGAGCCAGTCCCCTCAATCACTGAATAGCCAGCCATTACAAGAAGCTTTCCATTAATGACAACCACCCCAAACCCAGCCTTCACTGGACCAGGCATCAGTGGAAGAAGCCGATGTTTGTTTCCTTTACAATCCAAAACCTTCCATTGGCTCTGCTTTCCTTCTGCATCCATAGTTAAGATACAGAGCCATTCCTCCAGCAAGCCCAGTGATTTCCTGACAGTGATGAATTCTTTGCTCTGGATATAAGACCTCCATTTCTTGGACACGGCACTCATAGTGGGGAAATTGGAACTTGGAACAAGTGCAAGGATATACTTTGACACATCATCTGGAAGCCCCGGTAAAATGGGGCTATCCAGATCATTAGAATCTTCAAAGGTCAAATGAGGATTGATTTTTGAATAAGTTGATTTGTGTTGCTCATTCAATACAGAGAAACACATATTTGGTTCTGTAATTCTCTTCTTTCCACTTACAAAACCAGGAGTTTTAAATATCACAAGACGAGGAGAAGCTGATGAATCTTGTACTTGTTCAATTATATATTCCAGAGAACTGAATTATGCTTTTGATTTGAATGACATCCAATTGACTAAAGAAATTCATGATATCCATCACCTATAGGCATTTTACAAGACCAAGGCATAAAAAATGTTGCAGAACGAATCAATTGAGCAGTAAATGCTGAGGATTTTCTATGTTTTGTCCAGTCTGATTCACACTCCATACTAGAAAGCTTGCTCTTGAAGTAGTTTCTTCCTCTTAAAGTGTCTCTCCCACCACACATTCCCCAGATACCTACACATAAAAAAGTAGAAAACCATCAAAATAGCTTCAAGTATAAGTGTACACAAAACCTAGAACTTATCTACAAGATCATAAGAGTTTTGAGAATCTGAAGATTACCAATGAAGGCCATACAATATAGCAAGTTCTAGCCCCCTTTAACCTCCATTTCAATAGATTGTTAAACTACCTGAATCAATCAGATAAGGCCACACAACTATTTCCAACCCAAGGTTTGATGAAACAACAGTCCAACCCTTTAGGTTTGAGAAATTCATTTTTTTCACCCATCTTTGTTTTAACGTTAAGAAGTTATCTATATCATTTTTTAAATATTATCATAAGATTAATGTCACTTATACTCAGTTTGCGTTGTAATTTGGGTGGTTTTCCAAACCAAAGCAAGCCATATGTAGCTGGGTGGGATTGGTCATTGTGCAGGCCTATTGCAATTCAGTTAAAGAGTGGGTCCGCACAATGGTCAATTCCACTTAGCTACATAAGGGTGTAATATTTTTCTTTTTAAAAAACATATATCTAAAATTGTATTTAATATAATTTTTTAATAAACAATTAGATGTTACATTTGTCTTTTATATTTATTTTGTCATTTTTCATGTTTGTTGTTTATGTATTTCATATTTATTTTACATATTTTATTTCATGTCCTAAATAATTATAGTTTAATTATTATTTATTAAATACGAAATATTTGGAAGTAAATAATTTTTAATAGTTTCAAATTGTAATCCAAACCAGATCAAATCATATATTTTCAATTTGGTTTGGTTTGGTTTAAAATTCTTTTAAACTGTTTTTTCAGTTCAGTTTGAAAATTTTATTAAACCACACAAAAATAGAACGTACACACCTCTATTTTCAACAATTTTATAACAATTTTAACATAAGGGTAATGCTAGGCATCCACCTAGAAGGGTGGTTACTATGCACTTCTTACGTGACACCTTCACCCCTTAAAAAATTGAGTTGCCAAGCATTATTCTTGATATAATGTTTAACAAATTTAATAGATGAGTGGGAAAATACTTTTTCCAAACTTGAAGGGTAGGAATTGGTCATTTCATCAAACCCTGGGTGGGAAATAATCATTTGACCATCACATAACAACAAAAACGGTCAATTAAATCTTACAAAAACTGGATCTTATTCTTAGAAATAAATAAATACATGAATAATAGTGCTGACCATAAAAGGCAATTCTACCAGCACGTTCATATTTCCAGTTAACTAAAGTAAAAAAGTCTCCTCATAGATTTAACAACATTTTTCAAAGGCCAGCACCTAAAACTAAAATGATAAACTATAATTGCGAAATTAGCAAGCGATTGTCAATTCTGTATATTAATTTGACAACCAAGATTACTTGTTTTCCACTTTATCAAAGATAAACGAAACGGACACAATAAAAGAACCGAAAAACTATTTCAATATTTCTCTTTCAATAGGACAAATCTCAGCTTCAACAACCTACCTACCGAAAACCGAGAAGGTAAAAACCAGAGAAAAAAATCTAACAGATTTTCAATACAAGCAATATTTCACCTCAGATTAAAATAAATAAAGCAAAAATGGAAACTCAAACTCAACATCCGAGATCAATAAAGTCCTTAAAACATGATATTAAAAGAAAAAAGGGATTAACAAAAGCAAGCAGATGTGAGTCCAAACACGTAGAGAAACAACTAATCAGATCTGAGTTGAATGTTAAAAACGTAACTTGACAAATGATTCTATTCCTATCAGAAACGCCAAGTTTAAGCGTCAGAAACTTTACATGAATCGAACAACATGTATGGCCAAAATTAACAATCTTATACAAACATAAGGAGAATATTTACCAGATCTGAATATACGAAATAAACATGGAGAAATCAAGAAATACCCGAAACACGGGGGATAGGGGATACCGACAAGCTGAATTTTACCGAGTTGGTGGTGAAGGCAAAGAAAAAAGTAACAGAGCTGTACCTCGTCGAGATGACAATGAGATTTTGGCTGAGACCTGTGACTGTCGACGGAGAGGGAGAGAGAGGAGTATTATGCTGTAGTAGTTGCCGTACTGAGTTCCACAGATAAAAGAACGGGAAAATATCTTTTATTTGAATGGTTGGAGATTTTATTGACACGAGGCCCAAAAATATCTGTGCCGTTGATGATAATTATTTTAATAATTTTTAATAATATAAAATATATCAAATAAATTTAATATTAAAATTTTTTATTGTCCGATATTAATTTTATGCCTAATTTAATTTGGCCAAACGTATTCTCACTCAACATTTGTTGAAAAAGTAAAATTTTATATTCTAACTTTTAAATATTTAAATATTTATTTATTGATTAAAATTAATAATTAAATTTTATAACCAATAATTAATAATTAATAATCAAAAATTATTTTTATTTTTTAATAAAAATAATTTTTTAAATAATAAAATATTATAAAAAATTACTATTATCGACGATGGTGGCCTCCTATAAAAGAACTAAGAGGCTCGAAACAGTTTTTTGATTCACGGGGTAATCAGATTTGACCATTTCGTTTGACAAAAGAGGTTATATCAGTCTCCTTTATTTTTGGTAGATTGCTTCCACTATCAAACATAACTGAAAATGATCGAAAATGGTTGGATTTGACTATAATAATCATTTCTGACCACAATTAATGATAAAAGTGGTTAAATATAGTCGTCTCTATAAAAAATAAAAGAAGTCTATCTAATCTTCTCCATTAAACGGGGCAACTAAATTTGATCTTTCTATGAACCAAAAGATCATTTCTAACCTTTTAGTTTATTTATTGATGATCACTACCACTGATAACGTTATTTGTCAATAACAATGGTCTTTTTTTATTTTTATTTTTTAATTATTTAAATATTAAATTATATTTTTATTTTATTTATATTTTATGATGAGGATAGTTTAGTTATTTAATCAAAAAAGTAATAAAAATACATAAAAAATAATTAATAGATAAATATTTAAATTTTAAAAAAATAGAGAATAAAATTTTATCTTTTCAACAAATTTTGAGTGCCGATAATCCTTTGGCGATTAATTTTTGATTGCAAGTGGTATTTATTTATTCCTTGCTTTAGAGATGCTTTTTTGTAGTGAAGTTGGTTGGTGCAAGGGTGCAGACAAAGTGTATTTGCAGCTATTTATTACAAGGCTAAAATACCTAATGCCATCCAAGATTATTCTGAATGGTAAAGTTTTATTTGTAAATTAAAAAAATATATATATTAATTAATTAAAATTAATAATTAAATTTAATAATTAATTATTAAATAATAATAATAATAAATATTTTTAATTTTAAATAAAAAGAATTTAAAATAATAAATAATAAAATTAATTAAAATATAAAATAATATTAATAAAATAATAAAATATTTTAAAAATTAATAAAAATATTAAAAATAAAAAAATAAAAAGCTATCACCACTATGATTGTAGTGACAAAAAAAACTTTACTTGATTATTTTTTATCATTTACTTAAATTTTTATCATTATTATCATTAAATTTTTTTAATTTTTATTATTATATTAATATTTTATATTTAAATTATTTTTATATTAATTTTTTTATTAAAAATATTTTAATCATTTTATTAAAAAATTAAAAAAATTGAATACAAATTGACCATGGGGTGTTTATTTTTTGAAAATTGGATGAGGTTAAATCTTTTGGCCTGTATTAAAATATCCATTTATAAAATATTCTATACAGTAATACTATAACGTGTATGTATATATTCCCAGTGGATTGCCTAGGTTTGACTTGTGGATCTCTCCTATTGTCATTTGTGCTGCCAAAATTCAGGTCAAATTTGACATTTTATATGTTACTGCAATTATAATGAGGATATTTTTTCTCTCTCTAATCTTTGCCAACCTTATCAAAAATGGGATTTAGAAGACAACCCGAGACTCCATCCATGATTTGATTTTGAATAATTTAATCCTCTTTCAATGACTTTTAGACAAGACAAACTTTTAAAAGCCAATACCATTTTTTTCTTTTTTCTCCACCACTTCTTCCTCCACTTTTGTTCTAGAATCCTTATCACCATCTTGGTGACCCTTTTTCACGTCCCCCTTTCCTCAGCTTCACCAACACTTTTCTTGTTCCTTCTTTATGCAAGGTCACATATTTATCCTCAAACTTCCTGTCTTCTATCACAACAATCTTTGAACACATCTCTTTTCAACGCCTTATGGATTGTCATAAACAAATAAACCCTACTTACCACCGTAAAAAATAATTAAATTTAGTTTTAAACATGATTAAGATTCACTCTTTTTATTATTTATAGATATAAGAATTTCTATTTGTATATTGAATTAATTCATATATAAATAACATATTTAGTCATTGTAAATTATTCATATTTAGTATTGTTTTTGTATGTTTTTCTAAGAGATTTTTATCTTTAAAAAAAAAAAATTTACCTTGTTGTATAGATAAATAACATGTGGATAATTAAGATCCTTATTTGCGATACCAAAATAATTTAAATTATCATAATACTTTATGGGTGGTGGTTTTGGTATTTTACCAAACGGCTAACACTTGTCATTAACTTAACTTGAACACTTTGTATTATCTTTTACTCAATCTTAACTTATTTATAAATAACTTTTTTAAAAACCACGAAGTAATTTCCTTACCTTAGAATTTTCATTGCGTTTAAATTTTCTAAAATCCTATAAATCTCACTAGGTCAACCTTCAAGACTTTTGAACCCTTTAAATCGTTGTTAGTTTTACTAGTTCTTCTAAATGAACACAACTACAATGTTCTTAAAGTATGCCACTTACAAGGTAAATTTTCTTAATTTTGTATTGTATATCTCTCTTTCCTAGTTTACTTTTTAGTTGTTTGGTTCACTTTTTTAGTATGATTATTGGGCAAATATATGGTTAACCTGTGATTTTAGGTAGAAATATGTTTTAGCGGTTTTTTGCTAGGCTAGGTTCTAGCAAAACTCATGAGTAAAACTAGTTGCTCCTTAAACCCATAGGCAATTAGTTAAACTCATAGGTAAAAATGATACTTGTTTTTATTTATATTTCCAAATATAGTCTAGAAGTTCAACCAGTGACGAAATCGAACTCTACCTAACTGCCTCAGATATGTCCTAGTATAAGAAAGGCTCAGAGGCACGTTCCTCAAGTAGCTTGTATTCCTTGGTTTGGAGAATTGATAGATCTAATAAAGTAATGACTTGAACTCAACTCGACAAGGTTTAACTTAACAGAGAGCAAACTGACAAAACCTTTGGGATAATAGATAATGGACTCATAGTCATCTAAATCAAATAATGAGGAGGTCATGAATATTAAAAATAGTAAGAATCACTACTCGATCAAGAGTACATACCTCAAGCATATAAAGGATCGCAAATTTTGCCTCCATAAAACTATGAGAATCAAGAGACTACCCACATCACATGCCTCCTCAAAAAGTGTCATGTTCTTGAATGACATCATGCAATGTAGGGTAATGCTTCCCTTACACCCATTTGTGTTAGTTGCGCTCAAGCACTTGACATATATGTTGGATCCTATGTATGTATTGAAGAAGCATGCAATAGAGGAGTGTTTCTACTTCTTGTGCAAGTGAACAAAGAAAAAGTTGAAAAGGAAAACCCATATAAGGGATAATATAGGTGACTAGTATAACAAGTACTTATTCTCGTAACCTTATAATATGAAAGTTTAGAATAACAGGTAGGTCTAAGAGTTGCTTATTTTCATTTTTCCTTTATGTGGTTTTTTGTTTTATTATATGGGTTTAACTATGCTCACACTTTTTTTAGTTAACCATTATAAACTTAGCTTAAGAGCGACTCGTAGAAATCGAGTATAGTTTATAATCTATCCAACCTAGCTCAAAACATAAGGGAGTTATTGATAATCACAAGGCTTCATTTACATGACCTTGTACCTTAAGTTGTTTCATTTCCTCACACATATAGAACGTCATAACACGATTTTACTATTTTAGGTAAACTTTGAGTTGTTATTCTTTTGGTGTGATTTTTTTTTTTTTTTTTTGCAAAAAACCTATTAACTATATCTCTTCTTGCAGAAATAAGGTCATCTGCTCATTTTCTTAAAGTTGAGAAAACTGCAAAAAATGACGAGATTATAGACAAGACCTCACCTTAGAGGAGACACTCCTTTAACATCACTGTGTTAGCCCTTGATTGCTTAATCACTTAGTAACAAATAGGGGAGAAATGATAAGGGAAAAAGATAATGGCATTGATAAAAAAAAGGTTGTGATGTAAAAACCCTTTCCTTGAAGTTGTTTGTGATAACCTCATACAAGTTACCCACACTTAGGTGAGGGTAAATATTTCTTCCTCCTCTAACTCTTAGCCTTGGTATGTCAACTAGACAACTAGGGCACTCCCGAAAGACCTCACTAAAATGACTTCGATGGTGAGGGAAAACATGTTGAAAATGTTCTAGTCATGATTTCAAGATCTGGTTAAGCCCGTGAATGTAACACTTCTCTCTAAACATATACCTTCAACAATCAAAACATCCATCATAAATTAGCATTATATAAATTTTATCAAAAGCATGCAAAAGATGTATGATAAATGTATAAAGTTGAGTCACAACATCCATACATAAGAAATGTGCATAAAACCATCAAAGTACAAATATTAACCAAATACATAAACATCATAATATAAACATAAACAATCATATAATCCTCTTTCATGCAATACAGATCCAATGACTCCAACTCATTTCACAACCTTCCCTTACTCATCATCTTATACATGTAAAATAAAAAAATAACTATTTGAGTGTCAAAATACTCAGTAAGTAAATGACCTATTGGACATTTTCATATGCACACAACTCATAATTAATTTTCAGATAGAATGCTTATTTATAATGATGGAATGGGTTGTCAAAAATGCAACTTTTCAACATGAGACTTCTATAATTTTATTTGCAAATCTATTTGCAAAACTACCACATTAGAAAGATGCATTTTCAATAACTCATTTTACCCATTATAAATAAGCACTCAAACTTAGTTCCTATTGGATGAAAGGAATATCAACAACTCATCTCACCAATTATAATTTTTTTTAAATTTTTTTCATTTTTTTATCACATTTCTTTCATATTTTCTTTTATTAGAAAAATATAAATGTTAAAAAGATTGTAATTAATAAGTTTAAACCTATTTAATAAATTTAATATTGTTATAATATTGAGTCAAACTTGAAATAAGCTTGAGTTTGACCTTTTATATCAAGTTCGGTTTAATTCAAATTCATTCCTATAAATAATCAATTTCTATCATTTAATACCCAATTTTAAACTCAAATATTTTATATCATTACAAAAATTTGAAAATTTAAATATAAATGAAAAACAACATAGCAAAAGTTAAAATAATTAATTAAATCAATTAATATTAATATTATAATTTATTTTCAACACGGCGATTATAATCAAACCTCTTTTATGTGTTCGAAGAATTTAAATAATTTTCTATTTTTGATTATTATTCCTTCGGACGTGTCAATTGGGCGAATGCGTCTATAGTGACTAGGATGGATATCTCGTATCTAAAAACTAGCAGTTTGTCCTATCAATCCTCTAAGGCCCAAATAATTCAATTTTTTCCCATGAACTATTTGTGTCAATAGATTAGTTCGATCCAAAACTTGAGATAGTGGGTGTAATTCGAAAAAAGAATCATAAGTGGTTGTTAATGGAGTTAAAGTTACCAAATTTTAAGGAGTCGGCAGCAACTTATGCCGAATTGCTCCTCATATAGTTCCTCTAACCACATGTATAATCTCTTAAGCTATACCTAATATGGTATAAACCATTTAACATTAATCTGACTTAATTAATTGCCCTTCCATTTATTGTATACTAATAGGCCTATGTAAAGATTAATTTACATTTTTTGTCTAATTCAAGAATTTACAAGTTACAATAAGGGAAATTTTTTTTAATCAATTTTTACAAATTAAAATATAAAAATATTCAATTAAAATGTGTTTTTACAAATCTATTAAAAAATTTATACGTATCAAGTCATATGTAATACGTGCATTACACGTGATAAATAAATTAAATATAAACACCATATATATAAAATGAAAATATGTATATTGCATAAAAATACGTGCGATGAGTCTACAAGATATTAACAAACTTTTTTTTTACGTTACATGTTCCCCCCTTACTTTTAAAAACTAACAAACACCCTTTATATGGCTATCAGACAAGTTGCATGCTACCTTCTTTAGTTTTAAAAACTAACAAAATATTTTTCATCTTCAACCTTCGTCAGTATGTATACTCTATAAAAATTTGTATACAATACATGTAGTTGTCAGATAACATATTTTCTTCTATTTTTAGTCACAAAATCAATCTTAAAATAATTATACTTACTCTAACACTACTGTAATACACAAATTTTATTTAAAATCATAAATAAAATATTTTAAAATTTGAAAATTTTAAACACAAAAACTCTCTAAATTTTAAATAAAATCAATAAAATCTAGACTCTAGATTTAAGGAAATCAATGTACCAATTTTTTGTTTCATTTTCGTTGTCGAAATTCACAAGATTGACGTCAAAAATTGTTATAAATCGTCAAATTTTTTAAACGAAGAAAAGTTGAATTAAACAGATAATTGTTTAAATTTTACAGTCACGTGTACTATTTATGTTACACGTATGATCTATGTGTGTTTCATTTTAAAAAATCGTCGATTTGTTTACTACACATGATACATATGTCATATATAATTTAGTATATGCAAGATAAATTCGTAAATATGAATTTAATTAAATATTTTTGTTTTTTAATGCTAGAATTTGGTTAAGAAAATAATTTCTTATAATAACATGAATCCAAAATTTAATCGTTTTTTATAAATTACATTTGCAAGCTTATCTTTTCTGCGGATGTAATCGTGAAGCGATGTCGTTTAAGGAACCGAAGCTGTAAATGTTGCTGATCATCACTTGAAATAGCTACAGTACACTCAAATGCATCCGAGGCGTGGCTCTTTTATTTGTTTGTAATTAATATATCGAATGTTAACAAGGCGTGACTCTTCACTTTGTTTTTATCTCTTCAATTTTTGATCGAAATTTATCGTTAAACTAACGGTCTCGATGCCGATCCCTTCAATCTCTCTCTTCCGTCACCGAATAATCGCCGTCAACAACCTCCTCCGCCACGTGTCAACAATCCACCACCGTCAAGCTTCGATTGTCACCGCAGCGGCTAAGCACCAGCAACAAAAACCTAAAAACTATGTTAACAAGAATCTTCTCCGAGCCAAGCAACACATTGTAAAAGAATTCTCCTCTCTAGCTCCGGTTCTCTCACCACAGGACAAACCGAACCTGACCGACTCCCAAGCCATAGGCACTGTTGCCGCGGCCCAAGCGAATTTCATGCGCGTGATTGTCCAATCAGAACCTTCTAGAACCTCCGATTCTTCTTCCAGCACCTCTATTGGAGTGGAGCTGTTGTGTGTGGTGAAAGCCGTGCTGAAGAAGATAAAACGGAGAGTTTTGGTCGGGGATAAGGTGGTGGTCGGGTCCATTGATTGGGTGGACCGCAGAGGCATGATTGAGAACGTGTTTCAACGGAGTACGGAGATTCCTGACCCTCCGGTCGCCAATGTGGACCATTTGCTCGTGCTTTTTTCAATGGACCAGCCCAAGCCAGAGCCATTTACGCTCACAAGGTTCCTGGTTGAGGCTGAGTCGACAGGGATTCCACTTACTCTAGCATTGAACAAAGTAGAGCTTGTTGATAAGGAGGTTAGATACATTGTTTTCTTAATGTTTTACTGAAATCTGCATTCTAGGCTTAGCTTCAGTTTCTATTTTGAATTGACATGTTATTTGGATACAATATCTATATGATTGAAGATGAAAGTAAAGTTTGCTTATTATTAAGCTTATTGCAATTTTACTTAAGGCTACAAACTGAAAAAATAATCAACTTTGAATTTCAATTCTTAAATAACTTGTTAAAAGAGAAATGCCGGCATTATTGTCAAACGCATGCCACAAACTAACAGTTGTGGTGTTGTTGTTGCTGTTTTCCAGAACTACTGATAGGGAGATTACGGGATTTACATTGGCTGTCGGAAAAATATTACTCTCACTAAGTACTTCTGTTCTATTTTAATGAAGCGCATTTTCTATAATTCCAGTGTTGCTAATGCTAGAATCTCTTGGCTTTGCAGACACTAGTTGGATGGAATACTAGGCTGCATAGTTGGGGCTATGAACCACTCTTTTGCAGTGTTGAATCAAAATATGGTCTTGACTCTCTTGCATTAAGGTTGAAAGATCAAACAACCGTAATTGTAGGTCCAAGTGGAGTTGGGAAGTCTAGTCTCATTAATGCTTTGAGAAGCAATCCTAGTCCTACTGATGCTGCTGAAGGGGATAATTGGTTTGAACCTGTGGGTTTCTTCTGACCCTTCTTCTTTACTTATTTGTCTTTCCTTTTTTTTGTGTTTGGGTTATTCGGTTGTTCATATACAGTCACTGTCTCCAGATTTTGGGAAGCAAATGGTTTGAGGATCAGCGTGTTGGGGAAGTTTCAACCAGGAGTGGCAGGGGAAAACATACCACTCGTCATGTTTCTTTGCTTCCATTATCTGGAGGAGGTTATCTAGCTGATACTCCTGGGTTTAATCAACCTAGCTTAATGAAAGTAACTAAGCAATCTCTTGCACAAGCTTTCCCTGAGGTTTGTGCTGTTAGCTTGTTGAAAATGATATTTATTTAAGCTTTGACTGTGTTAAATTTATGAACAGGTGGTGTTCCGTACTTTTTTCTATGGTCAATTCTTCATGTATCTGTTTTCTCCACAGATTCAGAAAATGTTGAAAGCCAATGAGCCCTTGAAATGTACATTCAACAATTGCCTGCATTTGGGTGAACCAGGCTGCGTTATAAAAGGGGATTGGGAAAGATATCAATACTATTTTCAACTTCTTGATGAGATCAGAATCAGAGAGGAGTTTCAGTTGAGGACATTTGGAACCAAAAGAGAGGGTGATGTAAGGTATGTAAAATTAGATATCTAATGATAACTACGTGTTGCCATAATTCCCACTAGTGGAACTAAAAGTTAGATGATGTTATGTTCAATAAGCTTAATGGCCTCTAAAATTTAGAGCTGTGTTTTTTGATAGAAGCATTTTGGCCTGAAATAGCAATTTACATTTTATTAGTCTCTACCAACTATAATTTTGTTAGAAGCATTATGTTGATGGCTCCTTTTACCTTTTTCCTGGACTTCCTTTTCTTTTACCTAAAACAATATACAAAAAATGTGGTTTAGTTGCTTACTAGCATAATTCCCTCACTGTGCAGCACAATTCTGATTTGATGACTGAATTTCCAATTGTCAAATTTCTTGTAGGTACAAGATGGGAGATATGGGTGTTCAGCAAGCTGAACCACGATTGGAGCTTAAAAAGCACCGAAGACAGTCTCGGAAGAGGATCAATCAGTCAATACTAGATGAGTTAAATGAGCTGGATGAGGACGAAGATGAGTTAAACCTGGAAAATGATCCCATTTTGAGAGCTATGAGGGACGAAAGCCAGTAGAAAGTTTTAAACATAGAGTGTAAATCAGTAGTTTCTTCTTGACCCCCTTTTTTAGTTACAGTGGCTGAGCTGATTTCCTGGGCCAGATACCAATGTGTAAAATTCTGGAACTTAAATTTGAGACTAAATCCTTGTATAATGGGTGCAAATGGGGCTGATTTAGATGTGAGGGATTAACGAACAGTTGCATAGTAATGGTGGACCACATCAAATTGCTTAATCTTCTGAAATCTTTAACACCATCATTAGACTGACTAGGGCCAAGGCAAGCACTCCTGTCCTGGGTCATAATTTAGGTGTTGAGGGGGATGTCCTGTGTTAGGTGAAGTCAGCTTGTTAGCTTTCGCTGGACTTGCTAACATCTCTGTAATAAAGAAAACGAGATTACAAGTTTCCCTCTCAAATATGAGTACTGATGAAATCACCATTCACTCTTATTGATTGTCAATTTCCTAATTCAAATTTTAAATCGGGTGTGCTCAGATTATTCTTGTGGCTTATGGACAAGGCCACACCAGCTTCCTGAATTCATCCTCCCAGAACGAGTAAAATCATCACCCACTTTGGGCATTTTGCATAATCCTCTCATAAGAAGATGACAGCCAAAGTCATAGAAACTCTATCAAAATGCCAAAAGCAAAATCAACCTACTTCTTAGCAAGCTTTTTCTTTGAACTAACAGCCACCCTTGGGTCCAACCACTTGAGAGGGTGACGATTGAAGAAGGCCAGTTAGGGACAGTAATAAATGTGGCGAGAACCACACCACCTGCATACATCAACATCATCATCTGAAATGATCTCATTATGCAACCAGAAACAAATGCCATAACAGCAGATGCCAAAAGCAGCATCTGCATCAAGTGCTCCCCTAATTTTTGCCCTTCCCAATGCACCTACAACATGAATAACACGTGGCCCTACTGAGAAAATTAGTGTTGATTGCAATCGAAAATTCAAAAAACCATCTACTAGAAAAACAATTTAAGTGAAACCCTGGTACTCGACTCGGCTGTAGAGAAAATGTTTTAAAAGAGAGAAATTGGATACGTTTTCACTTTTGCAAAATCTGTTTCAGTAAACCAATCGTAAAAGTCATCTTATCGGTTTCTCATAAAATCAACGAACGAATAAAAATTCAACAACCCGTCTCAGTTTCTAATGAACCAAACAGATGTAGACGACAACAATCGTGAATGTGTTATAAAAAATTTGAAATAACAGAGAATTTGATCAAAAAATCAGAGATGAAAGCTGGAAGGAATTGGGCTTACCGTGATTTGAAAAGTTGAACGAAGAAAGTGATGTGATGGTGTCTGAACAAATGCTAATGCCAAGTTAAGAACAGATCTCAGTACAACATGAACTGGATTAGTAAGGCAACCCAGTCAATCAGCAAATGTCTCTTGAGGCCGAGAGAAGATGCAAACCGTTGGATTGAATCGAAGATCAGGGAGATGAGGTTTGGCAACAAGATATCATAATCGTAAATTGCCTAAATTTGAACAAAGTTGGCCATCATATGGCAAGCGATTTTTTTTGGGTCTTCCTTCATATATAATAAACTGCAATTATTTTACAAATTAGAACATGTTTTGATGGCTACTATTTTGGAGCATCAAATATCTTCCAACTCTAATAAGCTTCAAATAAATCCACAAATATTGTGACAGAACATCAAATTAACATAGAATTCAAATAAAGAAAACATGCCGTCTGATCCAAATAAATAACAGCTCAGTCACACTATAACAAAACTCCAGGAAGACCACAGAAGAGATTGAACTCCAGTCCAATGGCTAAAACACAAAAGACTATCACTTTTTCGATTTGCTAGTTGCCAATTGGCTCTCGGGCTGCAAAACAGAGAAGAAAGAAAAACATGAGATAAAATTTGAAGTTACACAAAAATAAATCAGAAGTGTGAACAGGACTGCATTACCTCCTTTTTTACTGGTTCTTCTTTTTCAGACAAGATCAATTCAATGTGGCAAGGGGAGGACATGTAGGCTGAAATTTTTTTCCAGTTTATTATCAATAAATGACGGGTAATCAATCAAAAGCAAAAGAACAAAGTCTAAAAAATAAGAACTAACGATTAATTCTTCCATGAGCTCGGTATGTGCGGCGTCTTTGCTTCTGGGCCTGGTTCACCTGGATGTGAGAAATGTAGAGTGCATCCACTTCCAAACCTTTCACCTGAAATGCAATTGACAATTACTAGAAATAGATACCATGAAGACAGAAAAACACCAAAAAATAATAATAATAATAATAATAATAATAATAATAAAGGAGACATACTTCAGCATTGCTTTCTGCATTCTTAAGCAAGTCTAAAATGAACTTTGCTGATTTCACTGGCCAGCGCCCTTGGCCATTTGGATGCCTGTTCTTAGCCTGAGCAGTACGTCCAACACCACCACAGAATCGTGTAAAGGGTATAGCTTGTTTATGGGCAATAACATCCTCCAAATACCTCTTGGCCTTGACCAAAGGTAACTTCCTAATGGCATGTGCTGTTTCTCTTGTGTTCTATAAAACAGTAAAATTTGCCACAAGAAAATATATAAGAATAAATGCAAGAGAACACTTGAATTCAAGTTCAACAGTGTAATAAATAGAGATAATTCACCATCTAAACATTAGCAAAACAAATTTCCTATCAACAACAGCATTAAGCAAACAACTTCCGTGTTAAATATAATTTAAAACTCTAACTTTCAAACAAGGACTGACAAATTTGTACACTAGGTGTGAACACAAACAAGGAAAATTTGTCATCCTTTACTGAACCTTCAGTCACCAATATCTACAGAGGTTCACCCAATAACACAAAAATTTTTCCTTAACTTAACAAGAGCCATGTTTTCAAGAATGAACAAAACCCAGTTTTTTTCAATCAGGTTTCATATCATTAAAACAAATGAAAATGAACTCAAACCCCAGCTTCAAGTTACACAACACAGATTTACAATCATTTACTGAACCTTCAGTCACCGCTACCCGGGTTCAGCTTTTAACAAAAAAGCATTTTCCTGAATTTTCACTAAAGTCACCAGTACTACAAAGGTAAATCCAATAACAGCGCATAAAGTTTTCCTGAAATTTACGAGTCTTGTTCACAAGAGAGAACAAGGCCCTGGATTTAACATCAGGTTCTAAAATCTGACTAGAGAAGATAAATGGTAGAAGCCAATTGTACCATTCATTTAGAAAACCTTCAACCACCTATAGATACAGATTTTCAAAAAATACGATGCATGAAATTTTCCTGAGGTTTGCCAGAGTCATGTTCAGAAGAAGCAAAGAGACCTTTCTTTTTACTTCAGGTCTTAGAATCAAATATAGAATTATAAAAAAAAAAATGAACAGATAATGAAAAATTTTGGCTTGTCTAAAATGCAAGTTAGACAGAATTGCAATTTCAATCATTGTTTCAATATTTGCACACCAATACATTTTTTTTCAAACACGAAATCCTAAAATTCAAACTCTTAAAGATACAAGTGTACACAAAATTTTAAAAAAAAAAATTAAATTCAACTTCTGTCATAAAAAACAGCAAGATAATCAGAACTTGTGAAAAATAAAAAACAGCCATGCTCAGAGTCTAATTGTTTTATCAATTTTAAGGCAATTAATCTCTAGACTTTAAGTTGAAAACCAGCTTTAGTAGGAGATAGAATGTTCATACACTTGCTTAAAATTCTTAAGAAGTGGTTAATAAATAAACCAAAGTAAAATGTATAAGAACACAAATTAAGGGGTAAAAGGGTTTCATTTCATAATTTGCAATGAAAAAGCAAAACCTAACTCAAAATATCTACTAATCATGAGGTGCAATGCAATCAGATAAATGTGACATTGTTTACTGAACCTTCGGCCACAAAAAAACAAACAGAGGTTCACCCAATAACAATGTGTTTGATGTCCCTGAAGTTTACGAGAGAACAGTTCACATAGGCAACAGATCCCTGCTTTTTTCATCAGGTTCTTATTAATCACCAGTTTTTAACATGATCATAAGACACAAATAGAACCCACTCAAACATCACATAAATTAATAAACCACTAACATTATAGTAATCATTCTAATAATTAAGCAGAGAGTATTATACCTTAAAATGAACCCTGAGATCGGAGCCCCTAGACTTGCAAGCTACAAATAAAAGCATTATACGATACGTAAATCAAAACAATACAGAAACAAGTGGCATAAACTTCAACTACCTAGACTTTCAAAAACGAAAAAAAAATACACCTAATTAAGTACAAAGAAGACAAAATAAGAAAATTTTATAATAAACTTACACTTGGTGTTGTTTTCAGGCTCTTTTGAGTACTTCACCTGAAAACAAATTCCGAAGTATAAAGGTTATAAATGAACATATCAAGATTACAAACGAACACGTTGTATTGAATGCATAACCAGAAGAGAAGGGAGGCAATTGAAGACGTACCATTGCGGCTGAAGATATGAGCTGCTTCTGCGCAAGTAAAAATGTTATGCTTCGTTCCGTTCAAGCAGCAAATACTGCAAAAAGCGCTAGGGCTTCTATTTATAGGATTAAAATGTAAAACCCTAACTTCCAATGGCGGCCTTATCGGGCTCGAGTTTTTCGATTGGGCTCTAGAGGCCCATTAGATGTTCACAAGAGGCCAGCTGCTGCTAGAAACGTTGAGAAGGAGACCATCTAGCTTAAATTTCATTAAATATTAAAGAAACGGTCACTCAGTTTTATTCTAAATATTATTATCATTTTACTAAAATGTCTCGTATATTAAATTAAATCAAATGTTTAGATATAAAGAAAAATTATATTAAATTAAATCAAATGTTTAGATATAAGAAAAAAATTATATTAAATTAAATCAAATGTTTAGATATAAATAAAAAATTATATTAAATTAAAATAAAAATTGCACAACGGTGATAATTAGAATTTTTTTTACATGAATTATCATTGAATATTATGTGTTTATATTTCACTCTTATATTTTACTCACATTTTGTAAATTTTATCAATATATATATATCAAATCGTCTTTAAAAATAGTTTATATCTCATTGTCATACATGATTGGGACGTGAATAAGATTCAAAACAACAGAAATCAACATTTTTAAGGTGGGGAGTGTTTCTTCGTATAACTAATGTTAATCTTTGACTTTTCGTTGTGAGTTATACATTTAGCATGATGAAAAACAATATTGAACTTGATATCTTAACCATTTTAACGGGAAATGCATTTTTTTTTTTGTATAAATGACATTTGTTGATACAAATTATACTTCACATGTCTAGGAAGGATTTCAAAGGTTTATATCTAATCACATTTAACGAACATTGAAATGGTCACGTAGATTTGATATATAAGGATGTAATTATTGTCGTTAGTCTTATTTGTTCAAACTAGAAATAACACCAATAATTGAGATGTCGAACGATTATTATTTTTCAGTTGGAGTTTTGCTTTATATGTTAAGAAGTGTTATCCATTGATTATCATTTGATACCTCTTGTTTAATAATCTAAAGTCACCTTGCATATTTTAGTCAAACGTTGAGCCACTACGAAGTGGTGGGAGTTTGGTTCAGAGGGTTGCACACTGAAAGGAAAAATTTAAGTTCAAGCTCAAAATGTAAAAAATGGGCCTCTCATCCATGCAATTTGGGCCTGTAAAACTCGAGTATAATTCAACCCGCATCATCTCAGTGGGTTGCGGATACCCAATCCCAATAACTTTTTTTTTTTTTTTCATTTTTGTAAGGAAACCAAATTTGCAAGATGTACAAATTAATGAACAAAGGTACCTGCATGTGACCGGCTATTGTAGTACATGGTAGCAGTCGCGAAATTTCTCGGACAGCAAAGCATAGCCGCCGTGTGGTAGATCTCTGATCTGCCGGCGTGACATGTGACCGTATGTAGTGAGCTTCGCCTTTTATTTAAATGGGTTTTGAGGATACTATGCTTTGTTAATGTCGTGCCTGATTTCGAAGGTTTTTTGAGATTTTTAGGCAAACTGACTGGGTTTTGTTCTTGTTACTTCTAGGGGATAATAAGTCGCTTATTGGAATAATGAAAACACATTCCTTGGCAATTATGCTATTCGTTTCTGTTGCGGCGCTGTTTGACGTGAATATCTGCTCATTTCGACTCTATTTTCTGTAGCCTAAATTTTACGAACATTTTGCTCACCAAGTGTTTGAAATAATGCCTGTCTTAACTTTGTTGTGAACTTGAATTGATCGAATGAACTATGATGGTTGAGGAAGATAGGTAAGTAATATTAGGGCAATCGGAATTGGAAAAAAAAACTATGAATCCGTTAACGCTGGTGAAGCGAATCCAGAACATAAATTCGAAGGAAGCTTCTCTTGGAATTTCGGATGATGCGTCGTGGCACGCCAAGTACAAAGATTCTGCTTATATTTATGTCGGTGGCATACCCTTTGATCTCACCGAAGGTGACCTCCTCGCTGTTTTTGCTCAGTAAGTCGGTATTTCTGGTCAATATTTATTCAACTACTTATTCTGCTAAGTTCTGTGAAATTCTTAGTTTCTGCTTAAATTACACCCTATTTGCTGTTGGGAATATTTATGCGCCACCACACTACACTGTTCACATGAGGTTTACTTGGTACGTTTCTGTTAAATTTCAGTCCGGCATTTACTTTGTTCTAAAAAATAATTCATGTATGACATCGAATATGACTTAGAATATTGAGCGGTGAGTAGAGTAGTCATGTATTTGCTCTCCCACTTTTTAGAGTTCACTGGGGATTGATTCGTCAGGGCCATAAGAGCACCTGAAGATGGTAGAATTTTGAAAAATCTCAGTTCCAAACGTTTCTCTGAGCGGGTTGAGGAGATTCTTTGTTTGTTCAGAGATATATTGAGGATACAGATATGGTTGTTGTTTGTTAGTTATCTCCCATATTCATCCGTCTTATTGTGAGGTTAAAATATCCCCGTCTTTCTTTGTTTTTGGAAGTTAATATCTATTTCCAAATGGCTGCTTCCAGGTATGGAGAGATTGTTGATGTTAATCTGGTTAGAGACAAGGGTACTGGTAAATCAAAAGGTTTTGCTTTTATTGCATATGAGGATCAAAGAAGTACAGTTCTTGCTGTAGGTTGGTGCTATCTCTGTCCCTCTGTACGGTTAGAAACTGTTTACATGCTTTGGTAGGCTTTCTTATGCAATGTACTGAACTTATATTCTCTGGTATTTCTTTTCAGATAATCTGAATGGAGTACAGGTGTTAGGACGAATTATTAGGGTTGATCATGTTAGTAAATACAAAAAGAAAGAAGAGGAGGATGAAGAGACATTACAGAGGAAGCGGGAGGAACGAGGAGTGTGCCGGGCTTTCCAGAGAGGTGAATGTACCCGTGGAGCTGGATGCAAATTTTCCCATGATGAGCAAGTAAGATTACTGCAGCTTTAGAAAGACATCATTACACATTAGTATTGAGTTTTTAATGGTTTAAATAAAGTTTTATGCATTCACAATAATCATTTGCCATTGATTATTCTTTTTTCAAAACCATAGCCTTAAATTTTAAAATACTTGTTAATCAGAGAAATATTTTTCCTTCACCGTTTAAAGATCAACTTATCTCACTTTTGCTTTTAGTAGTTAGTGTTTTGAATAATATTGAGTGGGTAACACTAATTTGCTTTACTAGGCCATGCACTGATAATTTTCAATGCCTTTGTGATGGAAGCTTGCATTTAATTTTTGTTCTTTCTTTATCCAGAGAGCTGCTAACACGGGTGGGGTTCCTCAGGATAAAAGTTCAAGATGGGGACATGAGAAATTTGAAGGTAATAAAAAAGGTTTTAGGTGGGGTACTAAGGATTCAACTTCAACAGGCAATGAAAAGGCTTTAGAGAATCACCCTAAGCGAAGTCATAAGTGGGAGGAGAGGGGATCAAGAAGGCATGATGATGTTGAAAAGTCAAGAGATGATCATCATAGAAGGGAAGAAAAGAGATCAATACAGCATGGTGCTGATGGATTTGAGCCCAGCTCAAGAGAAGATCGATATAGAATGGAAGAAAACAGATTGAGAAGGCACACTGATGATGAACCTGAGAGTAGTTCAGGAGGAGGTCAGTATCGGAGGGAAGAAAAGAGATCAAGAAGGCACGGTGATGATGAATATGAGCCAAGGTCGAGAGAGGATGATAGGAAGGGTGATAGAAGAACAAGAAGGCATGAATCTGACTCTTATACAAGAGAAGGCCGAGACAGAAGAGGAGGGCACAGGTATTCAACTAAACATGGGGATTCTTCCCCTCATGGTCATAGAGATAGATATGATAATCGGCATGAATCTGATATTCATAGATGAGAATGAATGCTTCATTCTCATCGAAACTTGTAAACAGATTGAAACTAGTGGACCCCTTAAAACACTTTGATCTGTGACTGAGAAAAACAAAGGGGCTTTTTTCTTGTTGATGACCCCAACTCCCAAGTTGTGACTGAATGTAGTATTGTTTCGGTTTTCCGTTCTGCATCTATATGAGATTGAATGTAGTCTTTTTAGGGCTTGGCATTCATGAATCATGGTTTATTGGCCTTCAGAGAATCTGTTAATGTAGTTTTTTTCCAATGTAATCCTCAATTTTATGGCCTTTAATTTAGAATGGAAAAGAATTGTTCTCTTCCAATACACAAAATCTTCAACCCTCTACTTCTTTTCCAATCTCCTCTTTAATCCATTACACATCTTATGTATCACAATCTTGACCCCTACAACAAGTGTTCAAAGATAATGATTAATATCTAGGGGGGAAATCTTCCTTGTCCCTCAATCAACAAAATTGGTAACTATTTTGGAGCTATTTCCAACTATGGATCTTATTCATCATCCTTATTTCCATTCATACTCATATCTATGCCCACCATTGAGTATCAATCCTCTTAAACCAAGATCCTGAGAATATTCTGGAAATCATGCTTCACTTTCTTGACATCTCATTGTAACCGAAACATGGTTTCATCCCATTGGCCCCTTATTGTATCACACATACACATAGGTTTGAGAAAGTTCAAATAGGGACTTAGAGTGTATCAATCTGTACAATGATCATTTTAATTTCATATATTAGTACAGATAGAAGATGAAGACCAAGTGAAATCAATATGTTGATTTTTCTAAAAGGTTTGTTAAGGGGCAAAAAAGCACTGATATTAGAACAATATTATAAGTCTTTTCACTTTTGTAGCTTTGTTTAGGTTATGATCCATCTAACAACACCGTTAGATCTTCGTCTTACCTTAAGGCCAAATGACTTATTCGACCCTAGGTTTCTCTAAATGACAATTTCTCACTAAAAAACTTATAAAAAGTTAAATAATTACTTATTAACTAAATACTTTTCAATTTTATTAATATTTTTAATAAAATAATTAAAACATCTTTTAATAAAATATAAACAATATTAATATTAAAATAAATTTTAATAAAATAATATTAGTATAATAAAATTTTAAAAAATAAAATAAAAATTAAAAAAAGCAACTATCATCACCAACAACCAGATCTGACTACCTTCGTCATCAAATCAGACAATTCTGGTAGTCAATCGAATCAAGTGATTATGTTAACAATGATTATCACTAATGACAACAATAAATTTTTTTAATTTTTTATTGATTTATTATTATCTTAATATTATATTAATGTTATTTTATATTTTAATTATTTTTATAAAATTAACTTTACAATTTTTTTAAATTTTATTTAAAATGTTAAAAATATTCTTTTAATTAGTTAAATTTAATTATTAATTATTAATTTTAATAATTAATTATAATTAACAGATAAATATTTAATTTTTTAAAAATTTTGGATAAACAATTTCATTTAAGAAAACCATTGGTGGGAATGGGTCGTTTGGCCTTTACCTTAATCGATGGAAACCCGCAGCTATTCTAAAGCTACTTTCAAATTTAAGTTTCGAACCTCACAAAGAAAATATTCCTCTAATTAATTAATTAATTAGTACAGGGCAAAGCAGGTTAAATGGCATGGCTACTGGGGGAGTTCAATACTGCTCTCCAGTTCATAAAGCAGGGAGCAGCTATTCTCCGTTCCGTTTTGTTCAACCGAACGACGCTTTGCAAAGACGCCAGCGCCTGCACCAAGGCGAGGCTCTTGACGTCACCTTTAGTCCAAAATGTTTGGAAAGGTTATACTTTCTCTCATTTTCGTCGTTTTTCTCATCATGACGTACTCGATTTTCATCGGAACCGTCGATATTCGGTCGTACTTTTTTCCTTTACTACAGTCACCCTCCGTCGCACTCTCCTCCTGTGCGATCACCAATGCTCCTCTTAAAGTCTACATGTACGATTTCCCGAGGAGGTTCCACGTTGGCATGTTAGACCACCGGAGTCCTGACGACTTGCCAGTGACCAAGGAGAATCTTCCACCTTGGCCACATAATTCAGGCGTGAAACGACAGCATAGTGTGGAGTATTGGCTTATGGCTTCGCTGTTGTACGACGGTGGAGACGGTGAAGCGAGAGAGGCGGTTAGGGTTTTGGATCCGGAAATTGCAGATGTATTTTTTGTGCCCTTTTTTTCTTCGTTGAGTTTTAATTCTCACGGCCATAATATGACGGATCCAGATACCGAGATTGACCACCAATTGCAGGTACTAATTTAATTAATTTATTTTCTATAATTATGGCTACAACTTGGAATTTACTATTTTCTTTGTTCATTTAGTTTAGATTAAATTAGTATATAATTTGTTGAGTTAGAATTTTGGAAATATGCATCGAATTTGAGGGAGTTGAGTTTCGATGGTTATGACGGTTTGTAATTCTTTTTGCCTAATTAATGATGAGATTTGGTTGTGTTTGGGAATTCGTTTATACCTTATGGATGCTTGTGCAAAGTTGGATTGATTGCAAGAATTTTTTTATCTTTGTAGATCTAAAAAGCTGAAAAGGGAAGCTGGGAAATGTAGATCAGAAATTGATCTCTTAGGTACTATTAATGGGTGAAGCTATAGATATAGCTGAGATCGGAAATTATGTCAAATTATATATAAAAAAAAAAATGCTATTCATATAAGCAGTTTTATCATAAATACTCTCCCAAGTGTATATCTGTGCGTTTGCTTTCTTTACCCTCTAATTTGTTAGTCATGATTCATTCGGTTCGTTATAAGCTTTTAGTTGATGAGAGCCCAGAAAATAAATTAATCCATAGCAACAGCAATTATTTCTTCACCCTCTAATTTTTAACATTAATAGGCAAGAATATAAGAGTTTTCAGAATTACTTCGAGGTTTTCTAGGTACAGAGTTGCAAGTGAATTATCTGTGAGCCATCAATTAAAATAGTTCTACCACATAGCAATTATTATAACTTAGGAAATTTACAAAATTTCTTTATTTCCTGTTTTCCAGTTTTTCTTCTTTTTTGTCCTGCTCTCCCTCTGCTGACTAATTTTTCCTTATTCAAGTTATGCAGTCTATATAAGCTGCTTCCATCTCTGTATTTTGATGTTTGTTTTCTCTCCATGAACTTTAAATTACCTTTTACATCTGAATATTGTTTGCTTCTGATTTCAGGCTGAAGTACTGGAATATTTGCAGAAATCCAAATATTGGCAGAGGTCAGGTGGCAGAGACCATGTAATTCCTATGACACATCCAAATGCTTTCAGATTTCTTCGAGAGCAAGTGAATGCATCAATTCTTATTATTGTAGATTTTGGTCGCTATCCTAGGAGCATGTCTAATCTAAGCAAAGATGTGGTGTCCCCATATGTACATGTTGTGGAATCCTTTTCTGATGATGACCCTCCTGACCCATTTGAATCTCGCACCACATTGCTCTTCTTCCGGGGGAGTACAGTCAGAAAAGATGTATTTTAGTTTTACCACTAACTGTTCCATTGAGAAAGCAATATTTGGAACTAGAATCTATTGTTTATTGTCTTCTTGTGCTGCAGGAAGGCAAAGTTCGTGCTAAATTGGCGAAGGTGTTAGCTGGCAATGTTGATGTTTACTATGAGAGTAGCGCAGCCACAACAACAAGCATTAAAGAGGTGTGTTGTGGAATTTTATAGATCGACAAAATCAGCTTTGTTTCTTAGGCCCTAGATCATGTTTAACATGACCCAGTATTTCTCTATCCTCACCACAGTATTTCACTTCGAAAGGATGTGATCTTGTTTGAAATTATGTTGGCTTTCTGATGATTCATGGTGGCAAGTTTTACAGACACCATCCTATGGATCCTACTACTTGTATGATCACTCTGAATATCTCCCTGGCATGCAACCTGCAATATGTTATAACTTTTCATTATTTAGTAAATAGGATTTTCATTATAAGAACCTATTATCATTGGAGACTGGGGAGTTTTTTTTATTTACCTCATGTTATAATTAACAGCTTCTATCCTGAAATAAATAGAATAGATCTTTTATGTCAGGAGCAAAATGCAAGTTCATTCTTCAAGTCTCTTTAAAAGAAAAAAAAGAAGTCTTTTTGTCAATTTCATGAGACAGGGTTTATCCTTGGCAGTCTTTGGTTTATGCAAATAGTTTAACTAAAATTTTTTCTTTTCTCATTTCTTTTTCTGTTCTTCTGTGATGCCAGTCCACACATGGAATGCGTTCTTCAAAGTTCTGTTTACATCCTGCAGGAGACACTCCATCATCGTGCCGGCTGTTTGATGCTATTGTGAGCCACTGTGTTCCAGTAATTGTGAGTGACCAAATTGAGCTCCCTTTTGAGGATGAAATTGATTACACCCAGTTCTCAGTCATCTTTTCTGTAAAAGAGGCTGTGCAACCTGGTTACATGGTTAATCAGCTCAGACAATTTCCAAAACAGAGATGGATTGAAATGTGGAGACATCTTAAGAACATCTCACATCACTATGAATTCCAGTATCCCCCAAAGAAAGAAGATGCCGTCAATATGCTATGGAGACAGGTTAAGTACAAACTTCCTTCTGTTCGTCTCGCTATACATAGACAACGAAGGTTGAAAGTACCAGATTGGTGGAGAAGAAGATGATTTCTGATCTCCTTTATGATACTGTACATTCATAATCTTTTTACATCATTGATGATTTGCTACCCTTTATGTAAAAGAAGCAGAGGTAGTCATGAGTTTTAAATCCCGTTGTTGGCCGGCTTTACAGTTGATAGATAATAGACAAAGCATTTTACCTTTTTGACAATGATTGGTAACCACAGAGTGCAGCAGCGAGTTCTTAATAATGTAGTGATACAGGGTGTACAAAGAGATTTCAGCCAGTCTTTTTTTGGCTGCAACAATGTCTATAGATTTTTCTGTAATGTTTCTAATGACATATGTATCCCACTGATTCATCAGTACTCTTTTCTTTTTTCACTTTATATGAAAATTTTTAGCTGAATTCCTTATTTTCCATGTTCTATTCGTTTTAAAGTACACCAAAATTGCTTGGTCAAATTAAGGATTCCTTTGACAAAGGCAAATTGGAGCAAATTGGAGGGTAATGCGAGTGAGCGGCGTGGGTGACCTCATTGTTCTTGTCGGCAAAAAACAACGCTTACCTAAAATAAATCCACTTGGCACTCATATGATGTCCCAATCTCAGACAACAAATACACAAAGACAAATTAGTCAACTGTGTAGCTGAATGCAAAGCCATTAGCCTTTGAGGCTTTACCTTAAACTTTTGTCGTCTGCCTTACTTTTCATCTTAAATGTCCCACTTGTTTCACACATAACTATCCCCATTGGATTTGAAAAATAAATAAAAAATTGCTCAAACTCTTCTTGTAAAATTATTGATCCAATTATTATTCGTTTGTTTGTTTGGGAAACGTGAGGGCAATTTTGACATTTGATTTGTATATCAGTACAATAACTCGCACCCGCTCAAAAGACTCGGACCACGACAACTCTCTCTCATACAGGCGTTTGCCTTGAAGCCTGAAATTTTAATTTCTGTGAATGTTATTGGCGATTCAGCGTCTACAAACGGACATGAGCGTAGTTAGAACTGAGGGAAGCTGCGTGGCGATCCGTGCTCTCTCTCCTTCCTCTCCTGTCAACCGTTGCGCTGATCATGGTTCTTCAGGTACTTCTTTCTGTCTCTCTTTTCTCCTTTCTTCCTTTGCCGCCTATAATGTGATGCTCATTTTTGAGTGTTCAAAACCTCAACCAGTTATTCAATTGTTTCATTTATAGACTTCAATGTTGCTTTTTCAATACTAATTTCGATCCGCTGGTTTTTTCTCGTATATATTCCTTCTGTTCTTCAATGGATTGCTGACCTTTTCACAGTATCATTATGCATGAGTCTTAACTTTCCTTTTCTATTCTCAAGTGGTTCCATATCTTCTTTCTGTGGTTTCATTGCGAATCAACAGATTAATTTAGCCAGTTTCGTATTGCAATAGAGAAGAATGGGTGAAAAAACTGGATTAGATTTTTTTTTTGGTTTCATTAGTAGTCCATCAAATCAGTCAGGAGTTGGAAAGTGCAAATGTGAAAGAAGTTGAATGAAAAGGTGAAGGTGGTTTATGATAGTTTTATAATTTGAATCTGTCCATGAAAACACAGTGATCGTGCCGGGTTTGTCGCAATGACTGTAGAGATTAGAGAAGTGTTGAGGTCAATCATTGTCCGTCCACATTAAGTGGACCCACTTCTTGATTGACGGCCCACGTTTGGATTGGGTGTCCAGTGCACTGGATAGATGCATGGAATATCATGCATAGGATAATGAAACGTCACTATTCTGTTGCAACCAAACAAGTCTTAAAGGGTCGTAGCCACGTATTACAATAGCGACGTGTCACGTTCCGAAGGTCCCATTGCGGCTCTCCGGTCTCTACTCAGAGGAAATCGAACAGTTGTGTATATTCCAGAGAGTACAGCTTGCTGTCTAGTTATATTTGATATGATGCGCATAACAAAATATTTTCCACCCTAACTTCGATGACACAATTTTCTTACCCTAAATTTTAAAAATTTATTTATACGTTTCTTATCTATTTCTATTAAGAAAAATCATTTCGTTTAACTATAAATTATGAGTTCGTCATTTTCAATAAAATTACAAATTTATGATAAACACTTAATACAAATATTAATTAGCAATATTTCTTTCTTTATTTTTTATTCTACTATCATTTTAGTCATCACTCATAAAAGTAGAAGAGTCGCTCACAACAACAAAGAAAGAAGATAAGCCATGGTCATGACAAGAAAAAGGACATTGATGATGACAAGAAGATACATGATCTTTATCATATTATGCATCATTTGTTTGATCTTTTAATAACTTTCAAGATTAAATTTAATCTCAATTAGTGTCACTCTAATCTCTATTGGTATTGAGAGATTAGATCTAGTCTCTATGCTTGTATATATTATATCAACATTGTTAGAGGATATGTTTGATATTTGAAAAACTAATTAAAGTTGAATCTAATCTTTAAAATATTTTTATTGAGATGAGAAAAGATTAAAAAAAAAAAAGTGAAAATTGAAAATAGAAAGGTCAAAGGACTTATTCTCAGCCAAGATTATTTGAAAAGGTAAAATTTCATCTCTAACTTTAAAACAGCCAAGATCCAAAGACATTATTAGTCTATGCATTTGCTAGCCATAAAATCACCAATCAAAGAACCATGATTGCCTTAAGTATCAAGGGAAAATCAGACCAAACAAAAACGTACACAAGTCTTGTCTTGACATGATAGGGACAAGATTTCTGGCCTACTGAAGTGAGACTTAGAGGTTCTTAGACACATACATCTATACATCTCTACGTTGTTCTTTTTTCTTAAGGAATTAAGAAAAACTACGTTTGAGGAAGTGGTCGCTAATACTGAATCTAATCTAGTCATTGGAAGCGAACCAGTTCTCTTCCTGGAAATGTCAGAAGCCACTTTTTGTCATCTAAATCGAATCTCCCACCTATTTTTTGAGACAAAAAGTTATTTATTTATTTTTCAAATTTTATGAAATAAAAATGATGCTAATGTCCTTTAAATTTGAATGGTATTTACCTTAGTTTAAAGTTGCAACGCTTTTCTATCTGCAGTTATGGAAAGCGATGTACATTTTTTTTTTCCAGAGAGAGTGATGGTTAGCTACTAGGTAGATGTAGTTGAACTTACTTCCGGTTTGTAAAGGAGCAGCTCTTACTCTCTCTCTATGAGCGCGTGTTGTTGGGTTTCCGAGTTCCGACCACATTGAATCAAGTGCTCACATGAACACCGTATGTTTCTATGTGGCCGGAATCTGGTCCTTAAGTGGACCAAGTCCAACCTCACAGCTCATCAGCGCGTGTTTGAAAACTCTAGATTTGCTGTATGAAGACAAGGGCAAGGCCCGACTGTTGAGTGCTTCTAATAGTAAAACATTAAACTTGCAATAGAGATAGATGGCCTCGAATGTCTTGTAGATGGTCCCATCACTTGTGGATCATAGTGATACGATTGGTTGGAATGTGTGTTGTTTTGTTGCGATAAAAAAACTTTGATCTTCTGAGATTTTCATGTTAAGAGAGAGTAGTGTTTTGTTCATTCTGGCTATGAAATGCTTTAGTGCAGTTCTTGGTCCAGGTTTTGCTTAATATTCTTTTACTGAGTTTGTTTGCGCACCACAGCAATAGTGTTTCTGTTCTATGTGCATAAATTGTATAAGCAATATTGTAAAGTGATTAATGATGATGAAAAGGTTGATGAATGATGAATACTCCAATGGTTGTTTACAGATAATGCAACTTGTGGGACGCCAACTTGGATTGGTAAGGGCCTGACTTGTGTTTGCTTCAAGCGAAAGGGAACTTATGAAAGGATCTGTGTTAACTTGACTTCCCAACAGGCAAGTAGTTAGAATTCAAAGGAATGAAGGGGAAAAGAAGAGTTGCATACCTTGTTGTTAGTCAAGATACTATTGTTGCTGCCCTGCCATGTCCTGATTTTGAATTTGCAATCGATTGTTGTTGATGTCCCAATGGGTTGACATTTATTATCAGCATTTTCTGAAATTTGAAATCTGCTTCGGTAGGTGAGTCGTGATTTTCTTGAAACTTTTCAGGAAGAGAGACTGAGGAGATTGAAGCATCGAATGAAGGTTTACTTTGATGCTTCCAGGCCAGATCACCAGGTGTGTTTCGAAGTTAATTATGAGATGTCGATGTAAATATTCTTTGATAGGTTTTCACAGATTGACCTGGAAGGATAACGAAATTGGAACATCTTTTTTTAACACACTTCAAGGTCTCACATTTCCATGTTTCTTCTCATGGAAACAATGAGCGAGACGCAAGTTAGATTAACTTTTGTATTGCAAGCAACTCATTTAGAATTTTTTTTGGGAACAGGAAGCTTTAAGAGCGCTGTGGTCTGCGACATACCCTGATCGGCACCTCCATGGCTTAATATCTGATCAATGGAAAGAAATGGGATGGCAGGGAAGAGATCCATCTACTGATTTCAGGTTCTTTTACTTTCTCATGCTGCTTATATTTTCTTCTACGATTTCCTGGCTTATTTATTCTTTTACTTAGCATTTGGACGATTTTTCTGACAATAGAGGAGCTGGATTCATTTCTCTGGAGAATTTATTGTTCTTTGCCAAGACATTCTCGGTAAGATTGAATTTCAGAAATTTTGCCCTTTCGTAATTCTTCATGTTAAGTATCAAATACTAGTTTCTTTGATTTAATACTATTCAGGTCTTTGTTGCAGACATCGTTTCAGTGTTTATTACAAAAGCAGGGAGGAAAGCGAGCTGCATGGGAGTACCCTTTTGCTGTTGCCGGTGTAAATATCACATTCATGATCATGCAAATGCTTGATCTTGAGGCTTGTAAGTGAAAACCATTAGCTCTTCTCAAATTTTTTCCTCAGAATTTGAAGCCAATCTTAATGTGAAAATCAGTTGTTTCAACCTCCTAGGAAGCACAGATGAACAACTGTGATCGTTTTCTTTTTTGCAGCAAAACCTAGGACTTTTGTCAGATTAGTTTTCCTGCAGATGTTGTCAGGTAAAGTAAACCTTCTTAAGTTGACATCGTTTCGTTTTTGCAGCAACTGATTAGTTCTTCCCAAATGTGCTCTCAGATAACGAATGGGCGTTCGACTTGCTGTACTGTGTAGCTTTTGTGGTCATGGACAAACAATGGCTGGAGAGAAATGCCACATACATGGAGTTCAATGTGAGAAATCTTATCTTCTGCTTAGTTTTAAATTGGAAAATTATACTGATATAGAATCCTGGATTTCCTGCAGGATGTTCTGAAAGCAACTCGGGCGCAACTGGAGAGAGAACTTTTAATGGATGATGTTCTAAGGATTGAGGACATGCCCTCTTACAGTCTTCTCAGTTAGCAGTAACCAAGTAAAAGCTCAGGCCAGAGTTGCAAGATTTTCTTATGGTAATTAATTTCTTAATACATTTATTTAAGTTAAAATCTTTGTATAATCTAATCATTCGATAAAATAATAGTTTTAAAATGTATGTTTTTATATTAATTTTTTTATGTATTTATATTATTATTATCACGATCAAGTTATATATTAGTTTTCTTGTTATATTTAATGTTTGAATGAAATTACAAATTTATTCTATAAATTTGAATATAATATAATTTAACTTTTTTCATATATTATTGGTTCAGATATCAGACGACAATGTGATTAGAAAATGATATAGAATAAAATGAAAGGTTTAATTGTAAATTTTGAGAGTAGAGGAACGGAGATGAAAACCCCAACGAATAATTTAAACTCAAAAATTTATTTCTTCCAATTTCTCGACAAATTAAATCAGCGGCCGATGCCGTTCCACATCAAATAACGCTGAAGAAGAAACATATAAAATCATTGGCTACTCTCTTGATGTACAATAAACATCATACTCGCTTGGCTTATTGAAAGAATGTAAGATTAGAGTCATGCAAGCGAGTGCCATATCAAATTGTCAATTGCGCGTGAGCATTGGATATAAACAGTTTACTGGGAAATTATGAAAGTATGATGATGATTTTTGATGACTATTTTCATTATTATTTAGCAATTCAGTCCCTTGCTCAGACGAAAAATAATTTCGATCCCTCTTCACTTTCCCTCTCTTTTCCATCTTTGGAGGGAAAAGCCTCCGTAGAAACAGAAAAAGAGAAAAAAGAAACATTCAAATCTAGTTCATACAATTACTGGTAAAAAATTATAGGGTTTTATTAGCTCGCACTTCTCACAATCTCATCAATCTGTCAATCCATTCACTCGTGTTTCGCTTAATTCTTGGATCAGTTACAGTAATTGGAGCTTCTAATTTCATCATTCTCGATTTCTTCGGAGGTAAGGAAATTATGGTTCATTTGCTTGTAACTGTAGGTGGAATTTGTAGTTTGTTTTGTACTTGTCTTTGGATTAGTTTTTTCTGTAGGGTTTGTGTAGCTGTATATGCCTGCGTGATCTAACTTGTAATAAATGCTAAAATTTTGGAGCTGGTTCGTTGATTTTTATGTAAGAATTGATAGGGTTAGTTTGATTTGTTGGGGTTTTTGGGATTTATATGGTTTCGCTTGTAATATTAAGTGTGCAATGGAGGGTGAATGGTTTGAACCCGGCGTATAACTGGCTCAAAATTGAACATCAGACACTTTACGGAAAATTTTTGGAGCTTGTAGTATTGTAATTCTTGATTTTGATTAACTGAAAACTCGAGCTGGATAGAAACAGTAGCAAATCATTAACTTTTATTTTGACGATGACAGATTTTTATATTTACTTGCTGAAATAAAAGATGTTGTTTCTGTTTAGTTATTGGTTACTTGTTTAAGCTATTGTGTATATGTACACTTTCAAGCTTTTTGGGATGTTGTATCTTTTACTCTACCATGGCCCCCTATCGGACATAGACAGTGATGATTGATATCTTGATCCTAGCTCAAGAATTCTCTGCTTTCCTCAAATTTGAACCGAACTATGCTTAAGTCAGTTTATTATAATAATTAACACTTGGCTTTCGTTGTTTGATTGAGTATAATTTTCAATTTTTTCCTGCTAAATCCAGTAGGAAGTGATAGCCAACATTGGGAAATTCTTCCTTGGAAATGCAAACCAAGAAAAAAGTATATGGAAGAAAAACCTCCCACGAGCAAGCCAGTTCCAGGGTTTTGAGAACTTCGAAGAAGTTATCTGAAAATGTACAAGTTGCAGAGGAGAAAGTTACAGAGCTAATTACATCTTCGATTAGGAAGCAGAAATCCAGTATGCTGTTAACTTTTTTGTATGATGTTGTTTATGTTTCATGGAAGTTTTTCTTGTTCACCAGTCATTTTTCAAGCAAGAAACACTTTAATGTGAAGGCACTTATGTGGCATTATTGACTTTCCTGTTTTCACTAACCAAGTCCTGTAATTTTGCTGAAAGGTTCAATTTGGCAATGCTGCATTCTGTGTTTCAGTGCTATCAAAATTCTGCCAAATTTCATACAGCTTCAATTTTTACCTGTTGTAGAAAAAGTGTCCATGTCTTGTATTTTATACTAAAGTTTGCTTTCATTGTGCAGCTGTGTCATTTTGCAGTTTCACCATTGAACCTAAAGTTAAAATGCTTGTTTGGCCATTTTTAGCACTTATATGTGTGATTCTTTAAATGAGCTCCACTAAATACTGTTTAATCTAGAGCATTGTTGAAGAATTTGATGGGGAAAAGCTTATGAATATGGAAAAAATATAAGCAGATAAAGAAAAAGGAACTGGTAGCCAGTTTTTAATTGGGTTTGAAGCATTTCTTTTGATTGTTTGTATGTTTATTTGTTAATTTATATTCTAACTGAAAAGGTGTTGTAATGTTAAGAATACTTAATATTTAGTGCAGATTTTGTTTCATGCTCTTGCTTGATATCAGGTCTATAGTATCGTGCAATGAATTTCAAGTGTATCTAATTAATTTATCTCCCAATGAATTTCAGTTAACGTTCTTTCAAAGAAAAATGGGGAGGCTGTTGCGGCGACTGATTTGGAAACTAGATATAGCTCACTGAATAGTGAGACTGCTGGTACCTGTTTGGCATATGATTCACTCAATGGAGTTTCCGTTGATCATAATGTAACTTTCTAGCTTTTGCAGGTCTTTGTGTTTTTCTTTCTCTGGGGTTGGGTTTCTTGAAAGAGGGTTAATCAGTCTATCATCTCTCAGCCTTTTAAGTTGGCATTTTTGTTGTCTAGTAAGATTACGTAAATCACAGTTTCCAAACTCAAAGACAGAAATATTTTCTTCCCTGCTTCTGGCATTTTCTATGCAAACTTGAAGTAGCAGAGGTTGTTTATCCATCTTTATATTTCTTTTGATAGTTCAATTTCAGTTATCTTTTGGGCATTTGCATGTAGCATTGAAATTGAAATTCTCCTGTTAGTTTGTTCATCAAATTTACAAAAAAAAAAATAAAGGCAAAGGTTGTGGGAAATGTCAAATTCCAGATTATTGAAAACTAAATTTTTTTGAACTATCAAGATGCTTTTGTATGATTCCTGAACTTGTATTACAGGGTGTTAATGAGGGAGCTGATCATGGTGTGGTGGAAACCATATTTTCTCCTTCCTTTCATGTATCTAAAGTCTCAGGTGGAGAAACTGCTAGTGGAGGTAGGTGCAAAAGTCTGAACTTCTAGTATAATTTATAATGGCTCTTTGCTTGTTCTTTTGGGATGCTCATGTGTGAAATATGAATCCTATCTAGTTGATTTTGTCAACTTCTTTCGGGGTGGAGACCAGAAATTCCATCAAGAAAGTGAGATGGATTGCTCACGGATTAGTATGCTAGATGGTCAAATCATGCAAGAAACTGCTGAATCCACTTTTGGGGGAGATAAGAATTACAGTTACAACATGTTGACTTCAACAAATATGATATGTAATGGTAATATAAAATTAGATAATATTTGGCCTGAAATTCGATATTAAGAAATGTTGTGAATTTAATGTTCTAATGCAGATTCTGAAGGAGCCAACCTTTCCTCTGAAGTCTCAGCCATATATTTTGCTATGAAAAATTCAAAGCTGGAATGTGTTGATGAGCATGGCCAAGAATCTATGTCAACCGATGTTTGTGTAGAAGATGATGAGTATGATGAGTATGATGACTTTGATCCTTATTTATTTATAAAGAACTTACCAGACTTGTCATCTGTAGTTCCCACTTTTCGTCCCATGCTGCTACCTAAACAGACTCGGAGTTGCCCTCTTACTACTCTTGTTTTGGACTTGGACGGTAAGATAGTATTTGATATTTATGACTCAAGAAATGATGTTAATAGCAATATTACTCATCTTTTGTTTATTCATGTAACTAGTGAGGATATGTGTTAGCATGTGATATCAAGCATTTGCTGTTGCTCCTGTTTATAGGCTGGGGTAGTCTGTCACTTGAGTTTCAGCTGGACGTGTAGGCTAGCTAATGAATAAGGAAGTTTAGTGTTTCTGGCGTTCTCTGTTTCTAACGCATTCTGTTTCAATGTTAAGTTGTGATAGCCAAGATTGTGAAGTTAATATTAGTTCTCCTTCAGTAGCGTGGTATTTGCTATCTTTTCGAAAGAGGGCATATTGATGATTCATTTGTTAGTTTTAAATTCGTTGGGATTGCATAAGCTATTGACATATTGGTATGTAAACCAATTTCTTGCTTTTCAAATTTTAGAATTGATGTTCAATTTTGCTTAGTTGTTTTAGGAAAGTTTGATCTGTTATGCTCCAACGTTGAATAACTTGCCTTTTATGTTGTATGTTCAAGATATTGATTAAATTATTTTGATTTGGCAGAAACTTTGGTCCATTCCACTCTTGAACCTTGTGATGATGTAGACTTTACATTCCCTGTGAATTTTAACCTCCAGGCGCATACTGTCTATGTTCGATGCCGTCCTCACCTCAGAGATTTTCTGGAGAGAGTTGCCGGTCTTTTTGAGATCATTATATTTACAGCCAGCCAAAGTATTTATGCGGAGCAACTTCTAAATGTGCTTGATCCAAAGAGAAAATTGTTCCGTCATCGTTTATTCCGTGAATCCTGTGTTTTTGTGGAAGGCAATTACCTCAAAGATCTGTCAGTTCTTGGTCGTGATCTTGCACGTGTAATCATAATTGACAACTCGCCACAGGTACTGTTTTGAATTTTTTTTTTTTTTTTGTGAACCATTGTGTTGTAGACAGTGAACGCCCCTGAGATATATTTTCTAATAAAAAACATAAAATAAGTTTTATGAATAAGCTTTGCGCAATTCATGGTTCTATTATGTTATAACTATCTTTCATCGTCATAGTATCGAGTAATTACATGTTCCGAATGAATATTTCAAGGAGCCATGCTACTCTTGGAAGTTAAACAAAAAGCAACATTGTAATTCTTTTTAAGTGTTGTCAGATGCACCTGCAGACGGAAGTGAAGTGATCATTGTTTTCCATAAAATTGTTTTACTCCTATTTTGTTAACTTGGTTAATGGGATTTTTCTTAGGCATTCGGGTTCCAAGTGGACAATGGGATTCCAATTGAGAGCTGGTTTGACAACCGTTCAGATCAAGAATTGCTTTTGCTGCTACCCTTTTTGGAGAGTTTGGTTGGCGTTGAAGATGTGAGGCCATTGATAGCGAGGAAATTCAATCTTCGGGAGAAGATAGCTGCAGCTGTTTATCCTCCCTTAAAGTCGCTTGGAGATGCCTTTGAAAGATGAATTTGTAGCTTCCAAGTTATTTGAAACAGATTTCATCCTCTACTTTTTAGATTATTACTTTTAAATGATTTATGGATGTTGAGAAATCTGCTCGACGTGCGAGACCTTGACAAGGTTTGAAGTTAAATGGCGTGGTTTCAACTGGAAGGAATGGATAACCATCGATTCTGTAAATCATGTTTCAAAAAGTTTCAACGTTTTTATGGGATGAAGTGCTTTATAGGATTTTTAGGTGAGAATACCTCGGAAATATTATCTTGTTATTTAAATAATCGAAAATTTATGTATTATCTCTTGGGCAAGAAAGTCGTGGCACTCGAAATTTGTACCATGATATGATGACCGGCCACGTTTTTAGCTAGAATATGGATTGACATACGCATGGATCACACTGCAAGCACCATATTTATTTTTCCCAATAAAACTCCAAACACTTAAAATAAATCTTGGATAATTAAAATAAGTATTAAATTAAGTACTGATAATGATGATTTATCATATTATCTTTGATGTTCAATTTTGTATTAAGGATTCAACATAGAACATAAAAGATAAACGTTTAATGTAGGTTATGTCATCTTCTCAATGAGTCTTATAGTCTAGCTTTTCCTGGTTCAACTCATGCAAGAAAACACCCTTTCTATCTTACTAATTTTCATTATTTCTTGGTTATAGTTCCCTTGCAAGAGCCGGACACTTATTGTGAGGCCTTTTATAACCCTCTTTGGTAGTAAATAATAAATGAAGAGATCCAAACTCCAAAGAAACTTAACCCTGGGACTTGTAGATAATTCGTCAATATGCTTTGTATGAGCTCTAACAGTTGTCTCAAGCTTGGCATGCAAAGTTTAACACAATTTTGAACGCTTTTGGCTTTCTCAAATGATCCATGTTATTTGTTTACAAGATGGGTCAGGAACCTATTCTTCTTTCACTGGTCATAATATGTCTAACAAAATCGAATTTAAGTAGTCTCTTAGCTAGTATTTTGAAATTAAAGATTTTGGTTATTTTGGGTATTTTTGGGGATTCAAGGTCTTTTTCACTTTGATAGTTATTCTCTTAACAAGTGGAGTATGCATCTAACTTATTCTATTATGTTGAAATTATTGATTTCACGATTGCTTGTACTTCATTTGAGAAAAATACTCACTTTACTTCTATGTATGTATTTTTCTTTTATATTTGACCATATACATATAGTTTATAAGAAATTTGGTTTATTTTAACATTATGCGTGACTTGATTGTCATTTGATTTGCCAACACATCGCTCAAGGCACCAGTGACTTGCCATTTGTTCACTCAAATGATCAAATTGATAGTTTCTTCACAAAAACTCACCACCCAAGACCATTCAAGGATTTAGTTTTCAATCTTAAGCTAGAGTGCATATTACCACCTTGACCTTGCAAGAGGATGTTAGCCACATGGCTGACATGTTAGTTGTTGTCCTTATAAATTGTTTGACCAACTTGATTTAAATCATCACCAAATCAACAACTTAGGAACTTTTAGCCATAAGTAGTTTGCACAGCTTTTTTCATATAAATAGTAATGTACAAATATCATACAAACATTCTTGCCTGTCTCTGGTATTCTACCAATTACATTTTAAAACAACACTTAGTTTTAATAATCTTTATCAAAATTGAATAAAAACCTATTTTGCATAAGAGAAAATAATAAGGCAATAAAAAAAAAATATTTTTAATGTAGTTAGACCTACTATTAAAAAGTTTATGTTCACGATCATGTTATTGATATAATTTAATAATGTAATAAAATGTATGTTAATACTGTTAAACATCTCAAATTGTAAAATTATTTTAATCTTTATACGATTCGTAAGTTATACGATAAGATTTAAGGTTACATGTTTTCACATAATTGAATGTAATTAAGTTAGTAGAACGAGAAAATTAGATAATTATTTCAATTCTACTTCTATGAAAGGTGAATGTTCCCACTTGGTAATAAGTGATTTGCTTTCCCATTAGGGTTCATAATAAAATAAGAATGTAATCATGTGACAATATGAAACTGAATTGTCTATGTTACGAAAAATGTGGGGCAAAGAAAATCTACCCATTTGCTCTTTTTGTTTCTTCTTACACTATCTGCACACTTTGATTCAATCTGCACACTAATTAAAATATCTTTCTTTTTAATATGAAAAATAATTTTATCCTAATTTTAATGAGGTACAATTTTAGTCCTTTTTTTTTTTTTTTATGTATATATTGAATTGATGATTTTTAAAGCGGATCACATGTACTCGTCATGTGTAGTTGTTGAAATTTGTGGATAGAGGTTTTTTTTTTTTGTGTGTATTGAAGGATTTTATCATTGTTGATGATTTCAGGCAATTTACAAGATATTCCAATGAAGAAAATGGCCTAAAATGGTGACTAGACAGTCATTTTTCATATTCATTATGTTATAATGTAAAAAAATTGAGTATTTGATGCGTATTTACTTTGAAAATTGGATTGAAATTCTAATTCTAAATTCTCATTCAAAACTGATTATTCTGTGTTAAATTTGATGATATTTACAGTTTGAATCCTGTCATTAAAAACCTAAAATATTAAGTTTATGAATTTAAAGTTTCAAAAATACTGATTAACAATGATTTAGTCACGACCCACATGTTTTTACATTACCACACATGATCTACACATGATCTATAACCACTAAACGCATTACATACAGTGAAGGATGTCAGAGCAGAAAGTGTTAAGTGGATGTTTTTAAACTTTTAAATATATCATAAAAATAATTTTTAAAAAGTTTTTTTTTATCATTATTAAAATTCAAATAAAATTTTTTATATTAAAAATATTTTAATTAATATCCTTTTAAACAAACTAATTATGAGCCCACGGATTTGCCTGCACCACCACTATGTGTAATGATTAGCCAAATGCCCTGATCTCATTGCAGTATAATTTCTTGGCCTAAATTATGATAAATCCTGTGCTTGGCTCGTAGTTACAAATTTTTATGTTGAGGTCACAAGGAAGGCATAAGTTATGATACGTCCACGTGTCTTTCTTGAATTCTCTATTTTCCCAATAAAGGCCCTCAACTAAGGCCCGCCTCTTCACGATCACAAATCGACTTCTCAGGAAATGCAACTGGGTCCCGTGTATCCACCAATCAAAAGTACATGTAATCTCAACCGCACGATCGCAGGAACGATACAGATTAACAATCTTAATAACGTGCTTCGCTTTTTGCCCAGAGTTCCATTGATGCATCATCAACAGAACGTAGCAGAAAGCAGATTTCTGGCGCTAGCTGGAATTATCGGTGATCTTTGGCAACTCTTTGTTCATTATCGAGATGGAGACCGAGCACAAGAAACAAGAACTGAAGCACCTTGGATTTGTGAGGATGGCCACGATTCAGGCGGTGGTGTGCGTCTACAATCTGTACAACTACGCCAAGGGTAACTCAGGGCCGTTGCGATCGGCGGTTGGGACCGTGGAGAGTGCAGTGACAACGGTCGTTGGACCTGTCTGTCAGAAATTCAAGGGAGTTCCGGATGATATCCTTGTTTTTGTCGATAAGAAGGCAAGTTTTCTCTCCAGTATAGTATTTGTTTGGATCAGCTGGTTTTTATGATTTCTTTCATTATTATATCGACAAAAGCTGTTTGTTTGGTTGATCTTTTCAGTGAAAAATCATGGTCTCGACCTTTTTCATCTTTTTTTTTGGAAATCGTTTGATTTTCTTACATGGAAATCGTTTGGATCGAGATGAGATTGGCACATCCGCATCCTCTTGTATATTCTTAACAGATGTATTGTATAAGTTGGAAGTTTGATTGCTTGATTACTGAAAGTGCAGGTGGATGAAGCTTCACACAAGTTTGATAAACATGCTCCACCAGTGGCAAAACATGTTGTGAACCATGCCCATGTTTTAATTGAGAAGGCCTTACAGAAAGCGCAAAAGTTTGTAAGTGAGGCTCAGACTGGAGGACCACGCGCAGCTTTCCATTATGCTGCTGGAGAGTCTAAACTATTCGTGCTCACAAATTCTGCTAAGGTGTGGCATAAACTCAACCACTATGCAATCTTCCGCACTGTTGCGGGGCTTACTGTGCCAACGGCTGCACACTTGTCCGAGAAGTATAATCATGTTGTTTTGGACATGCACAAGAAGGGTTATCCGGTTGTGGGCTATCTTCCTTTAGTTCCCATTGATGATATTGCCAAGGCTTTTGAGCAGACTAAAGCCAATAAGAAGGTAAATGGGACTGAACCAGATTCAATCTCAGTTTCTGATTAAGTTGGTAACGAGAAGTTTTTTTTTCTCTTTCATTTAGCTTGCTTTAGCTTGATGTTTGGCTTGCAAAAATGTTAGCAATGTGGACATCTATCACTTTGTAAATAACTTCTAGACTTGATTTTCTTATGTAAATCAACGCTGCATAAATTCTGTTTTGCAAATGTTGTTGTTTAGGTAATCTTTAATTGATTATCACTGAGGATAAACTAATATTAAGATATTATTTTATTTAAATATTTTAAAAAATTCTTAGTTTTAAATAAATATTTATTTAAAGTTAATAATTTTAATAATTTATTAAATAATATTTACATTTTTAATTTATTATATTTTTAGATGTGTAATTATCATTTTTTAAGTTATTGATAATATATTAAAATTTTAAACTTCTCAAAAATATTTAACTTTTTTATAAATTTTCAAAAACTTTTCTAAAAATTTTATTTAATTTATTTTTTTGAAAGATGTGATTGTTTACTTAAATTAACAAAAACACACAAAGATATTAAAAATTTAAAAAAATCTCAAAAATTTTTCAAACTATCGGAGATATAATTTTTTTTGTATTATATTATTATTTTAAAATTTTATTAAATTTATAATATATGTTAAATATATGATTTTATAACATTTATATTTTTATTATCTTTAATTTAATTTATTAAGTTATTGGGAAGACACAATTGATTGCTTAGCCAATTGATCGATTGTCTACAATTTTCTAACAGCCGTTTGTAATAATCAATTGATTGACTGATTGATGAGCCAATTGATTGGTTGTCGACAATTTTCCAAACAGCACCCAAGCATTTTAGGTTCATATAGAACTCTCTGGCATTTGGAAATATTTGATTCATCTTTATTGATTTGAAAGTCCGGGAATAATTTGATTCGCTTTTGTTGAGTTGTTTGGTTGGAGTTTAACCAGAATTTAATTAAATGCCCGTAAAATTTGCAAGTTTTTATCTACAACACCCTCCTGGTATACGTGTCAAATGCCGAAAAGCAAACAGTAGGAAGCCTGGTGATTAACGATCATTAAAGAAGAGACACATTTCACGCAAGACAAACCATTCAAACTCAAAGATCGGTATGGAATACTGTGCTAAAACTCATGAAATATACATTAACAGTTCAACAGAATGGGGGTAAAATAGGCTTAACTGTTCCTCGTCGATCTTCCTTGAAAAACTATAGATCATTCCATTTGCAGCAGAGCTTCTGCAACAATGCAGAAAATATAGTGAGTATTTATAAATACAATTCCTTGCTTTTCTTTTGCACCCCTAAATGATCTTTTGAAAATTTCTGGTCCCGTGGTTTGGTAATGAGTAGATTAGAAGTCCAAAGGAAGGAAAATGAAGTACAGGGTATATTCTTTTGCACCAAACATTTTCTTAGTTTATTTTCATAGTTGAAAGGTTTTTATATATATATATATATAAACTCAATGAAAAGCAACACAATAGTATCTAACAGATTGGAATCAGGACATGACAGAATTAAAACATATAACTGGGAAATCTATGATATTGTGCTTTTGACAACAAAGAGAGGTTGTCGGTGTAGGAGCCGATTGTATACAATTGCGTAGCTACCCTTCGGCAAATTACCGGTAATTTCTTTCAGTATCATATCAGAGAAACTTGGAGAGGACACATTCTCTCACGCTTTAAATTAAGTTCTAAAATGACAAGGTGTTAAGGTCATATAACATCCAAACAAGTTAACCAGCGAGCCCAGAGCACAAATTGGTTTACCTTGAGTCCAATTTCAACAGGATCAAATACATATTAATTTGATATAGGAAGACAATGCATCTCATACACCTCAACCTTAAAATTCATTTGAAAGATAAATATCAGGACACACACATAGAAAATAAGGAAAGGCCGCTAAAACAGGTTAACACTTTAGCAGATATATAAAATGCTAAGGTTGAAATACAGGAAATATATCAGCTTCAATCTCTAAATTCCACTACCAATAATTAATTGGATGACAGGGAAAATTCCCTCAAGCATAAGGAGTTCACTATCAAACCAAACAGCTAATGTATATGGGAAAAATAAAGCATAAGAGTGTCCGAACAGTATGAAATTGAAATTTTTGATAGGTTACACAATTGCATCACTGGAGGTGCCATATTTCCATCCAAAATTTCAGGACCTCGTCTCTAATTTCTCTAACCCATTTCACTTCACAACTTGTTGACTCAAAACAGCAAACATCAATCAGTGAAAACAAAACAAAAAGGAAAGATCAATAAATTAGACATCAAAATCATTCACAGAATTTAAAGATCATGTAAAGAAGCATTTACATTCAACTGACCAAAACACCTATCACTCATAACCCAAAAGGTATTCCGCGAAATTACAGATCATGTTTCACCAAAAAAGTAAGGAAACATAGGAATAAACTCCATTCATTAAAACCATGACTTTATTACCATCAAACTTAATTTATTCCTTGCATCACAACATCAAAAACCGAAAACATCAAAATAAACGCCAAAATCAAACCTGCAAATTATTTGGAGGCAGCGGTGCCATAGCTGTCTTGGAGAAGGTCATCATATGGGTCCCTCCGACCGGGCACCTGGCTTATCTGCGCATCCCATCGGAGTTGCGCATTATGTCTCTCGAATGTCCAGAAGCCATACGGACGCAGTGGATAGCTCCACATCTCCTTTGTCTTCTTGCACCTATCTTTCCTCTCATACAAACGCTCCCTAAATTTCCTGTCCCTCTCTTTCGGATCCTCCATCAACCTCAGAATCAGATTCTCCGCAAACTCCATTATAAATCCCATACTCACCAATTGTTCTTCCTATTCATTTATAAATCCACAAAACAACCGAATAAACAATAAGTTCGCTAATTACTCGTCACTTTTCTTGATGCAAATCATAACGAATCATAGCCTTTCAAACGGAAAACCCTAGACTACAAAATCAATTTGAAGCATAAAGCATACCTGTTTAGATCTCTAGTCTCGGAACTCGCTAAGCAGATCAGCGCGTTCGCCTTTTGTAACGACTTAATGAAACTCTGGATCGAAGATTAGACTGTAACTTCAGCCCAAGCCCAGAGGGTAGATTCATTAATACTTTCAGCTATTGGGCTCCACTGGAGGTGTCACCGGCCGGGCTGGGCCAAGGGCCGTAAATTCACGGGCCTCCTGTTCGGGCCGGCCCAAATTATTTTACAGCCCTTGACATTCTGCTGGTACGAAAACCAAATTATAGTGACGTCGATTTTGTAGTACAGTTGGTAGTACAGAGTGGAGATCTCCAATGAAAACAAAGTCAACCTTTTTATATTCTTTTACCAGATATTGCTGTTTCATCAGCAAGTACTAGTTGCTTCAATTTGTTTCAGACGCAGCTGGGATTTCAACTAAAGCCTCTAAATGGGCCGGGCTTGGACCACTTGAAACGCATCTAAATTTGGATACTAAATATAATAATAAAAATAAAATAAAATAAAATAAAATCGAAATGGAATGAACGGTAATCATAGTAAAGGAATAAGTGTTGTGTACATCCCCACCAGAAGATGCCTTTTTCAGGCACAAAAATATATTTTTATTTTTCTTTTGGGTATTGGGCGCACCTCCACATTCAAAATGCACGTCCCTTCCATTACCACTACACATTTCTCCTTTTTTTACTTTTCATGTTCTTTAAGTTGTTTTGGGTCAAATCTCTTGATGGGTCTAAGCCTTTTTGGACGACAAAAGTAGCCAACTGATTGATTGCCTGCGATTTTCCAAGTCTAGTGGTGCCATTCAAATTCTTAATTGGCCGTAAGACTTAATCCCATCCAACATTTTTTAAAAACCTTTAAAAAGTTAAATAATTTATTTATTAATTAAAATCAATAATTAAATTTAATAATTATTTATTAATATTATTATTATAAACAAAAAATAAAAATTAATAAAATAAATTTTATACAACTATTAACATAAATTAAAATAATAATAATAATAATTTTAAATTTAATAAAAATATCAGAAAGTTAAAAATTAAAAAATTTTGAAAATGTGGCCACCACCACCACAGTCTGCCACTTTTTAAAAAATTTTTAATTCTTTTAATAGATTTATTAAATTTAAAGAATTTTTATTATTATTTTAAATATTTTCATTAAATTCTAAGTATTTTTATTATTTTAATATTTATTATAATTTTTATTATTTAAAAAATAATAGATGTAAATAAAAATACTTATGAATAAATATTTAATTTTTAAAAATTTTAAATATAAGATTTTGTCATTTAGGAAAAATTTGGTGGGATTACGCTTTTGGCCTTCTTAATTTTACAACATATAGAATCACGGGTTTGAATTTTAATTTACCCAATTTAAGGTTGATATTTGCTCTATATTATTACAAAGAGGAGTTTTGAGAAAAAAAAAAGAGAGAGGCCTTCGAATTCTCCGATTTACCCTTCTATACATACAAGGGCAAACAAAACTTTGGACCACGAACTACCTTACAACGACCATAATAAAAGTCTTAACTTATATTTTCCATCAAAACTGACCTCAATGTTCTCCGTTTCTCTTTTGTCATTTTTTTACGCCTATTAAACACATAATAATATGTGCCGATGCCGTTACAATAAACGTTTCAGTCACGATCTCCGTCAGTCTAACGTTCCGTTACCTTTTAACTACCAGCTATGACGTGATCCTCTCCATCACCACCACCGCCTCCCGCATTGTCGTTGATATTACCCTCAACCTGAACTTCACCGTCTTCGTCAAGCCACCGGTCAGCCGGCGTACACTCGGCTTTATGGCGTAGTTTCCAATCAAGCGCTTGACAAGCGCGCGAACAGTAATTTACAGCTCCACAGACCGAGCAACGACGAAATTCATGTCTCCTTGTCTCGGGTCTTCCACAACCTACGTGGGAACACAACCTTAATCCCGGTCCCGGCGTGCCATCACGTAAAGCGAACCACTCGGCTAAAAATCGGCTTGCCGGGTGTGCTTCTGGCGCCGGTACATTGCAACCGAAATCACTTAGCAACGGACATCCCACACCAGTCATCTGACCGTTGAGATTCTGAGGTTGCGGGACTGGGTGACGGGTTACTTGTGCGAGTGAATTCCACGTGAGCCATGAGCGAGTGCCAGCTTGCGACGGTGCTGACGAGAGCACGGCAGCTAGCTCGCGAGCGTTAGCTTGGACGAGGAATCGTCGGCCCTCGGCTATGTTTTGACGGACACCGTAACCGTCCTGGAGACAGTGACCAAGTTCGCGTAGCGCGTCGATGTGACCAAGAAAAGCTGCTCTTGCGCAAAGAGCCACGCCCGCTCGGAGGTCCTTGTCGTTCTTAGAACCACCGCTGCCGTTGAACTGAATAACGGCCAGAGAGTATAGTGCCTGCGCGTGTGAGCTAATTGCGGCCTTGGCCATGAGCGACGCTCCGCTTCCGCGGTTATTTAAACAGTAGAACCGAATCTGAGAAAATTTAAAACCAAACGAAGAGTATTAAAAATCACGCAAGCATCATTAAAAGAATGAATGGTCATATCTTAGATCAGTAAAAACAGAGTTTTCATTACTAAAAAAATTCAAAGAAATGTTTTTAATTACCATGCCTAGAGTGTAACAAGCTTCTACGTTTCCGGCGTCGGAGCATAGTTTCAAGAAACGGTGAGCCGGGTCAGACCAATTTTTGGCTTTAATAGCGAATGTTTTCTCAGAAGCTTTTGACAGTACTAGAGAATTCATCGCCAAGCCGTTTAATCTCTTGCATCTGTGTTTCATGAAATTCAACGAACAGAGATAATCAGTTAAATTCAAACCCTGAAAATAGACCCAAATACATGCCCAAAAAATTGTTTTTCAGCAATGGAGAAGATAGAACAATCCCTTCCAAAGTGAAGTGAAATTTTTCCGGAGAAAAGAGCTACAGAGAGATAGAACACGTACGTCATCAAAACGTTAACAAAATCAGATGGGCAACGAGCGGTGGAGCTGAGTTTGCATAAAATGGAAACAACAAGATCATCGGGTAAAGCATCGAACAAGTCACAGTCTCCAGGCATGTCCGGCGAAATTTTTTGTCTTTTCCGGCCAACCATCTTCCGTTCACCGATAACAACTCTTCTATTCTTCAAGACCACACTCTGGTCTAAACAAAGATCTAGTAGTTTGGGGTAACAAAACCCACGTTTCGTTCTCATCCTCCCTTTCACTCTGTAGTTTTCTTTGTCTCTCCCTTCAAAGATAAAAAGCAGAGCAAGAACTTGTATAAAAGAGTGAAGCACAAGCCCAAAGGCCTTAAAACAGAGCAACAACAATGACAGAAGCGAATCCTAAAATAAAATAACCCCCTGGCCTGGCCTGGCCTGGCTTGACATTGAGATAGAGTAATGGACTTGTCTGTACAATTACATTTCTAACCCTCAATTGTTAACTTTACGGTCAAACGGCACTGACCCCCCAGATCCGGCCGTCGTCTCGTCTGCTTTGATTTTTTTTTTGTGTAACTTGCTTTATCCTTTATCTCTTGTGTGTCTGCGTGCAAGCTTTTAGAAAAAGATGAGAGGCAGAGGCAGAGGCAGAGGCAGAGGCAGAGAGAAAGGCCATCCCCTTCTCCTTATTTATGTTTGTTGGAGACAGTTGGGATTGTGCCATTCTCTCTCTAAAATGTTTGGGTTTGTTTTGAAAACGGTTAAATTTGTTGCGAGTAACTGTTTTTATTTTCAGAGTTTTACTTTTACCACAGGTAAATCCTAACATTTTCGGTTTACAAAATAGTTGACAGAGTCTTGAAATTCTTGTTACATAAATATTTTTATTATTTATAATTAAAGAGAATTAATACTGCTGAAGACTGGAAGAAGACGTTCAGTTAATTCTAGAAAATATCCACGTTGACTTTACATAATACTGAAATTTTCCCAACATTTAATAATTTTTCTTGTAAACCTGTTTTTCCCCCTTTATCCTAACTATTTTATAAACAAAATGGCCTTCTATATTTGACTTGATCTTTATATGGTTAATACATACTCGAACATATCAACAAATTTAATTTTTACACAAAAATTGAGGAGCGGTTGACGTGGCCCTGAAGGAGTGACGTGGACCAGTGAATATTCAGTCATGCAAAAAAAGGGACCCACGTGTCTTCTCCATAGGGCTGCAAAAGGTAAACGGAAGAAGAAGAGAATTGTTATAGGACTTCTAATAAATTTAAATAAATAAAATAAAAGAATGGGATGACGATGGGACCCAGAATCTTGGGTGAATAGGTTAAGGTAGGGACGGTGTTATTAAAGCCAATCGTGCCCCCGCAATCAACGTAGCCGATTTACTTCCTAATTTACTTGTAATTATGGTAACCGGTAAACCGCTCGCCCCGTTTCCAATTACTGACTTTTACTTGCCGTAATTTTTGGTTTTGGTTTTGGTTTTGGTTTTGATTTTAAGAATAATTATTAATTCACGTTTTTTATTAAAAATTTAATTATCTTCAAAAGAAAATAAGCAAAAAGAATATGTAACTTGTAGGGCTACGTGGATTTAACTTAAGCATGTTGATAAAAGCATGCTTTTGCCATTCTTTATTGTTGGCCGAAATTGACTTTTGATTATTAAGATTTTACAACAATTATTATTATTCAGGATTTAGGTATGCGTCTTGGATGATAAAAATTAATGTAAGGCGGCAAATATGATTTGACGTTAAATAATATTGTGAGGTAATTTATCAACCTGTCAAAGACGTACTGGAACTACGTTCCTATTTTTTCAACCGCCTTTTCATTACAAAACAAATCTCTTAAGATTTTGTTTTAGTTTTTGTCTCTTCGATGGGATGGCTGGTTTGGTCAGATGCGCCTGTATTATTTCTCAATTATTTTCCTCATCATCTCCTAATTAGGGTTTCTGATCGGGGTCAAAATTGTAATTGCCAATTTATAAAATAAACCAAAAACAAAAACAATTAAAATTGGACTCTTCCATGATTTAATTTCTGTCCAGGTAGAGCATCGGATATTTCGTGTTTGGATTAGGCTTTGGAGCAACGGACACGTGGTGGACTGGGTGCTCCCTCGTTTCAGATAACAAAGGTTAAGTGGATTTCGAAGCAAAGGTGGAGAGCTGTGTCAAGTGGCATCCTGAAGCAATTCGGTCTTCCAGCTTGGATAAAGGGAAAATCGAAATGAATCTCTTTCTTTTTTTTTTTTTCCTTTCTCTTTCTCGACCACTTTTTATTTTTGCTATTTATCTTTTCATTTTTATCTTTTTTAAATTGAGAATATTTTAAATGAAAGGTTTCCATATATAAAAACATAAAAAAAAGAGAGAACGTATCCATGCTATCAGTTAAAGCTAATTTTCAGCTCAACGAACGCTACCAAATCAAGCTGTTCCACCAGATTTTCAATTAGAATTTAGGAAAAGTGCTTTATTAGGAAATATCAGACTTAATTAAATTTCACTTAAAAAAAAATGCGACAGTTAATATATATTCCAATTAATATATACTATAGGTTATATGAATAAACGTCATCTATAAATTGTAATCTAACGTAATTAATTAGAAAGACGCCTGCTGATATGGGTAAAGTCTCCATATGAGATGTACACATCTGCATTGGTAGCAGGCTATTATCTCCGAGTCAAATCCTTATTTTATTTCATGCCGGAGGCAAAAGCAAGGCACCCTAACGTCAAGCAATTGCTTTGTCTCTCGGTATCGTTGGCTTAATGGCGTTATAAACAGGTAGCTGGTCACTAACCCCATTTAATCCGGTAATTTTCATCATGTATCTTCAAGTACATTTTGAGTGTAAAACAATGTGGCATTTTTATGTTATGTGTCCATAACTTTAGGAAAATGCTGGGTATTATTATTATGCATCACATGTTAACATTATTATTATTATTATTATTGTCATATGGTTTACGTTTTATGTCCTTTATATGCAGCACACTCAACTATTTTTACTAATTAATTTCTTATTTAATTATTAGATTATATAGAATAGTTACATTTGAGCTAAATCTGGACAGAACCAGTTAACAGACTGTTACGGGGAACCCTATCTGTTGGAATGTTTAGAGACAGAACATGAAGGCAGCATACCAAAAGGAGCTTCATTGGCATCCATGCAATTTCTCCCCAGTATCATTCATGCAGTTCCCTTACGTCTTAGTTCCACGTCAAGTATACTTATGTCATACTACAAAAAAGTATACGTTGATACAGAAAGATTTTATGATTCTTTCCGAATCTTCAATCATTCAGTTTCAGTTTAAATATATGTCTTCCTTTTTTGGGATCCACTGTAACTTTTTAAGGTGGGTGTTAGGTGGAAACTTTGTAAGGAAAGTTTTCGAAGAGATTAGTTGAATAGAAAAACTTCAAAACAAGTTAAAGATTGGAGAAGCATGTGAGATATTCTATAAAAGCTGGGAGAAATGGATCATTTTAATTGTTTTGGCAGCAAGTCACGGGACTGGTTAACGTAGAATTATATCAATCTCATTCCTAAAACTCTACGTTGGGACTCGAAAGGATTTTAACTTAAACAACTACAGCAGAATCTGATCCTTCATTTTTACTGACTAAATAGAGAATGTGAATGAGACAATGCAGAGGATGTTGCTTAACGTCTTTGCCATTGATTAGGTCCCTGTTCCTGCCGGTGTTGTGGGAAATGGGCTGCGTGCTTAAGCACGTGATGCTTTGCCACGGTTGAGTATGAACCAAGCCAAAGTTTTTTGCCTATTGTATTGTATTGACCATAATTGAAGCTAAGCAGTGGTTAAAAAAAGCATATAAAACAGAAAATATCTGACTATGCGTACAACAGTCTTATTATGGTCATATTGGTTGGAGCACATGTGGAAGGCAATGCAATTTTTTATTTTATTTTTCTCGAAGGTAACGAGTGAGAGAAATTTTAGTGTCTTACTAGGGCCTATGTTTAATTTCTGATGAAGTACGGAATGACTAATTTAACCCTTATCTTTTTCTGCCGCAGCAGAAATTTCCAAGCAGATGGTGGCTAATCTGAACCGTTGATGCAACGGCCAATGATGTACTTGATGAATATCACGTGACTGGCTGGTAAAATAGTTAAATTGGCAGAGGTTTGACTGGTCTTTTACATCATGTGAATCTTTACTTTTTATCAACTTGGGTTGGATCGGCACGCCACCTCAAACTAAAAAGATTGAGCAATTTTGTCTCCTGCAAATCTTTATATTTCATCTTGGCTCTGCTACTGCGACTATTCATGACAGTAATCTCTCCATCTTTTCCTGTGAAAGGATTTTTGCGTAAATCATGGTTCAAATGACAGAAACATCCCTCTGAATACTGCAGCTTCACCAAATTAACAGAGGGTTTTAATCGGGTTTTTACTTCATGCTTGACCGTGCAAGCAAGAAGTAGTTTGCTTTCTTGCTTCCCCGTCCAAGGACAAAAACTAGATGGCCTTTACGTGCTTGGTACGTCAACTTCAAGCTTCAACAGAGAAAAAGAAAAGAAAGACAGACACCATTGTGGTTATGGGGCATATATTCTTAAGTAGCAATCACCATCTCTGTTGGGCTCTCCTTCTTCAGTGACATTGATATCTGTAACAGATTAAATCACTCCTCTTCTCATATTGCAATTTAAAGTTTTATTAATTATACGTCATTTTGAAGAAATATATTTGTAATAGAAGTGTCGTATATTGTTAAAGATATAAAATAAAGCTTCTTCCAGAAGAAGAAGAATGAATACAAATTGTTGGGAAGTGAAAAGGTTTAAGATGTGGAGTGGGTGGAATACTGATCTTTCATTGCTCACCTCATACTAGCCTCAGCCCCGTGCCGTAGGTACAAGCTAAAATCCATCAACTGAACCCTTTAGGACCATAAATAAACCCTGCAAATAATGAAAAGGATATGCATGGTCGGTGACTAACTCTTTCTATCTTATTTATAAGCCAAAATGATATGTCACTCTACTAACAACTGTTGTCTGTTGTTCACTACGTATATTATTAAAAATCTTATCGATAATCCATGGAATTAAAAATTAATTGGGAGAACCATAAAAGAGATTAGGGAGAGGGAACTCAGGATGTTGCTTAACGTATTTGTCATCTCATTTGTTTTGGGGCCCTTTCCTTTCTCGTTGGCAGTGTATAATCCCTGTGAGCCTGCTGGCCCCAACGTTTGAGTGATTTTCAAGCCATCTTAACATTCTCTGTTTTTTCCCTTTTTCTATTATTAATTACTTAGTTAAGCAGAAAGCCATTTTTTTCTCTCCCCAATTAAAAAGAAAAGAAACAAGCACTTATTGAAAACCTTTTTTTCTTTTTGATCCATTATGCAAGAGTTTTGTTTGTCCAAGTCAAACAGACAACACTGTTTCGGGGTCTTTAACTGCTCATCTACACCCACCATTTAATTATTTCCACTTGAATAAAACTACACAAATTTTTGTCGTTTTGAATAATGTATAACTTGGTTTTACTATCTCCATATCTACAAAGAAATCTAGTTCAAAGAAATGTAAAAAATGTAAGAGGAAGTTGATAAGATCACTTAATTAATGCCAGCTGATTTCCATAACGTGCATGGCAAGTAAAGTTAACCGCCGTGCAAGCTAAAATAGCGAGCGTTATCATGGTTCATCTTCCTCATAATTAAGACTACTTTTTGGGTATAACTTTTGAGCAATCTAACCGTAACAATCCATCCATCTATCCGTACACTCTGACCCTTGAGTGAATGAGAGAAATTACCCTTAATTAACGAACTGGAAAACCAGGGTCACCATTAGGCAAATCTCAACACGCAAAACCAGGGAGCAGAAATTTCGACACACACAACATATTTATGTATTATGTATATATATGTATCCCGTTTCTTCCATCACCACCTCTTTGAAAATCTTCTCTTTCTCATCACTTTCACACAAATTTTTTATTTCTCATGTGTGGGATTTTCGGGATTTTCTTATTTTTAATCTCAATTCAATCTACAAACTTGAACGAAATACGGGTTGAATTCGTGCGTTGGTTTTGGTTTTGCATATAGAGTAGACTACAATGATTCTACAATTTGTGTGCAAAGGTGAGTCACGAAAATCGAAAGACAATGATTGGTGCGAGAGCCGAAAAACCTCATGGGAACTAATCTGGTTCGACAAAGTGGCTTAGAATAAAATGGAAGGAGGATTGTGACATAGTGGCTTGTTGGAGAGACCAAATGGGTGTGAGAGAGGATGGATTGCAAGGTTGGAAGTGTGCGGTGATTTGCAAGGGTAATGGGATGGCAACTTAATGGTAACAATGTGGCTTGGGATGATAAAATATTTTTTTTAAAGTAAAATAGTTAGAGGTAATACAGTAACTTAACTTTCGAACATTGTATCTAGATTTTTTACCATTGACTTAATAAAAAGATGGTGAGGGAAAAAATTACATAAAAAAGGTAATTTCGAAATGCAATAATTAAATTCAAGGCTTCAATATAGCCAAATTCTAAAATTACAAAATCACTCTAGCATTTGTTAACATTTCTGCCAAAAGTTGTGAATTTTTATTAGCACTTTTCGTATCTTCAATTAATTGATGTATCAGGTTCTAGAAGAAGATTAAAGGACAAGAAGAAGATTGTTAGGAACTGCATCACATATTAAAATATGAAGAAGGTTTGGCCTTGAAAATGGCCGCTGTAGCCTAAATCACCGACATTTACAAAGAGGACAAGCTTTTTCTAACCTAAACTTGGAAGAATAACAAGAATTTATCGTCAAAGATTTGTCACGTTGCGCATGCTCATAAACTCGACGGAATTATATGATAATTTAAGCCAAAGGCTTGGCAATTAGTGCGATATAATACAAACTTTGCGGCCCCTTATGCAATCTTAACTCATGCATGACCCTTGATGTGAAGAAACTACTTAAAACGTCATCTTTGAGTGCTCCATTTCATCTAACTTGCTCTAATACTTTACCAGTTGACATAGAATTTAAAAGGGCATTCTCTAACATTTATCACGACGATGATAAGGTGGTATCCAGCCGTCCAAAGAGCCGACATCTTAATATTCCTATACAAAAAAAAGGCCAAATGACATTCCCACCTAAAGTTTTATGTAGAGACAAAATTCTATCTTTTAACTTTTAAAAATTTAAATACTTATCCGTTGATCAAAGTTAGTGATTGAATATTAACGTTAAAAAGATATTTTTACTTTTTTTATAAAAAAGAGTTTTATAAATAATAAAATAATTTTTATAAAAATAATAAAATAATATTTATATAAATTATAAATATATTAAAAATATAAAAAGCTAAAATTAAAAGAATGAAAAAGTAAGTGACAATTGTTGCTGATAATCTAACCAGAAGGTCAAAACGATCTCCTGGTTCATAAAGTGACCAGATTTGACCGTCTTATTTAGCAGAGTTAATCAAATCTAGTTGGCCTATTTGATTGTGGTTGCTTCTTCCATCAACCATGGTTAGGAATGATTAATTTTAGCCCCACTAATTGTTTTCGACAATAGTTAATGGTAGAGGCATGGAGGCTTCATGAAGTGCTTCTTTAGGAGTTAAACTTCCCTTTGTCCATATTTTGGGAAAAAGGATCTCTTGTTTTTCATTTCCATTTCCATACGAATGAATACTATGATTCGCATTTTGAATAGGCATGAATGTCGCATCTATAGGATGACTCCCCTCTTGAAAGTTATTTGGTGTTTTTACATTATTATATCCTTGATTCCTCTCGATTTGTAATCTAATACACAAATCAATTGATTCCGTTAGTGTAGGACCTGCCGCCCCGAGTACCCCTGCTGCTGAACAATAAATTTCTTTCTATTAATAAACTGAAAATTGGGTACCCGAGACGGGAATCCTACGGAAAAGAAACCCTACTGCTGCTACTGTACATAAGCGGAAGCTGAAACTGAAACAAATATACAATGAGCCCATACTGGCTTTCCATATATGCAACTGTTCTTTACACTGTTCTGAAAATATACATCATATACATGACCTCACAGGTCCAAACTAAAAATAAAATACAACTGATCTCTAGTGTGTGGGGTCCCCTCTCGCAAGCCTCGGCCCACCCGCTCCTCGCCAGCAGCAAAACCTGAAAAGGAAGGAAGAAGGAAAGAGATGAGTGATAAAGATCACCCAGTAAGCATTCCTTACTTCCCCCGCCCAAACAAGCGACAAACACACACACAAGCACACACTGAAACTTGGCCTCGACCCTATCCATACATCTAGTCGCTTGCTGGCGCTGAAACTGCTGATTCTGGATTAACTGTTATCTGATTACTGATTTCTGATTATCTGATTAGTCATGCCAATATGTATATGTAATGACATGCTGAGCTGGAAACTGAAAATGACTGATGATGCATGCATCTGAATCTATAACTGTATCCGAAGGTACCTGCTGTGCTGATCAGGCTGATGAACACAGGGATTCGGCATCCTGGCCAAGTGGGCTGAACATTCTAGCTACTGGCTAGAAAGCTGAATACTGAATACTGAAATACTGCTGTTGAGCTGACTGACTGGTGTCAGAAAGCTGGGTCCCACAGATGCCCCCTCGAGTTCACCCTAAACTGAAACCCATACATTGGGTTCTGTCTGCTGAAATCTACTGAATTCGAATCCCTGGATCCTCATTCAGGTTACATGCTGTGTCATGCTATGCATATGCTACATTATTATCTGAATTCGCTGTTATCTGATGTCATTTAGGCCTTGGATGGATTACCAAACCTTTAATCATTCATTTCTGCTCATTTTCTGGAAAAACTGGCGGACGCACGGGCGTGTGGGCCAAGCACACGGTCGTGCGGGAGAGACACACGGTCGTGCCAAACAAAGCACACGGGCGTGTGCCCAGGCACACGGGCGTGTGCCCAGACACACGGGACCGTGCCCCGGTCGTGTGTCTGGCCGTGCTCTCCTCTGGAATCGCTGCGTATTTCTACTGAAGAAGCTGGCACACGGCCGTGTCCCTCAGGACACACGGTCGTGCCCACTGCAAATCTGGCCGTGTGCACTTCGTGCACACAGGCGTGCCCTTGCAGAAACCAGGGCACACGGGCGTGCGTCTGCGGGCACACGGGCGTGTGTCCGGTTCTGCAATATGAGCACCCACCTGGAACATGCAGGAAACCCATCCAAACACACATAATCCTCAACCGAACTGAAATTAACTAGAAACATGCATTCAAGGCACTTCCATATACACATAGCATGCATCAATTTCATCATCCATCTATCTCTACTGAATCCACCATGAAAATCTATATTTCTCTCACTAACACACACAAGCAAAGCAAGCATGCATTTTGGGTGGAAAATAAGCATCTCAATCAACATATAATCATCATCTCATCATCATATACACATACAAGCATAGCATCTCAACTGGAATTGGAAACACACGTTTCCAATCATCATCAATCAAGCTGGGAAACTGAAAGAGAGAGTAAGAAACACTTACCTCTCGCCATGGCTGCTGGAAACTATCTCTCAAGCTAATCTCTGATCTCTCTAGCTGGATTGAGAGCTGCTGGAAGCTGGAAATCTGATCTAGGGCTGGGAGCTGCTGAAAACAAGAGAAACTGAGCTGAAAAAGGGAAACTGCGGGTGAGAAATCTAATAAATCTCCCGTCTCTCTCTCCTACTACCCACCTACACGGGCGTGCAGGGCACTGTGCACGGGAGTGCACCAGGGAAAATGAATAAAAATCCATTTCCCGCGCTTCGCATGATTAAAACCTCCCTAAAGGTATCATACGAAGGCCACTCAGCTCTGGAAAACTACCATCTCACCCCTGAACTCCTCAAGACCCCCACCCTATTCCTGGACTTATTTCTAACCCCAGAACTCTATCCCCAAGAGCTTTTCTAGAAAAACCCGGGATGCTACAGTTAGACTACCTATTTACTCTGTGTTATTAATGAATTCCATAGAAGGTGGCAAGAGGATATCTTGAGCAGTTACATATCTAGGACCTTTGACATAAATAGGAGCATCACAAATGCCAAACGAGGCGACCAAATTTAACCACCCTATGAACCAAGAGACCATTCTGATTTCTTAGTTTGATTATCGATAGCCACTATAGCCGACAACATTGCTTGTGATAACAGTTGCATTTTTTATTTTAAATTTTTAAAATTTTTAATATTTTTTTGAAATTTTGTATTTTTATTTAAATATTAATTATATTTTATTATATTTGTTTTTTATATGAGAGTAATTTAATCATTTTACCAAAAAAATTTAAAAAAAAAAGAAGAAAAGTGATCAATGGATGAGTGTTTTGGGTTTCTAAAGGTTAAAGAGTGGAAGTTTGTCCTTTCAAGAAAACCTTGGGTCGGGATTAGTCCTTCAACCTAAAGAAAATATAAAATAGTTGCTAAATAGGTTTAATTTTCCAAGCAATACTTGAATCATGCCATACAATAAAAACAAAATCCTGATGCTTGGTCGGCATCTAATCCTATAACTTTAAAATTTTTCAGGGAATATTTTCTCCATTTTTGTATGCTTTTTATTCCATTTTCTTTTATGGAATCGGAAGGTCAAGACATGGAGCAAGTGGGTGAGTAAAGAGATTCCCAATATTTTAACTGCGTTTAGTTTTCGGTATGTGGCTGACCACTTGCTCCCCACTCATGCAAGTGGTTGAAGTAATAAGAAAAAAACCTAATCTGGTTCGATAAAAACTATAAGACCAATTGCCTTAATTCCACACAAAGTTTTTCTAAATGATAAAACTTCATCCTTCGATTTTTTTAAATTTAAATATTCATTTACAAATCAAAATTGATAATTAAAACGGTTAATTGTTAAATATTAATAGTTGTAAAAATTATTTTATTTTTTTAAATAAAAAAATTAAAAATAATAAATAAATTGGTGGCCACTATTGTTGACAACTGTAGCCCTTTTTATTATTTTTGACTTCTTTAAGATTTTTATCAAAATTTAAAATTTTTTATTATTATATGAATTTTTAAAATTTTAATTATTTAATATTATAATTTTAATTTTTTATTAAGAATATTTTTATTATTTCATAAAAAGTTAACAAAATTAAATACAAAAATTTTTATAAATAAATATCTAACTTTTTAAAAATTAAAGAATCAGATTTTACCATTTTAAAAAATCTAACATGGGATTAAGTTTTTTGGGCAACCTAAACAGATTAGCTAGGTGTACTTTTGTTTGGATAGGTAGAAAAGGAAGGAAAAATTGTGAAGCACACATTCTTATCATACAAAGGGTTAGAAACTTGATGATGCCCACAAAATTAACAACCCACTTAATATATATTTTATGTTCTTGTGCTTATTTCAGCTTAAGAAACGACTTAGTAAGAATGTAAGTAAACAATTATGGGATCAAATCCCATGTTTTAAAAATTACATGTGTTGTATTTAATCAGGCAATCGTCATGATTATAATTGAAAGCAAAAGATATCACGCTATAATAATACAGATTAACTTCCTAATCATGACGTACATTCCAAATTGTCCTTTATCTTAAACTTCTGTCACCTCAACATTAATATAAATGTTTTTTCTAGGTTAAGAAAATGTCAATTCTGATCGTATATTTTACCTTCGGAATACGAACTTTCCTTCCTGTGCACATCTTCAATCCAAACCATATCACGTAGAAAACTAAGACTTTGATAAATAACTTCAATACGATTAAATTCTAACTAAAATTTAACTTTCCTAAAAGAAAAGAATGCTGCAGGCTATTTATTATGTTTGACAACTCTTTCCTGAACACAAATTACTTTATTATTATTATTATTTTTATTTTTATTTAAACCCTTTACTCTCTAAAAAGTTATATTGAATCTTACCCTTATCAAAGTTAGATCAAATCATATATTTTAAGGTGAGAAAACTTTACCAATATTTTAAACTCAAAATAGGGTTTGACAATATTAAAATTTGACTTTTTAAATATACAATGTTTTTAAACTCTAAATAGTGTTTAACAATTTTATGATATTAGACTTAAAATTGGATTACACCACATCATTCAATCAGGTGTTATAACACATCGACATGCAACATATCATTTCTATACAATCTCCATTTCGCCTTCATTTTCTTTTATTTTTGTGCATTTTGTCTTGTTTTTTCTTTCAATCTCTCTTTCATTATAAATTTTGTTTTAATTTATTTTCTCTTCATATTTTGACCTTGTTTTTCCTCAACGTTTTGAAAGTCTTAATCCTCCATCATTAGAGCACACTTGAGTGTCCCAAATGTATTTAAATTGATCGAACAAATGATATCCAAGATTTTCTCAAGGTTCAGCTATTTGAATTCCCAAGTCATTGCACTTTTTTTTCAGTTGTACTGAAAGGAATTCGCAGTAATTCTTAAAAGTACAACAATTGAAGGTAACAGGAGAAGAAATTTTGGTAACATGTTGTAGCAGGAAAAAAAATTTAAGGAAAGATGTGTAGTAATTATCACCTTCCAGTAATTTTATTGTCTGTAATTCTATATCAAGATGTTGATGTTTTATCAAGAAATTCATTGAAGAACCAAAGGCTTAACTTGAAGCATTCTGAACTAGTTTGATGTTTAGGACAAATGACCCTACAAAGTTATGCTTAAAGTCCGGAATGTTAGGTGAGAGTGATGGTTTGGTGTAGGGTTATTAGGGTTTTTAAGGAACATTAGGGTTTTCCTTCCAAAGTGTAAGTTACAATTCCAGCAATCCCATTTTGAGGAGATCTCGAAAAGTACTCATCATGTGAGGATTTGCAAGAAATGGTATCAAAATTATGAAAGGAAATAGAATTAATCTGGATCATCAGCATGTGGGAATATAATGACTGGTTCAACTATCAAACAGCAGCATAATAGAGTTTGGGGCCAAAAGCGATGAAGAATCCAACATAATAATTCTCCTTTTTGAGGTTTGGCAAAAGTTGTTATTGGTCATTATAGCAACCAACCAAATGTAGCATTATTTAGTACTTTCAGAAGAGCAAATATGAGCAGTTGTTTTTCTTTTGCTCCTCTTCAAATGTCAATGATGCCAAGGACTGCCATCTTCGCTTGTTGACTCCCCAACAAAGGGAACAGATAGAGAGAGATCTGTGCCGATTTAATCGAGACCCCACTTCTTTTTTCTCAGTTATAATTTTCATGTAGCCATCATTAGGTTTGCTGTGTTTTGCTGATATAATTAATTTCTCATCACACATAATTGCAGTAGTAACAGCTACCACATGCCTGCATGAAGAAAGAAAGCTGAATAACACATAAGAATCCAAAGCTTTATAATTAACCTATGTTTGATAGCAAAAGATTGCCCAATCCTATCAAACCTGCTTTCATTTTGTTGTTAGACCTGAAACATTTACCATATAATTGTTTTTCTAACCACCCTTTGCTTCCTTAAAATATCTCAACTTTCACTTAAAGCAGTGGTTAACCATATCTACTCAAACACAACGTCCATTTTTGTGACAGTGTTGCAGGTAAACCCTACCAAACTTGCTTTCTTGGTCGGTGCTTTATTGTTTTGAGGGAAAAACAAAAATGGGCTTGATGCTTAAATAAAAAAAAATTACCCCTACCTTACCTGGAAACATAATTATGTTGAAATTTTGAATATTCAAATAAAGTTTTGAAGATGTTGGAGGAGAAATTCAGATTTGAGAACAAGTTGATAGATAAAGACATATATAAGAGTTGTTTGTGGTAGTGGGGCTCAATTTTATATACTTCAAAGTTATGCAAATGGGAGTTATGATTTTGGCTAAAACATGAAGATAAGAAAGATGTTGTGGTATCCAGGTTGAGATTTTCATATCCTCTTACCAAACCACGTAGGGGTCCAAGAAATAAATTTTAAAATTAACAAGACATAGTCTTCTTCAATTAAAAAAAACGATTGCTTTTTTTTAACAAGTATTCGGACCCAAATATAGCCAAGAGAAACTTTATGGGCTTGAGCTTCTTTTACAGACTAGAATTGGGCCAATTGAAAAAAACAAAACCCAGCAATTCTAGACTGATTGAGATAACCAAATTGTGAGTGCATTCCCCTGACAGAATGATATTTACATGTTGGGTCCCTTTTGTGTAAAATGTAATCACAGGAGGAGCAACAGATTTTTTTATGCATGACTGAGAGGAACTTGTAATGTCAACCACCAACTGGAGATATATGCAATCCAAGTAAGCAGAAGAATAGGAGGTGGAAATGGCATGATATCAGATTCTGCATGCCACATGGCATTGCATTAGCCAATTAGACACTCACTCTTCTATCCTTCAAGATAAGCCCCTCAATACATTTATTCATTGTATCTCTTCACCTCCATACTCGAGTCCATTATTTGCAGTCACTGCTGGTTCAGGAGAAATTTTAGCTGATGGCTTCGGTTTGTGCTTCTTCTGCTACTGCAGCTGTTGTCATCACCTCTCCCAGGCAAGTTCTCTTGACGCCCATATTAACCAACTTTATTTATTAATATATTGAACAAAATTTCTTGAACGATCAGCTTCTAGTTCTAGTCAATCAAATATGATCACATTTTAGAATATTATCAGTTAGACACTTTGATTGCAGTACCAAATGGGATTTTCTTACAGAAATAGAGTAGTTTATCACAAATTGTGATGAGCGGAGGCATATAGTTTGTCATCAGGAAATTAGTATATATTATATATAAAATCTATTGCATGCAGTTCCCAAAAAAGTGGATCTATTATAGGATCAACAAAGGGTTCTTTCCTTGGTGGGAAGAAACTGAAATTGAGAAAGTATGTAGCACCAGTTGGAGCACGATCGGTTTCAGTGAAGGCAGCCGTCGCTGACCCTGATAGACCTCTCTGGTTCCCAGGCAGCACCCCTCCACCATGGCTTGATGGCAGGTTGACTACTGAATTGTTTTCCTCTATATATATCCTTCCATACTTGTAAATCATTTAATATCCAAAGCTTCAAGAAGTTTTATTTGATACCTGTTTTGCATGCAGCCTTCCAGGAGACTTTGGCTTTGATCCTCTTGGTCTTGGTAAGAAACAAAGTTGATATAGAGAAGTTAAATTGTAAAAGCATCAAAACAGAAATAATAATGTTGTTTCTGGTATTAAATTAACAGGTTCCGATCCTGAGACCCTGAGGTGGAACGTGCAATCAGAACTTGTACATTGCAGATGGGCCATGTTGGGAGCAGCTGGTATTTTCATTCCAGAATTCCTGACCAAGATTGGAATTTTAAATACTCCTTCATGGTACACTGCTGGAGAACTGGAATACTTCACGGACACCACCACCCTCTTCATTGTTGAGCTGATTTTCATCGGGTGGGCCGAGGGCAGACGGTGGGCTGACATTCTGAAGCCAGGATGTGTGAACACAGACCCAATTTTCCCGAACAACAAGCTCACTGGCACCGATGTCGGTTACCCAGGGGGGCTTTGGTTTGACCCTCTTGGATGGGGAAGTGGCTCTCCTGAGAAAATCAAGGAGTTGAGGACTAAAGAGATCAAGAATGGAAGGTTGGCCATGTTGGCAGTAATAGGCGCATGGTTCCAACACATTTACACTGGCACAGGCCCTATTGACAACCTCTTTGCCCACCTTGCCGATCCTGGCCACGCCACCATTTTCGCTGTAAGTGCAGCCTCATCATACATATCTGAAAAAATTGATCTTTTATAAATCAGTTTCATGTTCTGACTGGTGATTGTTGTGTTTGTTGAATATGCTTTAGGCCTTCACTCCCAAGTGAGCTAATTGAGCAAGGGAGATAACTGCCTTTCAAATGTGGGAGAAACATTGATGAAATTTCACTTTCACATAAGAGTGTTGAAAAGATTGTGTAATTTTTCTTAGTGAAGTTGCACGGTACTATTAGAACCAGTATTAGTTGCCTCTGTGTTTTTGTAAATACAAATAACTCTCTGAACTGAGATGCCATGAACATAAATTCAGTGAAAAACAGACATTGTTGGTAGAAGCATCCATTCTTTCTTTGCAAATTTCCCAAAACGAACTAGTTCTGTCAAAAGGACCAAAAAACATTTCAACATTATAGAATCACGCACATACGAAATCAAAACACAATGACTAATTCATGTGGTTTATGGAAAGACTTGTGTTGGCTAAAGTGAAATCATATATACCAACAACTGTGAAGGGAAATATAAAACATAAAAGCAAGGCGACTTCATATGATTGTTTAAGTTTTCTGTGTTCTGGTAACTGTTTCAGTGAGACTTTCGAGGGTTTATTTACTAGGAATTTTTGGAAGAAAGCTAGTTTTTGGCAAAATGGTTTCATCACTACAGCAACTTGGTTTTGTTTATTGAAGGTATATCAATATGGTACACTTGAGCTTTAGTTGATGGTATATCAACAAAATGAGGTCCTATATAATTGGATTGAAAGCTTCTTTCTCATAATTGATACAAACGAGTAAAAATGAGGCATGGTACCAGCTAACATGCATAAACTAGATGGATCAATCGCACGAACTATGTAAATTCAGCCAACTCAACCCAAAATATTCAAAATTAAGAAAACAAAAAGGAGTTAAAAACAATTAAAGTTTCAAATTTCTAATAGTTTCAAACGCAGTGCAATATTCTATTATACTAAGTAACAACTACTTTCACTAAATGTACTGCCCCAAACAGATATGAGTAAAGTAATTTAATGCCATTACACATTACAATCTAATAATTTCCCATCTCTCTTTTAAGGTATGAATTGAATACAACCATTTTACTTACCTATCATACTCCAAAGCAACAAATAGTACAGCAATATAAGCCAGACAATTGGACTGAGAATTAACTATACCAGAGCCAAAAAGCATAATTCATGACCCACAAACAGCTTCAGACAGCCGGTTTGGTGGCCGCATCTGAATCTGAACAGAGATGGGTCGGCCAGTACCAGTTCCTCCACAGCTGTTACATGCCATGCGACCCGAACCGGCACAAGTTCGGCACCCAACATTGCCGTCGGACCATCGGGTACACATACACGAGACTCAGCCCGTGCCATTGCAACAGGGACACCTTGGGAATTGACCAGCCATGGGCTTCTGATCCATAACCGATTTGACCAGAACGGCCCCGGCCAAAACGCTTAGGCCTGTCGCCAACTGAGTCAACACGAGCGGACCCATTATGCGGATGGAACAGAGGAACAGAACGAGAAAGAAAAACGATGATCTTTGGAGGTGATATAGGTGGCGTAATTTATTTTCGTGGTCGTGGCTTTGATGGGTGGGTTTTTGGAGTATAGTGAAAGATGTTTTCGGTGGCTTCGTTTTTTTGTCCAATTTTGAGATCGTTTTGTGTGTTTCATCAACGATCGAAATTGTGTTAGAATTTGAGGTTGCTTAATCAATATTTTTATCATTAAATTAAAGTTAGTGCATGGTGGTTGACAATGGTTGATGATCCACATTTTTGGGGTACTTGCCACCTTCTATGTATGGGATACATTATCATTTTAAATGCATGTTGTACTTGAATGTAATTTGCTCAAGTAAGCTCAATATATAAGGGCTTTGTATCTTCTCAAAATAGAATAAATATTAATCTTCCTTGTCCAATATACAGAGCAGAATACTTCTTCCCGCCACAGCTTCTTCTTCTCTTCTTCAGGAAATAATGCTCTTCATTGCTATCTAAAATTATAACATGGTATCAGAGCACAAAATGCTGTCCTGAGGAACCTGAATACAAGCTACCGAACTTGTTAACAATTTTTCCATCATCTTCAACGTAAAAACCAACAGAGCAAATGTCTTCCACCGCACCGTCTTCGGCTTCTTCTTCTTCACTGGCCACTCCAATATACAACGGAGAAAATTATCACGCATGGGCTGTAAAAATGAATATTTACATGAAAGGCTTAGGACTGTGGCAATACGTTGAGGAGGAGAAAGAAATACCTCCATTAGGTCCCAATCCCACTCTGAATCAGATCAGGATACATGAAGATGAGCTGACGAAGGCTCCACGTGCCTTGTCGATCATACATCAAGCTGTCACGGATGTTGTCTTCTCCAAAATACTCACCTGTGAGACAGCCAAGCAAGCATGGGACAAGTTAAGGGAAGACTCATTAGGCAGCGAAAGATCAAGACAAATGATTGTCTTAAATCTGAGAAGAGAATTCGAAGTTCTGAAGATGAAAGAAGAAGAAAATATAAAGGAATATGCAGATAGGGTGATGAGAGTTGTGAATCAAATCAGGCTTATGGGAGAAAGCTTGAATGATCAGCGGGTAGTTGAAAAAATTTTGGTTAGTATTCCAGAGAGGTATGAGGCAAAAATATCCTCACTGGAAGACTCCAAAGTTTTCTCTGAGCTTACCATTTCAGAAGTCATCAATGCCCTCAAAGCTCAGGATCAAAGAAGGTTGCTGCGACAAGAAGAACACATTGAAGGTGCCTTAACCGTAAGGCTGAATGAAAGAAAGACAAGCAGCAACTTTAGCAAAAAACATGTACCTGAAAAGGGAAATGAAAAAAGAGATGATAAACGGGAGAAAGGAAAATCCTTCACTGAAAGGAAAGGAAAAAGCTCTCCGTGTCCTTACTGCAAGAAGAAAGGACATTACCCAAGTTACTGCTGGTTCAGGCCAAAAGTAAAGTGCAGAGCCTGTAATCAGTTAGGACATGTTGAAAAAGTGTGCAAAAACAAAAATGTGACTTCTGCTCAACTCTCTCAAATCAGCCAAGAAGAAGGAAAACTAGAGGATTCGAGTGAACACCTGTTCGTGGCGACGTGCAGTGCAAAAATTGGAGTTCAATCATGCTGGCTCATTGACAGCGGCTGTTCGAACCATATGACGTTTGATGCCTCAATCCTTGAGAACTTGGATCATATGTACCATTCGAAGGTCAAAATAGGAAATGGTGCTCTGCTGGAGGTGAAAGGAAAAGGATGTGCTGTGATTCCTACCTCTTCAGGTTTGAAACAAATTGATGATGTGCTTTATGTTCCAAATATAAATCAAAATTTGCTTAGTGTGAGTCAAATGATGACTAAAGGATACACTCTGCATTTTGCAAATAACCTGTGCACTATATTTGATCCAAGCGGAAATGAAATCATGGCCGTCAAGATGAAAGACAAACACTTTGAAATAGAATGGGAAAACACAGCTGCACATACTGCTCAACTTGCAGGAAATGAATCTGAATTATGGCACAAAAGGTTAGGACATCCTAACTTTAATTCTCTGAAATGCATGCATGATAAAAAGTTAGTCCTAAATATGCCTGCAGTTTCAGCAATACATCAAGTTTGTGAGGCTTGTCAGTATGGAAAACAAGCCAAATTACCATTCTCGAGCAGCCATATGAGAGCCATGAAAAAGCTTCAGTTGGTTCACTCTGATTTGTGTGGACCTTTACCCGAGCCTTCCTTAAATGGAAGTAGGTATTTTCTGCTTTTCATTGATGACTATTCCAGGTTCTGCTGGATTTATTTTTTAAAGAAAAATCAAGAGTTCTACAAGCATTTAAGGAGTTCAAAGCCATGGCTGAAAAACAAAGTGATTGCAAAGTTAAAATGCTTAGAACTGATAATGGTTCTGAGTACCTGTCCTCTGAATTTGCTGATTATTGCAAGAAAGAAGGGATAATTCACCAATTAACCACTCCTTACACCCCTCAACAGAATGGTGTAAGTGAAAGAAGGATGAGAACTGTGATGGAAATGAGCAGGTGCCTAATGTTTGAAAGAAATATGCCAAAGTTTCTGTGGGCTGAAGCTACAAATACAGCAGTCTACTTACTGAATTTGCTGCTCTCTAAGACCTTGGACAATTCTACCTCATTTGAATTGTGGTATGGCTATAAGCCTTCAGTAAAACACCTAAAAGTATTCGGGTGTGTGTGCTATGCGTTTGTACCAAGGGAGAAAAGAAATAAGCTGGAAGCCAAAGCAATAATGGGAGTGTTCGTAGGCTATAGCTTGATTACTAAAGGCTATAGAATCTATATTCCTTCATCCAAGAAAATTATGATTAGCCGAAATATAAGATTTGATGAGCAGGTTGGTTGGAACTGGAACGGATCAACTGGAAAGGCAACCGACTCCAAGACAAATGATCAACAAAACCTACCAGACTCAAGGTCCAGGTATGATTTGTTAAATCTGGATTCTGATGAGGATGATGTTCCAGCTTCAAGATTAAGGTCTTTAGAAGATGTTTATGCAAGATGTAATGTCACACTCCTTGAACCACACACCTATGAAGAGGTTGCCACAAATGAACACTGGATTAATGCTATGGAGGAAGAATTGAAAATGATAAATAAAAATTTCACCTGGAGTTTGATGAAAAGACCTTCAAATCAGAAAATAATTGGGGTAAAGTGGATTTACAGAACCAAGTTCAATTCAGATGGCTCTGTAAATAAACACAAGGCAAGGCTTGTGGCGAAGGGCTACCTGCAGCAACATGGAGTGGATTTTTCAGACACATTTGCGCCTGTTGCAAGACATGACACTGTAAGGTTGCTGATTGCGCTGTCGGCTAAGTTTGGCTGGGAAATATTTCATCTGGATGTGAAATCAGCATTTCTAAATGGAACCTTAAATGAGCAAGTGTTTGTTGAACAACTTGAAGGCTTCGAAATTAAGAGCAAAGAGAATTATGTTTACAAATTGCACAAAGCATTGTATGGTCTAAAGCAAGCTCCAAGAGTTTGGTTCAGTAGAATCCATTCCTACTTGATAAATCTAGGACTTGAATGCAGCAAAAATGAGCCTACATTATATGTCAAAAGAAGTGGAAACAAAGTGCAAATGATCATCTCATTGTATGTGGATGATATTCTCATTACAGGAGGAGACTTGGCATTAATAAACTCATTTAAGATGGGAATGCAGCAGGAGTTTGATATGACTGATTTAGGAAGTATGAAATATTTTTTAGGAATGGAAATTAATCAAGAGAAGGATGGCATATTCTTGTCGCAAAAGAAGTATGCCGTTGAGCTCTTAAGGAAGTTTAATTTCGAAAACTGCAAAGAAGTTTCAACTCCTTTAATTGCAAATGTAAGGCTGGTGAAGGACTGCAATGAAGATCAAGTTGATGCCCGCAAATACAGAAGCTTAATTGGAAGCCTTCTGTATTTATGTTCCAGTCGGCCTGATATTATGTATGCTTCTTCATTGCTGTCAAGATTCATGCAGGCTCCAAATAAAAATCATTGGAATGCAGCCAAAAGGGTTCTAAGATATGTTAAAGGAACTAGTGATTTCGGCCTATGGTTTTCCAAAAATTCAGAAAGTTCAGAAGAGTTGTTGACTACGTATTCCGACAGTGATTGGGCAGGAAGCTTGGATGACTGCAAGAGTACTTCCGGCTATTGTTTTTCACTTGGAAGTGCTGTGTTTAGCTGGTGTTCTAAGAAGCAGGAGGTTGTAGCTCAATCATCCGCAGAAGCTGAGTATATTGCGGCTGCGAATACAGCGAATCAAGCTGCATGGTTAAGGAAAATATTAACTGATCTTGGCTTGCATTCAAGTAAAAGCACAACAATCTTTGTTGATAACAAATCAGCCATTGCCATTGCACAAAATCCTGTGCAGCACGGAAGGACAAAGCACATTAATGTTAAATATCATGCCTTGAGAGATGCTGAAAAGTCTGGAGAAATAAAGCTGATGTTCTGCAGCTCCAAGGATCAGTTGGCAGATATCTTGACCAAGGCTCTTCCAAAGTTTCAGTTTGAATTTCTAAGGAAGAAACTTGGAATTGTGGCTGCAACCTCAAAAGAGGAGTGTTAGAATTTGAGGTTGCTTAATCAATATTTTTGTCATTAAATTAAAGTTAGTGCATGGTGGTTGACAATGGTTGATGATCCACATTTTTGGGGTACTTGCCACCTTCTATGTATGGGATACATTATCATTTTAAATGCATGTTGTACTTGAATGTAATTTGCTCAAGTAAGCTCAATATATAAGGGCCTTGTATCTTCTCAAAATAGAATAAATATTAATCTTCCTTGTCCAATATACAGAGCAGAATACTTCTTCCCGCCACAGCTTCTTCTTCTCTTCTTCAGGAAATAATGCTCTTCATTGCTATCTAAAATTATAACAAATTGTATCTTTTTTTATTTATATGTTTAACCCTGATCTAAAAATTCTAGAACACCATAATTTTCTTATATTCTATCTGTTCATTTTCAATTTACAGATCGTTCAATATAATCAACTAAACTTCTGCAAAAAAAAAGGAGCTGAAACTGACCTGCTTGTCTTCCTGCTCAATGTTTCGAGATGTCCCACACAAAATTTCCATCTATGAGAATCGCCATCCCCAACGCAAGAATCAGCTCCAGAATCCAAACTAGAAAGTGAACTCTCATCGACTCCTCCGCCACCTACACTTTCTTTTCTTTTGCAGCAAGAAATACATCGGGCATAGGAGCGTAAATAGCATTGTGATTTGTCCCGTTTGCAGACCGAGGGAAGCTTGTTAAGCTATTCCTTATCCATTGACGTTGCTCTTCTGTACTCAACTCTCAAGGAATGAAATAAAATCCGGCATTGCAAACACATTCGCCGAATACCGTCGTCAAACACCATCGAAATCAAGCGGAACATCCAACACAATATCTATGAAGATCAATAAAATAATCTGCTCCTTCTATTAATATAATGCTTACAGAATTCAAATTCATTCAACATTTCGATCAATCAATTTCTTATTTATAGAAATTGGCATTCTTACCGGGGCAATTAAGCAATAAACTGGACGATTGAAACCGCACTAATTAAAGGGCTGAAATTCCTTGATGAAGTTGGAGGTTCTGATCCTATGATCCAGAATAGACTTGAAAAGCAAAACCTCCGATAAATCAACTTTCTTCGATTGCTTTTTTTTTCCTGTAAAATTAAAGCAAATTGTAAACAAATTCATTGACTTTCAAAATTAATACTAACAGTAAATTTGATGTTTAAAGGATGACATGCATTTTCGGGGATTTAAAAGTATCTTCATAATGTAGCTTGTTCTTCTCTGATCTTCTGAAAGCAGTTCGTTCAGCATCTTCAGAGACTTTTCCGGGTCCGGACATCAAGCCGAGGCAAGATTGGTGAGCAGTTCAAATAAAAATCACTCAAAAGAAGACCGGCAATAAGACGCCGGACCGATTAACGAATCTAAGAGAGCGTGTCGGGCGGTAGGCAACCTGTAATGTTTCAGAGGTTTATCTAAACGACGCCGTTGCTCAAATATGTCATCCTGAAAATTAAGAAATCACCTGATAACATTAAAAAGACGAATAAGTACTCCATAACTAAGGCCTACCTTACTAAATAAGAAGTCTACTATGGTCTTTTAGAGGTGAAGTTAACATGTGGGCGCCCTTATCATAATCTCGTTAATTCAATGGACACAAGTAACCATGGGATATAAATACCTAGACACACTGAATTAAACTTTCTCAAGAACAGAGATTCTGGTTCTGAGAGTTACCAAAAGAAGCATAGAAATGGCCTGCAGGAGCGTGTTGCGCTGCGTCTTCTCGACAGAGTCGCATAGGCCTTGGCATCAAAACCGTGCCCTCTTTTTCCTTCCTTCAATGACCCATGGATTTTCTTCTCAAGCTCGTTTCAGTTACAGAAATTGTGGAAATATTAGGGCTAGAAATTTTCACTTTACACGACAAACTCAACTTTGTTGCTTGCATGAAGACAAGCAATCATCAGCTCAGGACGAACAGGAACAAGGTCCGCCTCAAGAAGCAGTTCTTAAAGCCATTTCAGGTTTCCCTTTTGGCTTCCTTTTCAATTCTTCATCATTAAGGAAAACTTCCCGTGGATTAACTTAATTTGATTACAATTTAAGCAATTGAATTTTCTTAGTTATATGTATATGTACTGATTTGGTTGGCTGTTTATTGTTTCATTGAATTGGAAGAATATTGAATTGACTAATATAGAATATATTTCAAAATATTATATATACTGATTCGGAGCTCGACTGATATTGGTTTATACTTTGTAGAGGTATCTAAGACAGAGGGTCGGGTTGGGCAAACCACAAATGTAGTTATTGGAGGTACCGTAACTGATGATTCTACCAATGAGTGGCTAGCTTTGGATCAAAAGGTACTATTATATAAGGCTTAAAGAATTTGAATAAGTTTCATTTTGAATTACCAGAATGTGTGTTTTGTAACACTGAAAGTTGCATGTATTAATATTAAACATTACACTTGTGAGTTATAACCATTGAACACTTGCAAGTTAAATAAAGATTTTGCATCCCAATAGAGTAGCAAATTTTCTTTTTATAGATGTAGTTGTGTTTAAGTTTTAGAATATGTGACCATCTCTGGTAACTTTGTTTTATGATATTGTTATGCCAGGTGAACTCATACCCAACAGTTAGAGGGTTTACAGCAATTGGAACCGGTGGCAACGACTTTGTGCAAGCTATGGTTGTTGCTGTTGAATCTGTCATTCAGAAGCCTATACCTGAGGTATTGTCAGTTGTTGTTGCAACTTAGGTTGTATTTAAAAACTGAAATAGGTAATGGTAAACATATCTTACAACTTCATATTTGTGTCTGTACAAATGTATGATGTGTCAAAATGACTTTAAGGGCACATTATATGGGCACAGGTTATGTGTCGCTGTTAGACATATTCCCTTATGGACAAATGAAAAATATACAGTTGATGGTGATAAAGAATGGTATTTCTTCATAATTTGAGAATATTAATTTGGATTACTTCTTCAATTTTTAGTTGGTGTTTGAAAGAAGTGGAAGTACACAGCCGCCTTCAATTTCGCTTATGTAGAATTCTTGAAGATTGATCCTTTAGATTTATGAAAGAGAGGTTTTATTTAAATGGGCAAATTGATGGTTCTATCATGCAGTATCTATGTGTGTGAGAACAGCTAGTGACAAAGCATCTCAATTGTGGGATCTGTTGTATGTAATTATTGTCTATCCTTGCAATGGTGAAACCTTAGTCATTCAATGTTTTATTATATGGGAAAGGAGACTGCTACTTCCCAAGGAAACACAATGGTTGCTTTCAGGATGATAAAACAATTCATACACAAGGATTTGAAGTTCCTTGACAGCATTCACCTTTTACATCACAGCAAGAATATCCCATATATATATATATATATATATACACATACATACATACATACATACATACATATATATACCTACATACATATATATATATATATATATATATATATATATATATATATATATATATATATATATATATATGTATGTATGCATGTCTGCATATGTGTGTGTGCGTGTTTGTGTGTGTGTGTGTGTGTGTGTATATATATATATATATCTGAGTAAAAGGCTGATGCAAGAATTTGGTATATTTTGATTGATGGTTCGAGGAAGAGAGATTTGGACAGGCGATTCAGATAAAATCTTGGAGATTCCTTAATCAGAGATGACGAGTGACTTTCAGTGAAAGTAGTACATGATAAAGCATAGGACGAACAGACCTTCACTAAATTATTTTAAGGCTGAAATTTCAATACTATGGCTGTGGTTTCACAACTGTTGCAACTATGCCATGATATGAAAAAACTCTATTTTGTCATTAACATGGCATCTCAGCTAAATAAGCTTGACCTGTGGTTGGAATTATTATTAAAATGTGACAAAACTATGAATTTTTGTTTCTGTGCTGAGTGAGAACTTACCTCTATCATTGTGATAACTTTTGTACCTTCTGTATTTACTGCATGATGCTGTTGTTTTGCTCTCAAAGGTAGCATATTGTAAAAGTGGAAAGTTTTAGTTTACAGTTGCTGCTGTACTTTTGACATTTTGATTGTACTATTATTGTCATATCTCTTATTATTCGAACTAATAGTGGAGGAAAACAAAAATCTAATAAATGAAACATGCTTTGTTGTAGGGTCATGTGAGGCAAAAATTATCTTCAAGGGGCAAATACGTATCGGTCAACATTGGTCCTATTCAAGTCAGCTCCAGTGAGCAGGTTAATCTCTCTCCCTCAACTATGCACTCGCACACACATACATGCACACGCTTATGCACATACATATAGTTACATGATATCAAGTTTTTATTCACTTGGATTTGCTTGGGGTAGACTGATAATGGAAACATTGTTTTCCAGGTCCAAGCTGTATACAATGCCATGAGGAGAGATGACCGAATGAAATATTTTTTGTAGTGCAATTTTCCATTATTTTTTATTTGTACAAAACGCTAATATATGAGGCTGCATGGTTTCCCCTTCCAATTTCATCTACTTAAAACTACTCTTCTTCATGGTAGTGGTTTATGTTCATTGATAATCCTATGTCATTATTTTAGGCAAAAGAATATTCAAGATTAATTAATTATTCTCTATATGTATAAATGTGTATGGTATTAGTTATTTAATCAGAAACTAGTTAGCTGAAAACTTTTCTCTTTATTTGTGATTAATATTCTTAATTTTGGAAGACGAGTCATTTCTGTGGACTGCCACGATGTGGAGGTTTTGCAAGCCGAAAGGATTTTTGTTTGTTTATTATGGGCATTATAGTTTGATGTATCCATGAGAAGGTAGCCATCTTGGCTTTATTTCTATCACTTTATTTCTACACTGGTTTCTGAAGTTAGAGAGTGAAACAAAAAGAAAAGTTTAATAGCCAATGATAGAGCTGCTATGAAGCAGTTATAATCAGCCTAGCCCATTATTTGACAAGATTTCAAATTTTGTCTGAATGACCATTCCTTCTCGGTCAATTATTTGACAAGAGTGAAACAAAATTTTTGAGGCTGACTGAACTGAATGACCATTCTTTCTCGGTCCAAAAAGATTTCAATTTTTCTTCAGAGGGAACTACTATTTGACAATTCTCTCAGTCTGAGTTTGTAAAAAGGGATTGGTGAGCCAGAAAGAGGCTTTCTTTCTGCGGCGGAAACATGGTTGGATCTGAGGATTTGAGGATCACAACTCAGTCAAAATTATAGAAGGAAATGCAAGTACACCGAAAGAGACTTTTCTCATATCACAGGAGCTCGAGGCATGTTCTTCTTGATGCATCAAGGTTCAATTTTGGAGAGGGTTGGGTCGACTGGCACTTGCACTTCATCAGCCTGATTATGTGCTGTATACACTTGATAACACACATGCTCAAAGCCAGCCATTAAAGATTAGTTGCCTCTTGGTGAGGAGAAAATCGTTTGAAAATGCATCAGCTTCAGCCTAGCTTTTATTCATCTGCGTAAATTATTAAGATTTGAGAAGGCTCATGGCTTGTAATAAGGTATACGTATACATATATGTAATAAAGTCCACTGGCTGTTATAAAGTTTGGAGCGACAAGTTTTGTTGAAAAATTTTTAGTTTTTTTTTTCAGTTTCCGGATCCAAATCTCTGGAAGTGGACTCTCTTCACGTTGTGGGATTCCTGTCTCCTCTGATTTGCAACTCTGTTCTTGTCGTTGTTGCTTCTTCTCTTCACCTGTTAACGAAGGCCCCCGAAGCCTACATGTTAATGAGTCAGAGGTTTTAATCACATGGCAAAGCTATGAGGTTACAACTAGCCCAATCTTATAGTACAGATTAGCTGAAAACCCCTTACCCAGGCAAAAATTGTATTTCATGACATTTTTTTTGTTCTAGTTTGATTGAGACTCTGAAAAAGGGAGAGTGAGTCAGTTTGGTTACCATAATAATTATGGTTGTGATGAAGATGAGATTTGAGAGTGTTGGATTTAAAGCTGATAAATCAGTTTACTAGACCTTTCATGGTTTTCCACTGGAGTCATTGGTTTCTGACTCGCTGTGAAAACAAGGTAAGATACAAATTTAGGAAAACAAGGGTCCTAAACTTTGTTTGTTTGGCAAGAAAATGGAGAGAAAATCAGAAATAATTAGGAATTGGGTCCAAATTATTAAAAATAAAAATCAAATAATAAGCATAATATGAAAATTTTATAATATAAACTTTTATATATTCATTACATTAAAAAAAAAACATATAATCAATATATTTATTATATCTAATTAATTTTCAATAAACATTAAAATACATATGGTTTGCCAAATATTAATGTAAAAACTGTGGTTTACTCTACTTAAAAAAAGTAATTAATTGGATTGATAAAAATAACATTGACATTTACTGAAGCAAATAACTATTCAACTAAAAACGCTGCCGTATCATCCCAAATAGAACTTACCTACACCGGTTGTAGGTAGAGCAAAACCCTGAGCATGAAAGGACATGCTCCAGCTGATGCAATGCAAAATTTTCACTCTCACCCAAATAAGGACATTTCTCAGCCCGCCGTTGACTCGATGGGCCGACGGATAGAGAACTCATTCAGTAATAAAAGAGGCCATCGTAGCCGTTTAATTTATCATTCAGACTCAACATGCCACTCGTGGTAGCATTCCTCGATTCTACAGCTCAGCCGCAGGCAAAAGTTATTCTCCTCTTTAAAACTGACGACTATTAGGTGGCCCATTACTGTGGTCCAACCACCCTGACGGCCTTTTAGCTCATTTGCATAAATACTTACCCATCCTGCATCATTACCGTCAATAAATAACTTGCGGTACAAACTGTGAAGTTTGACGCCTTGTTATTCCACACACCAAATTCAAATCCAGCAAAAAAAAAAACTCGATCAAGCATGATGACCAGAAGTAGGGTTCAGAAAATTGGTATTGCTTTCAGTGTGTGGGTATGTTTGTTTGTTTGCGGTTCTGTCGTGAGTGGTGCTGATACCACGGCGGAGGAGTGTAACGGTGTGTTTCAGAAGATGATGATATGTTTGGATTTTGCGAAAGGGAAGAGCCCAACACCTCCGAAGGAGTGCTGCACTTCTATTAAGAATATAAAAGAAAGCAACCCCAAGTGTCTGTGTTATGTCATTCAGCAAAGTCATGCCGGAGCTGACATGCTTAAGAACTTGGGAGTGCAGGAGTCTAAGCTGCTTCAGCTTCCCACTGCTTGTCAAATACAAAATGCTAGCATCAGTCACTGCCCCAGTAAGTTTTTTCTTCCCTAAGATTTATTAGTCCTGCCAACTTGATAGTCTATAAATGGAGAGAAACTATAAAGACTGAACATCGAGTTGAACCCCACTGAGTACCTTCTTCCACGGTTTGTTTCTTATTTTGAATTATTCCTCTGGTATGAACAGGGCTTTTAGGTCTATCTCCTACCTCTCCCGATGCGGCGATCTTTACCAATGCTTCCACCGTAGCTGCTCCCGCTACAACCTCAGGGACGTCATCACCAGACAAAGCTAATGCTATCTCAAATGGGCTCAAACATGGACCGTATCTTGTTGGGCCAGCCCTAGTGGTCACTATGTTCGTCTTTTTCTTTGCTTCGGCTGCTGGGTCTGAGTCTATGTTTAATAAACGGGGTTAAAAGCTTCTCCACCTTGGCTTAGCTTGCCAGGACTACTATTTTGTTGTAGCTTTCATTGTTGTTTTCTCTACTTTCAGAACGCCAAGATCTAACTTATGGTACGTCTTCCTAGATTTCTTTGCATTGGTTTAGGTTTTCGTATCAAAGCTTTTAGATGCTTTCGTTTCTAAGCCGATGATGCAGTATGAATAATATTAAATTAAAAATAAATTAATTTTTAATTATATAATAACATATCGGTTAAATATATAAAATACATGGGAAAAATATAATTTCCTGACGTTATAGATAAATCCCATGGCTTCAAATATTTGCTGCAACAAGGGTAGAAAAGACTATATAAAACCTATTGGAGTATATAAATTTACTTCAACCTTGTGTTACCTTAGGCAGCAATTAAAAAAATCTTCATGTAAAACCATTGAAACTTAAACCCTAAAGACCCATTTCAAAAAGATAGCTTTGAAACCGATATTAATACCCACAACCATGCAACCGGTATTAATCATTTTGTGCGAGAGACTGGTTAAGATACAGAAAATAACAGAAAGATTGGGCACATCCTCTCGTTTTCCTTTGCTTCACAATAAGCACAATCTAATTGCTACCCCAGACACCGTGTTTTATGCTCTCGTAAACATTATCTTCAGTATAAGATTGGACAATGAAGAACTTTGCATCTTTATAGCTGGTGATAAAATCCAATCTGTTGTAAGAGTCTCTAAGAAGGTCATCAATAATGCAATTCTTGCTATTACCAACAGCACTAAGTCCTCTATTTCGCTCACTTAGCATATCAACTGTAACACTACAGCTACATGAGAAGTCATTGCCTCTTCCGTTCTGTGTTTTTCTTCAGTGAATGTGGGCTAGCTTTGACCACTCTTTCCCATGCTAGAAGTGGAGACTTCCAAAATCGGAGGCTTGATCACTTTCACGGTGAGAGTAATCTGTGTCGCTGGAGTCTGAACAAGATCCGAAGCCATAAATTCATCCTTTCTGTAGAGAAGCCTATATATGATTTCAATGTTAGAACGTTCAATATAAACAAGATACAGTTGCAAAAGATAAAGCAGCTTAGAGCAAGAATCAAATGGCTCTGACGGTGACTGAAACAATGTCTCGGTATTTAAAATTTCCTTTACTCTATAAAATATAAGCCTACATAAACCCTCCATATCTTTCAAACTTACAATTAGCCCCCGAACTAGTAAGATTTAGAAAATTACCTCGATTTCACACTATTATTCTATTGAAAACGCTAAACTTCGTAAAATTCCTGACATCCAAATATAACAAATCTTACATTGACCCCCCAAAAATCTAGGCCAAAGGCCATTTTCCCACCCATAGTTTGAGGCGGGGACAAAATCCCACCCGCTTAAGTTTAAAAGCCTGTTTTTCCACCTATCACCTATTTTTTTATTAGTTTTTTATTAAAATTACTAAATTACCCTTTTAAAAATTAAAAATTTATAATAAAAATATTAAATAATTTTTAAATAATAAAAAATTTTAAAAAATTTTTGAAATTCAAAAAATCTCAGCAGCCACCGCCTACACCTTTTATATTTTAAAATCTTATATTTACCCCCCAAGTTGAAATCCTTGGCTTCTATGTTCCACGGCCACACTCTTGACAACACTATTAAACTTTCTTAAACACCAATAATTTTAAACTTTGCCCTTACCCCCGAATTGAATTTTGAATTTGAAATATAACGTGCTTCTTAAAATTCTAATGCATTAACCTTAATAAAATCACGCAACTATTTATATTTTTAACAACACAACAATCTGTGACGTGAGGATGAAAAAAAAATTATACATGTATATTCTCATCTAAATCTAATGTTGTTTAAATTTTTTTTGTGTGAAATTTTAAAAATCTGTTTTTTCAGACAAAATAAACCTAAGAGTTTTTGATCACTTAAGCCTATAATCAAAGATCTAGTAAATTAGAAGCTTGGCTTTCATCGCAGTTTAAACTTTGATTACTTAGATAAACTCTTATAGTTTAGAAAGTAGCTTTTCAGTTAAAGAAATATGGCAGGGATGGCGGGGGAAGTTTGGGGTTTTTTTGAAAGTTAGGATAGAGAGATTTTGGATTTTTGGTGTTGGTTTAGGGATGGAGTGAAAATTGTATTTATTTACATGAAGTTCAGTTCATACAGAATTGATTGTTTTTATAAGCCTTCATAATGCGGTTATTATTTGATAACCCAATTGTGAAACGGACCCCGTTACCTTTAATCGCGCGTTAGTTTTTGGCGTGTTTGTTCACAGCCTTATTGTGGGCGGTAACACTATCTCTCTCCTCTTGTCTCTTCTATCTCTCTCAACCTAAAATAGGAAGCGTTCGTCGTTGCTCTCCGCCGCTATGTCTCAGGTATCGTCTATTACGATTCGTTCAATTTGTTGTTCGGTTTTTCATTGGTTCTTCTCTTATTTTGTTTCTGCTGTTTCGAGCGCTAGTAGATCTAAATGTTTTGCAATTGTTTCATGTTTGCTGCACTGGGAATTTAGGTTTTTGTCCCATATTTTTCAGAATTGCGTTACTTTTTGCTGACCTAGCAATACCAATTTTTCTTTTTACAACTTAATTTTTGACTTATGGTTACGGTGCATTTAATTTAACGCAATTTTTGGGTCCGGAGATGTTCTATCAGCGTGGCTTGGAACCGAGAAGTTAGTTTTAGTAACAAGTTTTATGCATTTTATGATAATATCTATTTTTTAGTGTATGGAAAATTTGATTGTTTTATGTGTTGTTCAGGTTGATAACAGAAATTCATCGGCTGCCAAGCGTGCTAGGACTGATGGTATGTGATGCTTTGGTTTTGTTTTATGTGTGCCAGGACTGATGCTCTATGTAAATTGTCGAATCTTTAGTGGATAGTGCTTTGGTACTTTGTTGTTTTTTTTTTTTTTAACAATTGCTTGAAGGAAAATATGGCATACAGTTTGACAGCTATTGTTTTATCTCACCAAACTATAACATAGGTTTATATGATGAGGTGGATGATTGTAAGTGCATTTGTGTTGTTTACTGGAAATGCATGATGCTCCTTTGGTGCATTTGGTTGTGAAAAAATATTTCTACCAATTTTATATATATATTAATTTTTCAAGAACGTCTTTGATGCTTACCTAAGGGAAATGTGGTAAATCAGATGAAGCTTGGTTTCGCATGCACACTTTTGTTGTTATTTTCTATTTGAGCAATCTCCTTTTTCTTGAGTTTGGTTCTGCAATTAGTTGTGATAAATTTTTTTTGGCCAGTGCTTTGTTGACTTTGATTTTTTTGGTTATAATATTGAGAAATCTTCAAATTCCTGGTATTTATAGGCAGCCGTAGGGAAGATGATTGGACCTGTCCTAGCTGTGGCAATGTCAACTTTTCATTTAGGATGACTTGCAATATGCGTAATTGCACCCAACCCCGACCAGCTGATCATAACTCAGTAAGTCATTTGCTGTAGTAACTCTATCTAGAATCATTAATGCTAGCTGTTATATTTGCTAGTTGCCCATTTAAAGTTGAATTTGTTTGAGATTCATATTTTTGTGGAATTAGTGTGAATTAATTTCATACCATTGATCCATCACTATCTTGTATTGATTTGTTTCTCATCTACATATAGACTTCTGTGTGTAACTCATTAATTTTCTTAGACTTAGTTTCCATTCACTCTAAAATAGGTGAAAGTGATTCACTGCTGTATTTTTTGTTATTGTTTTATTGTTAAACATGGTCTTAATTTGTTATGGGTTTCACTAACTTTATGCTGTACATCTTACAGTACTCTCTATATAGTTCCTTGATCTATCTCAGTAACAAGATTTTTGATCAATTTATGGCCTTTGAATTTGTTAATTTACTATTAAATTGATAATTTATGGTTCACTTTTGGTTTTGTTTCTTTTTGAATTCTTCGGGAATATTTTTGAATTTTAATTTTTCCTTAATGTTCATTGTCATTTCCTTCAGAAATCTGCTGCAAAGCCCATGCAAGTGCCACAGAATTACTCATCTTCAGCTCCTTATATTGGTTCTGGTGCACCCTCTTCAATGTATCTGGGCATGGCCCCTTATGGTTCTTCCCTTTTTAATGGGTCATCTATTCCTCCTTATGATATTCCATTTTCTGGGGGCTCAGCTTATCATTACAACTATGGCAGTCGCCTTTCTGCTGGGAGCCCTTATAGACCATTGCATATGTCTGGACCAGCTCCTTATTCTGGTGGATCAATGATGGGAAATGGTATCCCCCTCTTTTACTTTCTTTATCATCTTTTGTTATTTTTTCATGATGATTGCATATGTATGAACTTGGTATTTTATTCTAACTCATACCGTATTAACAACCTTCTCTGTAAGAGCATTTCTTCAAGAAGCCATTGCTCATCAGAACAAAATCTTCTAGTTTAGCAGTAATGAAGATGATCACTTCTTCTTTTCTTGCAGGTGGGATGTATGGTATGCCACCCCCATTGATGGACCGATATGGCCTGGGTCTGCCTATGGGCCCTGCTGCAATGGTATTGACTAAAGCTCTCTATCACAAGCTTATATTTATTGATATTATTGGATAATGTACCTCAGATGTTGGGTTCCCTGTATTAGACTATGTTTTAATGCCTAAAATTCTCTATGGTGATGTTTTGATCACCATCAAACAGATGATTTCATGGCTTTAGGTTAACACATGAATGTATGGAGATTGTGTTAATGTGCTAGGATTGAGCTGTTGAGTTCCTTTGTTGTAGGCGTGGATTTGAGCCGAGTGCGAGCTTGGGCTAAGGCTCATTGAGCTTGGCTTGCTTGAGGTAGGTTGAGCTTGAGCTCTGCTCGGCTCGGCTCGGCGTGTTGGATGCGTTAAATGCCCAAAATGAAGTTGTTTTATCAATTTGAATCGAAAATTTTTGACTCGGGAGCCAAGCTTGTGGCAGGCTTGAGCTTGAGCTTGCTAAGCGAAGCTCGTGAAGTTCAAGCTTGTGCTTGGTTCAATCCTGAGATGACTCGGCTCGACTCTAGCCCTACTTTGTTGTATGTGTGTTAGGATTTATGAGTCTACTTCCTTGCACAGGGACCAAGACCAGGGTTTTTTCCAGAGGATAAATCTCAGAAAAAAGGTGCAGGTTTGTCATGTCTTTGTGACCTCTAAACTACATTACAGTGCATTGTGGCAACTTGTTTGTGCTTTAACTTTGATCTTTTCCTCATCAAATGCTCCTGTAGATGCTACACGAGATAATGATTGGACTTGCCCAAAATGTGGAAATATAAACTTTTCTTTTAGAACAGTTTGTAACATGAGGAAGTGCAATACACCAAAGCCTGGATCCCAGGTTTGTGCTTCTATCTTCCTCAATCTCAAATTAATTTCACTTAAATAGTGTTATTTCATGGTATGGTTTTCCTATTTCCTACTTAATGAGCCTCTCATCTCATTTTGTTAATGTCTGGTCCTGCACACGATAACTCTTAATTTTGATTTCTTACTGAACTTTCTTGCAAATGCAGGCTGCAAAATCTGATAAAAGTTCAAGTAAGTCCTGTATGACTCTGTAAACATGGTTTGCATGATTTTACAGGTTGATAGTAATATGTTTCATGTCTTTCAGAGCAAAAGATGCCTGAGGGCAGCTGGAAGTGTGAGAAATGTAACAACATAAACTATCCATTTAGGACAAAGTGCAATAGACAGAATTGTGGGGCTGACAAACCAGCTGAATTGAAGACATCCCTTTCACCAACACCAGAAGAAAATGATCAGGTCTGTTATGTGACACATGTCTTTTGTATATCTGCTTGCTGTTTGAAATTTTTGTTTTTATCAATCGCATATATGCACATTACAAACTCTATAAGAAGTCAACTTTATGAACCTTTTGTGGATATGAATTTCAACAAAGGTTACTTTTCTTCCCCTCCCCCTTCCCCTCCCCTCCCTTTCTCTTATACTCTTCTGTTGATTAGATCTTGCCAATTCTCCTCATTAATTGTCATTTTTTTTAACACTTCTGTATCCATTGATTTGCAATTATCTACTGTTCCAGTGAGTACTAGGACATGTTTGAGGGTTGAGAAGGTCCAGGGTTTTCATCCAGAATTGCTCAATATGGGTGTCTGAAAGTCAGTTGTGTTGTCCTCATGTTGCAGCGGTTGTCAAGTTACTCTACCTTCTCATCATTCGTGTCAAGTTGTTGTATTAAATGAGGTGGCATTTGTGGTCTTAATGGATCCTTTGATACATATGTGTCAACTAGCTTGGTCTGGCAAAGATTTTACAGGTTGGTTCTGGTTCCTATTAGTTAGGCTTTGTTTTTTCAGAATTCAGCTCATCTGTTCTAGTACTACCCCTAAATTTTAGATATGTTAACCAGCTGCTAAAAGATTCTGGTTTGCATGTGGTTTTGAATTGTCTTCATTTGTTGGATTGTTGAGTTTTCAACTTATCCAATTTACTAGGTCTCATCATGTCTTGTAGAAAATGTGGGACTAGAAAATGTGTCTGATAATTCCTATGGTTTTTTAAGGATTTATGCCCAGACCATTTTCTTCCCCATTGTTTGCCTGTGACATGATGGATATCTCTGGGTATGGCTCATAATAGATCTGGTTTTCTGACCTTGAAGCTTGGATTGGTTAAATTGTGCCCGTAAGGGCGTATATTAAGTCACTGAAAAGCAAAAGTTTAATTCTAACAATGCACTCTATTACATGAAGGCAAACAAATCCTATCCTTGTATGCATTGAATTCATCAACATTTTGGCACTTTGGGAGATCGTTTTGTAACCTACAACTAGCATATGGAGGTGACGCTGGTGTACAAATTTTTTTTTTAATCACATTTAACTTTCTGGGAGATTGGAATGTGCCATTTCATGTCCTGCAATCTTAGAGTTGATTTAGCTTCTATTCTCTTAGTTTTCTCTTCTATGTTTACTTCCCTCTAATGAAGGGTCATGGTAAGGTGGGAATGAGATTCATTTTAGACTGAGGGGGACTAGATCCTTAGGGAGGCTCACCTGCATGCACCATGCATCTGTTCCTTGGTAGGACATATAAGAAGTTGAATGCAAGGCCTGTTTTCTTCCACTGTAGTTTAAAATGTGCAATCATCTGCTGTTTCAAGTGTAATGGATATTCCGAAAATATAACATACTTGAAGTTTCTAGTATTAGAGCCATATAATAAGCTGGTCTGGTGTGATCGTGCAGTGGAAACATTTGGCATCTAGATCAGATTTGGGTTGAAAATAAGATAATTTTTATATGATGATAATCAACTTTCAATTTAATAAAATTGCCTTCCGTAATTGAAATTCGTTTTGTGTCACATCCTTGCTGGAAAACTACCACCCCTTGGTCATGTATGTTTGAAGGAAGGGGTAATGTAGGCTTGAAGATGTCAGCTCAGGAGGAGGATTATGTTATGTGAGTAATAAGAAATTCGTGTCATTAGAGTTTTGATGCCAATACATTCTCTGAAACGAAGAAGGGAAAATCAATGGAAAGACGTAGTAGACGGGCCTGAAAACTTGGATGCTTCGTCATGTGATGATTACAACATCAGGAGCATCTGAGGCGGATTGGCAGCATTCAATCTTGTATGGACGCTTTTGTTTCATGAGGTTATAGTCTTGCTTCCACTGTCTCTCACACAGCGAAATGGAAATTATTTATGGACTTGTTAAAGTGCACATTAATTGCATACATAAAGACAAATAATTTAAACGGGCATATATATATATATATATATATATATATTGCTGACAGAGGATCCGATTTAAGGCAGCACCCTTATAACCCTGGATAAGTTTCTTGGTGGTTTGAACTTCTGTTCTTTTGGCAAGAAAACCGACATGTTTATCACAGAGACAAATTTTTGAGGGCAAATAGGTATGTATTGTAAAAAAATGTTTTTATGGTGAGGGACTGTTAGCATAGTTACTGTTAGAATTTGAACCTAATTTAAAACCACTTAATGAGTGGTTTGTTTTTTGGGAACCGAAAGGGAAGTTGACAGGCATTTAGGGCATTGTATTTTTACTATCATTTGCTTCTCGGACAGAAGACATGACTGCTAGATCAGCTGATAATCACAAATGCTGGAGTCTACGCTCCCTCAATTTCTATACGAAGCCCCTGCGTGCCCCCCGAGTCAAATGTTAAAATGCAGAATATTCAACATGCGCTTCAATGAAAAACGAAGAAATACTTACAAAAGATGTCAAATACGGTAATGAAGGCTGAATTCAACGTAGACTGTACAGTTAAGCATAACTTACTTAAATCTGAATTCAATACAAACTTGAATATTTAGATTAATTAAAATTTGACTCCTTTTATAAAAACAAATCAAATTCTTTGTTCAAACTAGACTAGTCCATCTGAGCTTGAATCTGTCCCCAGTTAAAGCTTCATAGAACTGATAGGTTTAAGGTCTATGATAGCAAAGCAACAATAATAAGAGCCCCATCAACCTAGGCTGCCAAAATTATTAAATTCAATTGATTTTAACATTCGTGGCATTACATCCATAATGAAGCAGGGCAAAATATAATGGGAAAAAAGGCTTCATTCAACTTCTTGGTCTCTGCATTCTGGTAACGGGATGCGTCATGTCATTTCCTGGGGATGGATGGTCAGTGCTTGTACCGCCCAAACTACTTTTATTTCCTGGAAAACAGATAAAACAAGTAGTGAGGAGTTTTACTGATGTTTCATCTAGCATATGCGAGAAGCTTTTGGCTTGAAGCTTTACTTGTGCCTGTTTATTACTGCCTTTGTCTTTTATATTTGAAATCTCCTTGTTATACTGGACTCTCTAAATTAATGGAAAACGAAACATGAACTTAAGCAAGCAGTCAAATCAGAACTCACCTACCTTAGCATTTAAACTATTAGACTGAAACGATTGACCAGGTCTTAGCAGTCAATTCAGATTACTTGAATAAAATCCATCGTGATATGGTGCTCTGAACAGCTGGATCTCCTGGATGTAATTACCTTCATCGCTGTGTGAAGACAGGGTATGCACTTGGGATTCAGTCGACTGTTTTTGAGTCCACCTGTATTCTGCAGTAAGAGGAGAACTTTGGGCCACTGCATGCTTCGCAGTCTGAGGCATGCTGGTACGACCTGTATATATAGGGTGGTTATGTGAAACCTGTTTGGGCTCACATAAATTCCAAGAACTTGTTGACAGAAGAGAGAGAGCACGATGAGAGTCTTGTGCCGCACCCAAATTGAAAGAAATCATGGATTCTTTTACACCTGCAAAAATTAGTCACCTTATAAGTCCGTGCAACAATCTTGGTTAGAGAAGCATCATGTAAGTCAATAACAAAAAGTCCACCAGAAGAAAGCCCTCTGATATTAGCATACCAGATGTTTTTTTTTTTTTGAATAGGACAGATCCAAGTTGACCTCTATAATCTAAGCCTTTCCAACGACTTCAAAAAGAATTAACGAAGAAAAGCTGTCTAGTCACAGGAATCCACATCAACCAGTTACATGCAAATTCTTTTCTTTTACTGAGATACCACAGAGGTGGTATACTTCTTGAGCATAGTCGTTTCTAATCATTCAAGAACTAGAAATAAAGACTTTCAAAATCAAATTTGCAATTACACCTGATCACCTTACCTTATGTTAGAGGCAAAAGCTAATGCTAGAAATCTTATGCATTTAACAGCTATAATAGAACAACAGTGCCCTTGTTTCAGTTGCCTAAACATCTACAAATGTCCATAACAAAGCTTCCAACAAAGAACACAGTTTGCCATGAAATTTTGTAGATAACTAATGAAACTAAATCATCTGACACATGAAATTAGTGCTGTGTTAACATCTTGCCTTAGAAAGAATGACCTGTCAACCTGCTGTGAGCAACAAAATTCAAACATATATAACATAATAGCTTTCCATTATAGGTCACTGAAGCACACTTGATTAAACACAAAAATTATGTGGGCAATATTGAAAGAATTCTTACATAAGGAAAATGGCATTAAGCTAGATAGCTTGATTGATAACAAAATATTGATCCCAACGAACATTAAATTTGCCTCCTAAAGAGAGAAAAACAAACCTTGGTCAAGAATCTCAACTGGGGTACCCTTGTCCTTGGACAGAAAGAACCCATTTGCATGCACTGGATTTGGAACCTGACTGCCTTGTAAATGCAGCAGCCCATTAGTGCCACCAACTTTTGAAGGCTTTAATACGTATCCTTTTGTTTGAATAGACTTCGAGGAACATGTGCCTTCCCAAGTCAAATTTTCAGTAGGCTTTGGTTGCCCAAATGAGAGTCCACGCCAAACAAAATTCATCTGTTGCTTCCCATCTGCACAGACAAAGAAAATATCATATCTAGCTTCATGCATGGATATGGTGTAATAGAAAATATGCATGATCGGAAGATGGATATGAGTTGATGAACCATGGAACTTGTTAGAAAAACAAGTCTAATTAAAAATTGCAAATCAGTAGGAAGCAGCTCTCAAATAACAGTGAGATGTTCCTCAACAATTTAATATAAGCAATGAAGTTTTAGAAATTGATTTCCAAATCATACTAAAAATAGTTTAAATAAGAATGGATACAGTTTGACTTTAATTATCAGTTTTTGGGAGATAATGATATCTCTGAAATTGGAATATGATGTATTGAAAAAGATATTATGAGAATTTATAGGTGCTCCATAAATCCTGAAACTTGCACAACAATAACTTATGTTTGCTTAAACATGAAATTTCTCGGTCATATATTTACACCATATATTTATAGTTTATTAATTGCAAACAGCAACACAATTAACATTACATGCAAGACATTCTTTCTGACATGTAAGCAAGAGTAAAAGTTAACATTTGTACATTAACACACTATATACTAGACTGCAAGTGTATTAAGTAAAAGAAATTTGTGAGTTGCAAATGGAATTTACTGGAAAAGGAATCACTGGTTCACATATTTAATATAAGTGGCCTTCATTTCACAGTTTGTCAGAAAATAATTCAAAAGTATCTAAAGGATAATCAGAGTTTGATTTAATGAGGTAAAGCAGACAAAGCACTCAAATAGCTGGAAAAGGTAAGTGAAGTCTGAAGGTTATAACCGGTACCATAGAGTGAGGAAGACAGCCTTGCTGGGTTTAACCTTATAGCTTCTGGCTGTGGCTTGCGCCGTCTAGCATTATGATCAGACAGACGCCTACGACAACTCCTCTTCTTTTCATCAAATTCTGACAAACCATGGAACCTTTGACATCACAAAAAAAATTCTATCAACTAACAAAATTCCTCTTGATATGCTTGAAGAAATTTTTGTAAAATACGTAAATCGAGGAGATTGTTTGTCCCTCTGGAATAAAAACAAAGACCAATCATCTCATGCTCCAAAAGAAATCATTTTCTGATTTTATTATCTTGCAACACAAAAGCAGAGCTTTACCTGCTACACTGCTGGCAAAATCTACGTTCAATACCACCTACAATGACCTTTGGGCACTTTGAATGACCTTCACAAACTCTATGTTTGCGATGGTAAACCTTAGCTGATGAGAGATCCAGTCCACAGCCTTCAACTTGGCAACGTGCAGCAACATTTGTAGGCTGAGAATTGGCCTTGGATCTCTTAGCTGGAGCAACTGATGATGCAGGAGTCACAGAAATAGATGAACTTTTATTATTGCTCCCTGCACATACATCTTCAAAGTACATTCGTTTGCCGAGCTTTAGACCAAGCAATGGCTCAACAGAGCCAACTGAAGCATCGAGAGTGGGGGAACTAGTAGTTAGTTCAGCAATGGCAAATTCTTTTTCATTGCCAAAGTCTTCAGGATTGTCCTCAAAAGCCTCTAAGTCAAATTTAGATGTTTTTGTTTCTTCCATTGATGACGAATTGTTCGAAGCTGATTTCAAGCTCTTCGATAAAGAACCGAGTCCCAAATCAGAGCCAGAACCACCACTACCACCATCCCCTGACGAAAAGAAAGATGCAGAGTCAATTCCCCCATCTCCATCAATTTCCCATTCTGTTTGTTGCAGCTTCCTAGAATTTTCAGCAGCTGTTCCATTGAACATTATTAAGTTTTCCCAATCCCATTGCAAGGGTATCTTCGTATTCCACTCCATCAGTGAACTCACAGATCGCTTGATACTTAATACTTCATAAAGTCTTATCCATAAAATGCACTAGCAATTAGGCCACCAGATACAAGTGAAGAAATTTAGTATGTAACCATGCAAAAACCAGACACTAACAATAAACAGTAGTAACAAATTCTATATAAATCCAACAGCATAAAATGCAGCAGATATCTCAAAAAGTCTCAGGTATAACCAGAGCACACCTCACCTTCAAATCTCACATTTGCAAGTCGCTGGGCATGTATTTCCTTTTTATTTCTATGATTCAAAGGGCTATTTATATCACAAAAAGGCAAACCTATTTTCCCCTTTTATAGAAAAATATTGGGTCTGCTTGTCACCCGGCATACAGAGATCTAACTGAAGTAAGATCCATATCCTACTCGATTGAAGATGTTAGTCTTCAACCTTGTAAAACCCAATAATTCAAGCAAATTCTGAAGCTTAACAAGCCATTACAGAAATATCTTTTCCCATTTTCATACTGTAAAAAAAAATAATAAATAAGAAGAAGAAGAAGCAACTACTAGAATCCAAACAAGCTCTTACAAGGAAAAAGTTGAAAAACCATCACCAAACAGTTTAATAGCATGGTAATATTTTCCCAAAAGCTGATGTAGACTTTAATAGTCTTCTCTCTAAAACTGATATAATTCCTAGTTCCTCTATAAGGCTTACTGTGTCTTAAATAAACAATCTTATGAATTTTGACTGCGGTTGCACAGCATCAACATAACTTATTTCACTCTCTTGCTTCCCATAATCGTAATTTGCGAAAGCACAAATGTTCAGCGTTTTACCTTCAATAATTCTCACAAATTAGGTGAGCAAACCTACAAATTCATGACTTGAATCCGACCCCACGACAAGACTAATAAAAAAATAGAAGATTTTTAAAATTTAAAAATAGATTAAAAAATTCCCATCAGCCAGGAAATCCACACAAACCTGCATCTGCAATAATGCCTAGCATCTGCAATAATGCCCAAAGATCTATATTTCTCTTCGCCGAAATAATCGATGCCAACAACCTTTTATCCTTATTAATAATTAGAAGCATTAAATATCAATCAACAAACACCAGTAATCACACCAAATGCGCTTCATTAACATCAAATAAAAGATTATAAAACTACCCTTCAAATCAGATCAAGTTTTTTTTTTTGTTACTGGCTTTCAAGAAAACAACTTCTGCTTAGTAATAGAACCTTTTACAACCCCTAGGGCTTCTGCCCTAGCTTATCACAATGTGTCAACTACAAAACTAAGTTAATAAGTAAAGATTTTCCAAGAAAAAAAAAAAAACAAAATTTGATGAGTCGTTTTTGGTTTCACTTTCCCAAGAAAATAATTGGAAAAAAGAAAGGACAGAACAACCCAAAGAAAAAGCATATATATATATATATTTTGTTTTTCCTTTTAAAGTCCAGACAAAACCTACATCAACAGTAGGTGTTGACAAAGAAAATAAAAACTTCCGTCTGAGCGGCGGAAAAATGAAGTGATTGTGCTTCTCCAAAATTAGCAATAAGTTCAGCTTTCTCATTATTACTTTCTTCTTTTTACATAATTCGATCAAAAATAGAAACTCGTAAATCCCAACAAACAGCTAGAAGCATAAAAATAGAAAGGAAAGGTTACCTGAAAACCAAATGGAGAGTGAGGATGAGAAGCTTGAGAGCAGAGAAAGCATAAAAAAAGAAAAAAAAACAAGAAAGCTTTTATAGAATCCAAGTCATTTCCTTCATTAAAAACAAGTGAAGGGACATGTGGAGAGTGGAGAGTGGAGGAAATTACCTGCTTTCTCACACTTCTCACAGCTTTGCTTTTTTGGACAGTTTTCAAAGTCAGTACTCACTCAATATTAACACTTCCAATTGTTTTGCCTTGAGTAGTGAGTTGGACTGAGTCGACCCGCGGGCCCTGTAAAAGTTGACTGTTCATATTTGGTCAACAATTATTACACCTTCTTCCCTGTCTGCCTGAATCTTTTTTATTTCCCTCCTTTAAATAAATAAATAATGGCGCTATTATCAACTTGATTTACTGTATAAACCCATTTAGATGGTAAATATGAAAATATAAACAATAAAAAATTATTAGGATATGATAATAATAATGACACCAACTTTAGATAGCAGAAATAAATAAATAAATAATATGTATTATAATAAAGTTATGAGGTATACTTGGAAAATGTCATTTCAATTTGAGCATATACTTGAATTGGACGTGGTAACCAACTCGTTCATATTAAAATACAAATAATACGTGGATTGAGGTTGAAATTATTTAATTTAAACTTAGGCATCTCATGCTTATCATTGACGCAGGAGGACACCCACGTGGCCATGGGATCATTATTTGATTTTCTTTGTTTTTTTATGTGTAACTTAAAAATTTTTATTTATATCAATCGCTTCACTTTAATTGATTAGATAAATTAAAATAAAAAATTAAATAAATCAAAAATTATTGATTTCATTATAACTTATACTCAAACCATCACTTTGAATGACTCTTATTTTGGTCAAGCTTTTGTAATCAATTATTTGATAATTGATAAACCAAGAGTTTACTTCGAATCCAAGTCAATTTTTTATCATTAAACCACATTTTTCTTATTTTGTAAGATATATTATACAATTAATATCTTTCAATAGAAGAAATAAACTATATTTTCATTTTAATTATCTCTCTCTGTCTCTCTCTCTCTCTCTATATATATATACACGTACACACACACATACTAATTTTAGTTGATAGCATCAGATTTTTTGACTCTTTTCATCAATGTTAGTTGAAACTTTACTATCGGTAAATTGATATCCACTAGCTGTTCTTTCATTGACCACCTGAGAAGCAGTCACAATCAAGCAATGTCTCCTATTTGCAACATCCACGTGCTTGTGTGACTGAAAATTGATATATTTAAATCAATTTAATTATGAGTAAGAGTGACAATGCTAAAATGTTTGTGCATAGGTTTGATAAAAATTTTTTGGGGGTAAATAGTTTTTTATCTTCAATAAAAGACATAAGACATTTTTGTATTTTCAACCAATTATATATATATAAAAAAAAAATAGAAAGGTTTTTACTAACAAATTTATTAGATGGGTTGAAAAAATAAAATTTTTAAATTTGAAGAATGGAAAAAAATTGTTTCATCAAAGTTTGATGGGAAATAATTATTCAACTTTTATTAATTACCTTTAGCCATTAGGTTGGAACTCATCCATTCCACCATCTTTTGTGTATCAAGTCTTCTTGTGTGTGTTTGTATAAAGTTTGTGTGCTCACAAAACACAAAATTCAGGAGACTCTAAGAATGCAAAGAGAAAGTTTTTGATCTCTACTCAAAGATACATATGATATTATTACCATTCATCTATTCATTGTTACATTCTAATAACATAAGTCTCCTTATATAGGAGACATAATACAACAACATTTAATAACTTATTACAACCAACATACTTTTTTTTTATAATCCAAAAATAAAACGTGAATCATCACTCATTTTTACTTTAACATTGTACTAGTTAAAGATATCTTATATTTATGTGCCTAACCCCATAATAATTAAGTATTACATTGCCTAAATATTTTGGATAGGTGTTGATAAATCTCTAAGTAAACTCTTATGAGGTTAACACTCCTCTTTGAGAGTTTTCTTTAAGTTTTGCAAACATTTTTATGAGGAATACAAATTTGGATTTAAATAGAAATTTTGTTAGGATATTTGTAAATTGTTCCCCAAACCTACAATAGCTTGACTTCCTTATTCTTCTAAGTTTTTGTAATGACATGAAACTTGACATTTACATGTTTCGTTGGACTATGTTGCATTGGGTTTTCAGCAATTGCAATGATTGACTTTTTATCACACCATATCATAGTAAGATCACTTTGTTCCTACCTCAAATCCTTTAATACTTTTCAAAGCCTAATAACTTGATTTCTAGCAATAACAACTAAAATATATTAGTGTCAACTGTAGATTAAACAACCACATCCTATTTCCTTAAATTCCAAAAGTGAAAACATAACTGTAAGTGCTCTTATGGTCATCATACACCTCGCCCAATCATTGGCTATATATCCTACTAGCTTAGCTTCTCTTTTCTTCCTAAATCATATTATATAATTTGTTGTGCCCTTTATCTCAAGAACCTTTTTGCTGCTCTAAAATGAGATTAACATAGAGAAGTCATGAACCTTGATAAGAAACTTGTTGAGTACATTAAATTTGACCTTGCAACAATTAAACAAAATAAACTCTTGTTGAACTCTTATGTGTTGTGATGTGATGAAAAATTATATTCAATTGTCTGACTTGTTTTTGCATGAATTGATCTATGATAAAAAAGACAAAAAAAGTTTATTTTTATAAGTTTGGCCAAACACATGATCGTACTTCTTCCCGACGAGGTAACATGATCGTGTGTTACATACAAGGTGACACACAAGATCTAAAGTCGTATAAGTATTCGTGCAATAAAATAACATGATGCACGACCATGCAACTTTCAAACGCATGATCATGTGCCACGAAAGTGAAAATGCACTTCTAAGGTTCTCATGCAAGTCCAATCATGTAAAAGTCAAAAGTTAACATCTGGACACATGTTTGTGCAGAGAAGACACACGATCGTGCCAAGATCAAACTTTATTCGTGTGCGTCTCGTGAGGAGTATCGTGCTATAAATCTAAGTGGCATTTTGAAAATCTGAAACCTTGAAGATATGAAGATACACGATCATATGTGTGGAGTATATGTCTGTGTTAGATTAACATGATGCAAGGAAGTCGACCGTTGGACTACAATTAATGACAAGAGCATGATCATGCATCAGAAATGCACGACTGTATATCTACCCAAAATTTCTCCAACAGCTCTCAACAACTCTATAATGACTCTTTTCACTCCAACACCATAAAAGTAAACTGATTTGAAGAAAGAAGATGGAGAGAAACATGGCTTAAGCCAATATTTTTTTCCTTTTATATTTTTTTTCCACTTTTTCTCACTAAAATTAAGTTTATACCATTGAGAGAAACCTTAGAGCTTAATTTTGTATCTCTCTTATAAAAGCAATTTCAATCTTTGTAATTAATTTTCAAAACCTAAGGACACAATTCTATAAAATTAGTTGTTTGGTAAAATCCTATAAAATTATTGTAAATAGTGCAATCATTTGTATCAAAACTAGTGAAAAAACTGAAATATTTTGGATTAAAACTATTATATTTTCTGTATTTGAAGATAGTAGAGAAAAATCTTTAAGTGAGATTACTTGTAATAATACATATAAAAAGCTTATAGAGAAGTTTCAAATTACTATAAATTGGTTGAGCATATTTTCTCTTCCCGTATTTTTTTTATTTGTTTTTATATGCTTTATATTTGTTATTTTATTTATATATAACTTTGTTTATGGGTGAAAAATTTTAAGTTTGAAAAAAGTTTTTAAAAATCCTATTTACCCCTTCTAGGATTGGCTATTAAATGTGTTAGGGTTCTACAACTAATAATCAGTGCATCACTTTTCTTTTCTTGATCATCCTTGGATAATTTTTCATTTAGCATTGTAGAAGTGGCCACAAAATTTGCTTTGGTTTTAATAGGAATTTTTTAAGGGCATCCAAAGCTTACTATTTTAGGAAAAGAAAATATCAAAAGAATTTTGGTATATTTCCAATCCTATAAAGTATTCATCAACCTCAAGTTTGACATTTCAAATTGTAGGTGTGTCTCATTCTTAAGCTCTTGCACCAAAAGTAAACCTTTGCCTATAACTAATAAATCATTAACATATAAAGAGACTAGCAGTTGCTTTCTATCATCATAATATTTTACATGCAAAGTAGATTCTTTATGACTTTTTGGAATAAATGTGAACAATTTTGCTGTGCCAGACTCTTGATGCTTGTTTCAACTTATAGAATGTTTTATTCCATCTGTACATTTACTTTCTTCACTTACAATCTCAAAACACCCAGGCTGTTAAACAGTTGGATGTATGCAGACATGTCATATGTCATATTTGCATACCCAGGTTGTGAGCCTTGTTGTCTCAGGGATATGTATGCAGACAATAGCTCAATAATTCTACCAAGTCTTGACATGTCATAGTTGGTTAGTATATCACTATTTTTTTTATGTTGCTTCAAGTATGGCATTTTATTGTCATCTGTCAAAGTCCACTGCCCTTCGTAACCATTTAATACATCTAATATTTTGCTCAATCCAACGTTAACATTTTATCTTAAAGCGATGTTATATACATATATTTTTCGGTATTTATTCAGATATTCAGATGATATATTATCATGTTAATATTAATTTATTTTTAATTTAAAATTACTTAATTATGTATCTATTTTGGATTATTCAAATTCGAAGGTTCACGAATTTGCAAACCTTAACCTGATGACCCTTAGGCTTGATTGACTCGATGGGATCAGGCCGGGCTTATCTCAGCCCATTGACACCTTTAAATGTGGGGAAGAGGAGGGGTATTTCGGGGAAATCATAATTAAGTCCCGGTAAAACATCAGTGGAAATTATTACAAGGCAAAGTAGCGTGCGGGTAAGAAAACAAAGAAGAAATGATGGTAATGGGCCAGCTGACGTGGAACAAGACGAGTGGGTAAAGAAGGCACCCATAAGAGAGAGAGAACTAAATAAGAGAAAGAGAAGAGCTGTGGGTTTTTTCGGGTTTGGAGAGGAGAGGATAGGTGAGTCGGGTCAGCTAAGGCCTGAGTCGGGTCTGGCTCTGTTACTGGGGCATGGAAGAGCTGACCATGCTTAGGCAGCTCATCGGTCAGCTTCAAGAACTTCTCCAACTTTACGGTTCATTTCATCCTCAAAACAACGACAATCATCTTCCTCATTACCTCGATTTTCACTATTGTCAACAAGAACAAGACCACCACAACCTTAACAAGTATTTCTCTACCTCTTTCGCTTTATAGATCTCTATTAAATTTTCAATTTCTTTACTTTCACGAGTTGTCATAATTTTTTCATTAAATTTTCTTATTTTTGAAAAATAATTTCTGCTATTTTATTTGGCTATTTATGTTCAGCTGTTTGAGTGTTGTTAGTTAGGTAATTGTGTTGGAGAGTTTCAAGTTCTTTTTTTTTTTCCAGTGACGAGACTCATGTCATTCTTGTTTAGTGTGAATTAACTTAATTCAGTCACTTTTTCTCATTGTGTTTTACATTTGCTATGGATTGGTTACTGATTTTCTTTCTATTCATAAATTTATTTATTTTCACTAATGTATCTGCCTTTCTATTGAATTGTGGCAAAACTTTAAGTTGCTGGTGGTTACCTATTTTGAATTGTTCAATAGATGTATGATATTCTTTGCACGTTGTTATTATGGTAAATTGCAATTGACATCCCGTGTGCCCATTTTCTGTCAGGTTTTTGTTATGTTTTTGGACATAAAATTTCAGCTGTAACTATTAGCACCTAATTAAACATGTACACTGAGTCTAATCATCCTTAAAACAAAAAAGAGGAAGAGAATTAAAGGGATAAAGTATGAAAGAATGGAGGAGAAAATTACATATCAATAAGAATTTAGCTGCTCTGTCTTGGGTGCACCATAGGGCTGCTGTAATTTGTGAATTGAGTACAAATCCAGTGGGCCCCATCAAGCTCTAGTTTAGAACTGGATTATGTGAATACATGTCAAGAATGTCCCAATTTAGGTCTGTCTCTAAAATCCATTATAGTTTTATTGATACTTATCCATTTTGGTGATAAACACTAATTGCTTGTGGTAGGTCCGGTGTAGCTTATAGTCAATGAATTAAGACAAATTTTGTTACAAGATTCTTTCTCTGCCTTCTTATCCTTTGGTTTCCAATATATCTATCCATTTGTATTCATATTAGTCAAGATATAGAGTATGGTTGGTTTCCCCATTGAAATTTGGCATGTACATTTGACTATATATTATGCATACTCTCGCATTGTCATCATCCAACGGAATCTTATGAGGACCACCATGTTTCTCTATGCACATAGCTTCAAGATTGAAAATGTCCTTAGAAGTATCAGTATGTAGGCAGTCATGTAAACTATAAGTGCATATTACATGGGCCTTAATGATGGTTTTAAAGAAATATGAAGAGTTGGGTTGAATGATTTGACCTTTTTTTCCAACTCAAATTTCAAGAGGGTCATATCACCTTTGGTTTACATACTTGAGATTTCATATCCATGGCTTTTTTCTATTAAAAAGGCTGTAAGGTGCAGTATTAGTCACTAGTTTTTTAACTAAATACTTTTGTGGGCTATTTTAGCTAATAATTATTTTTGAGCATGAAATATAATGTTCAGACTTAGTTATTTGTATGACAGAAAATTTTGATTACAATTATGGATAATGTACTTGCTACTTTGTCACAACTAAGTGGAAAGTTTTCACACTCCTCTCGGGTACTTGTTAGCATTCTTTTTCTGTAACAATGCTATTAATGAATTGGCCTAAGTTCAAGATGATAAGGATTTACTTGATATAACATGTTTCAGAGTTACAACACCTTGTGTTTGTGCATCCACATAATCTAGTAATTCCAATTTCTGACATCTTGCTAACATTGAGATTAACTTCAAACATGCATATTTTACTCGAGTGAAATGCAGTCTGGGAGTGGTGGTTATTTTCCACCTGCATGGTTACTTAAAATGGCTTCTTCTGGGTGTGAGTTATGAGTATATTGCCACAATGTTCACCAAATTTCCAGGGGGAATTTTTATGAATGCAAGATTAATATTGTACTGTATTGAGTTTCCCTCTTGATCAAATTAAGTTTGAGCATTTATTCTTTTTAAGACTATGGTTTTAGTTCTAGACTTGGTCTCTTTTGTTCTTTTTATATGATACTTTTGCTTGACCTGAAGTTTTCATTAATAGAAAATGCCTGCCCTTAGTAATTTGCCCCGTTTTTAGAAGAATAGTTCAGGGTTGAATGGAATAGTTTAGGAATTAAAGGCGAAGGGTAATACTGAGATCCAGGTTATTAGCAGATGACTTAGTGGTATTGTTGGGGAAAATTTTTATTTAAAAAACTATGCACACTACTGGCACTGGCCTTTTTGAAAATCAATGCTGATTTTCAAACAGTGTTGTATATCCCAGTTGTGGGTACTTAGTGTACCGATTTCTTGCAATAAGCAGATTCCTCATGTTATGCTATGTCTGATATGAGCCTCTCACTCCTTGATGTGGCGTGAGAAACATTGATTTTCTTACCATTACTTTTTATGAATTTACTAGTGAGTTCTCAATACAATGTTTGTAAATTAATGTGTGTGATGGACTGCCCTATAGGAAGTATACCGGTTCATGTTCATTTCATAATTTGATTCCTAGACATCATTTAAGTGATGTGTAAATGTGTAGATTTTATCCTGGACTATGGGTTTACCATAATTCTCACTTAATATTGCAAATATTGCTTTTGAGTAAATATTCAGTCTTTCCTAAAATAATTCAAGACCGAGTAATTCTGTCGCAAATTTTGTGGTTTGCTTTGCTAAAGGAGGATTGTGAACCAAGTAGATCTACTGCTAGTGTTAATGACCAACATGGAGACTTGTAGACTTGGAAGACTTGATTTAATTATTAAACTTTTGACATGATGGATATAGCTAAATAACATATACACCTGGCCTTTAATGTTCAAAATCTGAATTGGGTAAATTTTAGCGTGTTTAATTGATGTTCCTACATGTTTGTGTGTTGTTTGACTCTACTGTTGTTGGTAGCTAGATGAGAAATAGTAATAACAGGACACTACCCTAATTGGGAATAGATGAATAACTTTCATTAGTGTTCATACAGATGGTGCTTCCCAAATATCGATGACAGTTCTGCAGATGATTATTGTCCTCTTGTGATGGCAGCTGGAAAATCTGGAAGTTGTAAGATGTTGGAAACGTTCAAACCACCGGCTACCAAGAAATCTCGAAAGGAGCAGAATCAAGAAAATTTACCTGGAACAACCAATGTATCTGACGTGATGGAACAAGAAATTTGGAAAGAGTTTCCGGAAGACCTTTTTGAAGCAGTCATTGCTAGGGTTCCTATTGATAAATTTTTTTGCTTCCGCTCAGTTTGCAAGAAATGGAATTCCTTGCTGGACTCTCAAAGTTTCTCTCAGCATTGTGCCCAGGTTCCACCAGCCCATCCCTGGTTTTACACCATCACTCATGAAAATCTGAATTCTGGAGCCATGTATAATCCTTCCCTGAAGAAATGGCACCATCCTACCATTTCCTCTCTACCCACAAAGATGATTATCTTGCCAGTTGCTTCGGCAGGGGGCCTAGTGTGTTTTCTTGACATTGGTCATAGGAACTTCTATGTATGCAACCCTCTCAATCGGTCTTTCAAAGAGTTGCCTTCTAGGTCAGTTGAGGTCTGGTCCCGTGTTGCTGTGGGAATGACTCTCAATGGAAATTCCACTAGCTGTGGCTACAAGATCTTATGGGTGGGATGTGATGGACAGTACGAAATTTATGACTCTATAAAAAACTCATGGACACGACCAGGAAGCATGCCTTCATATATGAAGCTCCCGATATCACTTAACTTTCAATCACAAGCAGTTTCACTTGATGATACACTTTATTTCATGCGATCAGATCCTGAAGGGATAGTGTCCTATGATATGATTACTGGTGTATGGAAGCAGTTCATAATCCCAGCTCCGCTTCATTTAAGTGATCACACACTTGCCGAGTGTGGGGGGCAGATCATGCTTGTGGGTTTGCTGACAAAAAATGCAGCCACATGCGTGTGCATATGGGAGTTGCAGAAGATGACTCTTTTGTGGAAGGAGGTTGACAGAATGCCAAACATATGGTGCTTGGACTTTTACGGGAAGCACGTTAGGATGACATGCCTGGGTAACAAAGGTTTGCTCATGCTGTCATTGCGATCAAGACAAATGAATCGACTAGTTATTTACAATGTCACAAACAGGGAATGGTTAAAGGTTCCCGGATGTGTGGTGCCCCATGGCAGAAAGAGGCAATGGATTGCTTGCGGTACTGCCTTTCATCCTTGCCTCACTGCAACTGCTTAGTTGAGCTTTTCTTTCTGTTTCTAGCAGCAATAGCATATCAGAGATGGGGTTTCTGTTTTTTTCATCTGGAATTTGTTTTATGCCTGTTTGGCTTCAAGCTTTTGCTGCTGGTTTATATTCACCCCAAATTCATTGGTTGTTATAATTAAGTAATCAGAAACTATGGGATTGGGGATGTATGGTGAGACGACCTTTCTTCTTTCCCTGTACAAACTTGGGATGAATAATAAATAAAATTGTTTGGCTTGTAATATTCACTACCTGAACATCCTTGGGGCAAGAAGAATATCTGTAGACATGTTTAAGATTGCTGACAAAAAATGATAGCATCATCAGTGAAAAATCGAATGGATTAAGGAAGTTCGTTTAGTTTTTATTCAGAATTCAATACACAGACAGGTCTGTAGAGGTACCATTTATTTTTCCTACACATTAAAGGCATAAATAAATGACAGACCATCTGCTGCTATTAGTTTATGCCATCCCTCCGCTTGTTGCTGTCCTGATGATCTGGAAAAGAGCTGTTGCAGAAAATAAACAACATTACATTTGGAAACCATATATGATCAAACCAAAAGTAATCATGGGGAACAACTTACATGATCCGATGACGACAAATACGAAGAACCCTAACAGAATAGGGCCAACAGGATAATCCTTGGCCTTCTTAGTGGTGGTTTCAGGCACAGCGCCTCTCTTCGTGATGTTCTTCTCAAATCTGTCCACCTTCCTAACAGCGAGACGCTTTGATGTTGTCTAAACATGCAAAACATAACACAATTCAATTCCAGTACAGAAAAAAATAAATTACAGTCAGAAAATACTAGGTCAATTACAGAACAATTACCTCCATTGCAAATAAGATTTCATTCCTAATTTTTGATTTTCTAAAAGAGACACTGATTCATAAGTACAAATTTATCAAATCGAAACAAAAATAATAGATCTAACGAATTTGCTGAAAACAGCTGTGTTTCATCACAAAATCATGACATCGAATTCGAATATCACGTGTGAAATCATCTCCATTTCAGAGCGCTAAAAAACTAGTTAAATCGTTATGGATCAATTAGCCAGAAGAACAAAGTTACGTACATACAGATCAGATCAAGAATCAGAGAGGAATGAACGAAAACAGATCAGCGGCGAATAATTACCATGATGAAAGGGCCGGGAACGGGTGTAGTAAGAAAGAAAGAATGAGAGAATTACAGGCGATTCCTACTCTTAACCCTTCCAGCTACTCAGCTCTTGCGACCAACTCCCGTTCTGTGTCTCGTGAAACTCATATTTCAATTGGTTAAAGCTCAATATTGATAGATAGCGTCACAGCCTTCATTGTGATTGGCTACACCATGCAATATGGGACACGCGTCATGAACATATTGGATGGTTTCGGGTTCCGGGTTGTCGCGGACACCCGGATACTATCCAAATTTGTGTTTACTTTTAAAGTTTTCAGTATACTTTTTTATATTATTATTATTTATTTTGGGCACAATTGAATTGACACGTGTGCCTCCAAAAATGTGCAATCACAAAATATGCAACTCCATTACAAGATTTAACATTCATCACCTGTTCCATGTCCAGCTCATCTCTTTTTGCGGGAAGCAAACTCAGCTGATTCTCTGACCGCAGTGATTACAATAGAAAAAGAATGGAGGGGATGCCTCAATGCTGACATAGAGCAATCTTTTGATAGGTTAACAGAGATTCAGTAATCAGATTTTGTAGCAGCTGCACGCAAGCAAAAATGCTGTATTCCGATCTTGCCTCTTGAAAGAGTTTTACAGTAATGTAATTTACTAATTCATAGACAGATGATTCGATCATAAACTAAGATGAATTCATGGTCTACAATGTTATAAGAGTACTCGATCTAGAATTATACTAGCAACATCAAAATCTATACAAACGAGGATGAAGAAGCATGCAATTTGGTAATATAAGAAGAGAAAATTGAACAGATAAAAGCAATGGGGAATGACAAATGGAGAGTTGGATCTTACTGACTGGTGGGCAAGCCATGAATTAACAGAAGTTCCGCCCGACAAAATGATGTTCTTCAAGGCATATGGGAGCTCTTGCTTTGGTACAAACAACCCTCACCTGACGAACAATTGGAAGGACTTCCATTTGGCATGAAAGACACTATTGATAGCTTCTGCCTTATAGCCACTTAAATTCTTCCATGAAGTTCACCAAAAAATGTATCTTCATGTTTATCAGCATGATGTCATGTAAACTTCAGTTCATTATTAAGCAGTTGTGGATGCTCCAAAATGATGATTCAGTTTCCAATGTAAGCAGTCAATGAATTATATTCATATCATACCCAAATAATCCAGAATTCAACTAACAGTCTCTTCATCAGCCTGCAATTTCCAACTTCTGCTAGTTTCTTCACTACCTTCTATAATTTTAATTTCCAAGTTTTCTTTGGAATTAGCAGTCTCTACTTCCCTAGCTTTTTCCAAATTCTTCACTGTCTCTTCATTTGTAGCTTTATCAGCATAATTCACAGCAGTAACTTCCTTAACTTTTTCCTCATCCTCCAAAGCCTGTTCTTCCTTAACATCGATTATCACCTGAAGAAGGTCCACTGGTGTAGCTGCTGGGTCCAGCTCCCTGCAACCCTTTGGCGCATTTGTAGCTTCTTGACCCGTAAGCAAGTATGAAGGGACATGATGAGAGAATCGAAACATCTCTTCCCTTGGAATTCTTCTGACTTCTCTAGGGTCCAGATGCTGATGAAACACTGCCTTAAAACCAGCAACCTTTATAAGTGGAGTAACGGTAACGCCACGTTCTTCATCATAGTCTTCAAGTACTTCCACCATGTCATACTTGTGCATAACTTCGTCAGCTGTCAGCTCATTCCAGTCTGCGGACCAGTTTCTGTAGAGAGCCCAGACATCCCCCTTCCTAGGAAATATACGAATGGCCCCACGCGGAGCTTTTGACCACTTGACCTTGTGTGAAAAGGAATTGAGTGCGTTACTTATCTCATATCTGCCTACTCTGAAATCCCCACATGTTTTGGAGAAACCAGAAGCCACCCAGTTTAGTGGGCCCAGCTCACTATTAGTTCTTGAATTAAGCCAACTGATCCGCATCCTAAATGGATTCAAAGAAATCACACTATGAATCATAGCGTAGTATCTTGGCATTCCATCATCACCATCATATGCAGCCCATACCTGGTTATCTCCAAATGACCTTTCTGTTCGGTCCTTGTCAAAATCATGGAAATCAGGATCTGGGACATTTATGGACAATGTTTGCACAGTTTCTGAATTTGCATTGGCAGAAGATCTTCTAGGGATTCCATTTTCTTCATCAACTGATTTGCGAATTTTGTTACGGTCATTTGTTTCGTCATTTGCAAAAGGTTTCTCTCCTTTTTCACTTCCATTGCCCTCATCTTTCACTGCAATTTTAGTGGCTGTATCAGACTTCCATTCATTTAGCTTTTTGCAAATTTCTGTCCTAGCCTTCTCCATCAGTAGATTTTGAATATCAAGCTGGGATACTTCCTTCATGTTTTTGGGCCTAGTGATTCCATTAACCCTAACTGTTTGACAATTACCCTGTTTAGATCCAGATAAATTAGCTGCATCAGCTCCTCCATTTCCCATACCCATTTGATTAGCAGCATTACTCCCATTGTTGCCAGCACAAAGGTCCTCCATGCCTCTTTTTCTCTTTGCACAACAGGATTGCCCAGGACGAGCATTGCTCATCCTTTTAGGGGCATTTTGCTTTCTCCGCAGGGCCTCCTCCCTTTTTGTGGATGCCAGAGCCTCTCCACGTTCTCTCCTCACTTTCTCATACGCCTGTTGAACCACACTAGCAGCCTGAGCAGCAGTTGAAGCACCACCTGTCCCAGAGAATGGACCCCACTGAAAATTTGTGTGGTTATGAGAATCAGGATTATTAAAACCCCCTCCTCTCACATTTGAGGATGCAGCATTTTTCCTTGCTATATTAGCAGTATTTTTACTACCTGCCTGATAATTTGAGCTCTGACGCTGCTGTGTAAAGTTCCATGGGGTTTTAGAACTGTTTGAAGGAGGTGGAGCTGTTTCTACTGCCAAAAATGGCTCGTGGCAATTAGGGCATAAGAGATTATGATTCAGATAAACCCTGAGATACTCATACTGCATTTTGCATTGATGGCACACAGTCCAGAAAGTATTAGGCTTAGACTTATGAGAGGAAGCAGGAGTTGAAGAATGACCTGTTTGAGCATTACTCTTTTGGGCTTTTGTACTAGGTTTTGTAAAATTGTAAAAACCATTTGCTCCAGCTGGTGCTGATGTAACCCCACTGGCAGTTGAAACCTTTCGAAACACCTTTCTATTCCTCTTACAATCATATGCCACTCTCTTAGCCTTATCAGACAACAAACTCCATGCTTCTGAAATGAGTTTAAATGCACCATCCGCTCCTACAGACTTATTCTTATCAGGATGAAGCATGAGAGCCAGCTTCCTATACTGTTTTCTAACTGTTTCATCATCAGCTTGTGGATTTACACCAAGTATTCCATACCAATCTGCCTCCCCATTTATTTCGTTCTGTGCAGAAATATATACATCCAGTGTTGCTAACATCTGAGGAAGACCCTCAAGCCCAGGATACAAATTATGGGCCTTCATAGCAAATTTCTGTGCTCCTGCAATATCCTTCACAGTGAACTTCTTCTCAGCAATCTCTTTTGCCCTGGTGGCCTCATCTTTATTGCACTCCATTAACCTTCCAATAAATTTTCACCTATTTTCTTGGTTTCTTCTTGATACAACAAGGCCACCCACAAAATTCAATGACTCCAATACCCAATTCTAACAATCCTGCCCCTCTTGATATCAAAACCTCACTTTACAGCAGGCAAATACATAAACAACAACAGTGAGGAAACTACTTGAAACAAATACTAAGAAGGGGCAAACAGTCACACACACACACACACACACACATGCCTCTTAAATTCGAAGAACAAGCTTTAACATAGAAATATATTAACTGCAATGACAAACAAGTCAAATACTCAATTCAGAAAGAAATTATTGAATCTTTAAAGAAATTACAAATAGAATCCAGTTCCAATTACAATTTCGTTCATTGAACGTAATTAAAATCACTGAGGTGGCAATTACACAGAAAAAAATATACAAAGAACTATGCCAGAGAATCAATATACAGAAAAATAAATGGAAATCAAAACTATGGATCTGGGTATATCAAGCTCCCAGCTTGGCTGAAACAATCACCCCTAAAAAACTATCCCATCAAAGATTCTAAAAAGCATGTTTAAAAGAACTCTATAATTAGTTATCAGTATATAATGAATATACAATTGAGAGATGAGCAAGGAGTAAAATTACCTGTACAAAAGCTTGGGTGATTGAGGGAAATTTGAATCACAGAGACACCATGGGCAAACCTCCAACACCAATTTTTTTTTTCTTTCATGCCCCTCTTTTCTTACTCAAATAAGAAAGAATCCCCCAAAACTGGACTTTTTGTCAAAACCCCATAACCTAGATAGCCTTTCTCAGTTAACAAATCTCACAAAGAATTTTAGAAATATATATAAAATTATAAATAAGGTAGGTATGGGCTATGTGTTCTATGGCAATTTCCCTATTTTTGTTAACACTAACTCCACGCTTTTAACTAGAAATAGCTTAGTTAGATCAAACCTAACAAGAGTTAGTATAGTTCAAACTCAAACTATATTTCCAAAAATTTATAAGTTTGAGCCATAAAACCCAAACTCTAGTTCAGTTCAATCATAAAAAATTATTATAAATAAACACCCACTCAATCACAATAATAAATATATATTATAAATATACACTCATTTTTTATAATTATTACAAGTTATAAATATATTTAACTATCAACCAATTATAATAAATTAATAAATATTAAAATTTACTTTATGTTTTCGATAAAATTATAATAATTACAACTTATAAATACATTTATATATTCATTAATTATAATTTATTAACAATATTAAAATTTATTTATGTTCTTAATAAATTCATATCAATTACAATTTATAAATATACTCGTTTATCCATTAATGATAATTTATTAATAAATATTAAAATCTTTTTTAAATATAATTTATAAATACAAAACCACCAATTCACCTAACCACACATTCATCCACCTATTATTATAAATACATACTAAAAATGTAAAAAGAAAGTTATTTTAGTTACCGTATTAGCGAAACCCAAGCCACTCTTTAATCTACAAGTTCAAACTTAAAACTCAATTAATTAGACTCGTTTCAAAATAAGTCGAATTAAATTTAAATTTGATTTGAATATAACTCTTAAATTTACAAAGAGTAAAAATCTAATTATCATTGATATATAAACTAATATGCAAAAATAAAGTTTTAACACATATATGAACCAAAGAAACAAATTTGTTATATTATTATATAATTATATTATTGTCTAAATAAATTTCATATTATTCATATATATACATACTATACTTTTTTTATTTTTTTCTAATTCTTTAAAAATAAAATATTTGTATTTTTCTATTAATTATCTTATATTTTTTAATTAAAAAATATAAGTTACTTGGGGCTAAAATAGGGTCCACATGAATAAGAGGCTACTAGGAGTAGGGAGTTTTGGGCCTCTACTATCTAAACCACACACAACTTAACTATAGTTAAGAATATTGCTAACCAATGTAAGAAGAATATTCTCTAATTTTATTCTTATTATTAAAGGGTCCATATGCTTTCACCATGGAGAATGCCTCCTTATTTAGATTGAATGGTCATCTTGAAATTTATACATCACTTCAACATCATGCATGTCAACCCCATGATGTACCTTATACATATCAAATGCAACAATACCAAACTACAAAATTATAATTGGTATTAGACCAAATTTGTAACTTAATAACTCTTTGGATGCTTCTTAATGCTGTATTTAGATTTTTTTTTTTTTTTTTTTTTGGCCACCAATCTCACCTTGATGATCTTTTTCTTTCAGTGTTTCAGAAGGGTTAGCTCCTCTATCTCTTTATCATTGTTAGTTTCTATATAATTGACGGAAAACTCATCAAATAAAACTTCATTTCTATTATCGACAACTTTATTTTGTTGAAGAGTCTTAAGTGTAGAAAATTATGTTCAATGACATAAAAATTGGAATTTTTAAATTTTTTTCCAATGATACTTCTAATACAAATGATTGTATCTCCTATTTAGTTTTGCAATTCTTTAATAAATGATATGAATGATTTAAATACATTGTTGTTAGGAATAAAACCCAAGTAAAATAAGAATCGTTATCGACAATTAAGGGTGTAGAAATTAAAATGTTATTTTTTGGTTTAAAACAAAAACGACTTTGTTTACCTTTTGCATATGCATAAAAAAAACATGATCTTTTTTCAAACAAGAACTAAATATTTTTTCAAAAGTTTTGTCATGACATGTAAACTAGCATATTCTATGTCATAACCACATATCTTCTTCTTTGATAGACATCATAAATAGGTCTTTTGATGCAATTTTATAAAAAACTATAATGTAAACATTTGAATGTGTATATCCTATGAATAAAATATCATTTAATTTGTGTATGAATCAACTACTTCACCATCGCAAAGATTGGAAAGTGATCTTTAACCTTTATCAGAAAGTTAGCTAATATTAAGTAACCAAAAAGACATTATTAATAATAAGGGATTTGTTATCCATTATGTCAAAGTCAATAATCTTCTCTTTCAAGTAGTCACCAAAATTTGTCTTGCCTCTATCTTTTTACTCTAAGATGATGAACAAACATATATTTCCTATCATATGTCTTGAGCATCCATTATCTAGATATCATTTTCTTGATTTTTTGCTCTTAACTTTAAGACACACCTATAAACAAAACATTTATTAATCTTTTGATACTTACAGGGTATTGGGTCCATGGGAGTTAGTTCTTAAGATCCCCGTAGAAATTTAAACATTTTAAATAGTGAATTGTCTACTGTTCCTATTAGGATATATTTGAATGTTATATCTATAATATGAACAATGTAAGCATTTTATATTTAGTGCATTTGGTTCTTTAGTGTCTCTCAAGGTTTTTTAAATGGATTTGTATTTTTATTGTATCCTAACTATTCTTTATTAAAACCACTTATTTGGGATGCAAAGAGATCAATTAGTCTTTTAATGTTTAATATGAACTTAACTAAGATTTCATTAGCACTAGTAAGTTTATTTTTAGTTATATTATGTTTCTCCTTTAGACTTATGATCTCTTTAACTAAAGCAATTCTCTCATTTACCTTAATTTCATAACTTTTTTTAGTCTATATGTTCATGCAAGAATTTTTCGTGTTCTTCCTTTAAACAAACTAATTGTTTCTTCAATAACATGTCTCTACCATGCATTTGATACTATTCATCTATCAATGCACTGAAAGTTTTTTGTAATTCTTTAAAAGAGTAAGATTTAAAATTACATACCTTATTGTTCATTTCCTCCAATGCCAAAAGGCAAATGTTGACTTTTTCTTCTTTCAAATTACTTTGATCACTAGATCCATCATTACCACTCCATGCTACGACAAGAACTTTCTTTTTATACTTCTTGTCATTTTATCTTCTTCGTTCATTTTGCTTGAGGATAATCTTGTTTCATGTGGTTAAACTTATTATATCCATAACAAATTATACTTGTTTTATTTTTATCGTTGTCCTCTCCAACTCTATAGTTCTAAAAAATTTCTTCCATTGCTTCTTTTACTTCTCAAAGGGAATTTATTTAATTTTCTAGTGAAAAGATTTACGTTTTCTTCATTTATAGAAGAACATCCTTCTTCCTCCTTTCCATATACTACTTTAAAAGTTGTCTTTCTTGTTTTGGTTCTATTTCTCTTTAGGTTTTTTTTTTTTTTTTTATTTCAAAACTTAAGAGATTACCTATTAATTCATCTATTTGCATTTTGTTTAAGTTATTTGATTCTTCAATTATCATTACCATCTTAAAACCATTTTAACAGGTTAATAGTTTCAAACTTTTTTTCTAATCATTTCAAATGATTTTTTAAATTTGAAACATTTTTATATATTTTTGTTATATTTTTATTCATCTTCATATTAAATAATTCATATCCTCTAAACATCTTTTCTTGACTCGCATGAAGATATACGGTTACATATTGTAGAATTCAAAGCATGAAACAAAATATTAATCACTTACTTTAAGTTTGAGTTTCTTTTCATCTCCTTCGTTTTTGGGTTATTTTTACTAGAATTTTAAGAAATGAAATTACTATCTTATATTATGAATCACAATTTGTAATCTAGAACCCATATGTGCAGTCTCATCTTTATCTTCTATTGAGTGTAGTTACCGTTACAAAACAATGGGCCTGTGGTTCTTGCTCAACTGCAACGCTGTAAAACTGGTGATCTCGGGGGGACAGTTTTGTATTTGGTGGATGACACCAGGCCTTGCTGCCAACGGAGCTTAGCCCATTGGTTAACACCCATTCTTGATTTTCTTTCACCTGGGCTTTTGAGAGCTCATTGAAAACTATAGACACCCACGCTCTTTGGTGTGAATTTCAATCTGACAGCTAGCTTGATTGAATGTAGAAATGGGATTCCAACATATGGTCTTTACCATGAAGACCGTCCCCATTGTTTGTGGCACTACCTTATAGTGAATTCAAATGTTAATTTTTTTGAAAAATTTGATTTTGCAGAAAGAATTTGAACTGTGAATCAGAGATCCTGTGTTGGAGTTTTTGAGGTAGTTTGACATTTTCAATTCTAGTTAACACTAGTGGAGATTCCTTTTTGCATGCGTCAGTATTTGATGAGGGCCCTCTTCTCTTTTGCGGATCGGGATTTTCTTAAAATTTTTATCATTAAAATGGTTTTTTTTTCACATTTTTACAAAGGGCAAAGACAATATTATTGAGGTTTCCCATATCCAGTTTGTTAACTAAATCATCTTTATATGATGACAGGTTTCTGTCGAGAGTTGATTATTTAAGTTTTTCTGGACTCAGATGTGTGCATGTGCATGTGCATGTTTTTATATATGTTGAATCTGAAGGTCAACCTGCAGAAAGTTTTCTTGGCTTTTATTCAGCGTTGCTGTTTAGGATGAATATATGAATATCTTTCTGAGATGTTTGTTGGGGTCTTGACTAACTGGCATTTCAATTATTTTCAGCTTTTATGTATTTTGATTGTAACCCTTTGGCGCTTTACTTTAGGACCCAGATTTCTAACAGTTGAGACTTGTACTTGGCAGAGAAAAAGGTTAGATGAAATGAAATGGCTTATCCCAGTTCTAATCTCTTGCATATTAAATGTTAGGCCTGTGTTTGAGGTCAATTACTGTGAACTGCCCCAAATGGGCTTCCATTCCAGAAACTTGAACTCCGGAAGCTAATTATATATGTACTGCATATGTGGCCCCTCAATGAGTATGACTTGACAAATTTACCTAGTCCTCTGGAGATCAATAATGGTGAATTGATAATGGAAAGCTTTGGTTGGAAGCCGATAAAAAGTAGCTCTCATTGTTTTGCTTACAGACCAAATAAAAAAAGGACCCATTTGGTAGGTACACTTCCTTTTACACAAAGCACATTGAACTCCATGGAAGCCCTTGAGCCCCCAGGCTGCTGATTTCATCTTTCACTACGCTGCTTTATTTCATTTTGCTTGATGATTGAAACAACCATTTGCCTAGCATGCGGTTGGAGGACCCATTTGTTCCAAGTTGAAACTTGCCAAAAGGCCTTTTTCCTGACGATGATGGATTCTTTTAATTTAATTATACCTTCTAAAGTTGGAACTCACAAAATTGCTGGAGTTTGAGTTGGAGTTGAGTAATTGTGCGCCCAGTCAGCTTTTAAAGAAACTCCGTTTGAGTGGGAAAGCGTGCTGCATTATCCAATTTTAAAGTTCTCAATTATTCTCCTCTCTTTCGAACACAGCTGCTTTTCTGGGTATATGGAATGGAACCCTAAATTCGAATCTGGTTCTCCTATAAAGTCTTCATGCCCCATGCATGCGGGGAAGACAAACGAGGAGCTGATCTTCGGACATCATTAAATTCGCTTCAATTCATGTCTTTGCAATTTCTTAATCGTAAAGCAACAGCTGTTTATACCCCCACCTAACGACCAAACATATTTATTTTGTCTTTTTAAATTCCAAAAAAAAACACGCAGGTTCAAGGCTTGGCTGCCTATTGCAGCAATAATACAACTCTCACCGACTCCATGTCCCGCTTACATATGCAGTTGCGCGTTCTTGACGTCAAACATTTCATTTTAGGCCAAAGAATTTAATCTCCTCCCAAATTTTTTTTAGATCATAAAATTTTACCATTTAATTTTTCAAAACTCTTATATATATATATATATATATATATATATATATATATATATTATAACAACAATTAAATTCAATAGTTAGCTATTGAAAATAAGAAATAATTTTATCTTTTTAAATAACAAAAATTTTGAAAATAGAAACTAATAAAATAGGTTTTAAAAAAATAATAAAATATTAAATTAATATTAAAATAAAATAAAATTTTAAAGTAAATGATTTGAAAAAAAAAAGAGGTTATTGATAACAATAATTGTAAAAAATACTGAATCAGCCAGTGATAATTACATCTAACTATTCCATTTTTAGTGAAAGAGTTAAATCTAATCATTTGTATTATTAATGATAATTAAAAATGATCAATTTTGTTCTTAACGACTGTTTTCAATCACCATTGATAAATAAAATAATTAGATCTAATCATCTTATAAATCATATGATTTTTTTAACCACCTAATCGGTTTTTGATAACTATTATCGTTAGTGATGACGACCGTTTCTTTCGAATTTTTTAATTTAAATTTTCATATTTTTATAATTTATTGTATTATTGTGTTTAATATTATTTTATATTTTTATTATAATTTTATTTTAATTAAAAATATTTTAATTGTTTTATAAAAATATTGATAAAATTAAACAAAACATATTTAATAAATAAATATTTAAATTTTAAACAAAATTGATAATAAGATTAATCATTTAAAAAACCGTGGGATGAATTAAATCCTTTGACGTTTATTTTACATTTACACGATTGTTCTGGATCTAGCACCTGTCTGTCTCTGGGTAATTTCTTCGGTAAAATAGGAGCTTGTCAGGTTATGTCCCATACTGCATTGAATGGACACGACACAGTAGTCCAAAAACGAAACAGAGACCGCGGGAGCCCGGCTTTGACCACGTGGGGGAAATATGCTATTTACTTCATTAGAACCCCACATGTGACACGTATCACATCACAGCCATTGCGGTTTCGAAACGTTGGAAGAAATTATTGGGTACAGGCGGTGAATTGGCGCGCCGACGTTGGACGTCGCTATCAGAAGAGCTCGAACAGAGACAGTACCACTCTGTGACATGCCTTGATTAAAGAAAGCGTCCTTGGACGCATGCCATTACTTTATCCTCTTAATTACCATTTTGCCACTACTGAACTGTATTGTTATCTGCTGCCTCCTCCAACACTAGCCACACACTCACCCACAAGCCCCTCTAATTATGATAAATGAACGAGTAAACCCTACTTTCTTGTCTTAAAGCAATTTCCTCCTGGTTGTCTCCTATCGCCTAAACAAATTGTTAAGGCTAAAAAAGATGCCCATTGCCCGCCTGTTACCCGTTCAACGTTTGAGATTAGTGGGGTTTCTTTGAGTTTATATTATAAGCTGAGGTATCAAACAATACAAAAATCATTATTATTATTATTATTATTTTACCTAAAGAAGAAACATCTCTTATTTAATGGTAAGATATTTAATTATTTAAAATTAATTAAATAATTTTTTTAAATAATAAAAATAAATTTAATTCTTTTTTTTTGGTAAACATATTTCATCTAATTATTATATGTATTTAATAAGCATTCACGTATTTCTAATGTATTGCATTATTTGATACAAAATCTCTTCTATACATAAAATTTGTGCGAACTTAGGAATTTGTGTTTACGTTTCATAGATTGGGATTAATTTTGTTTGACCAAAATTACAAAAATGCTATTGTGTATATATATATAACCAATTTAGCACCCAAACGTGTTGCCAAAACGTAACAATTTTTTAAAAACATTTTTGGATATTTGATGCAAATTTTGATCAGCTTTTGGTGATGAAAATGAGTGAAAAAATTATTAAAACGATCCTTATCATGTTTCTAATGTTTTAATGTGAAAATTTATGATATTTGATGTAGATTTAGAGTGTATAGAATATACATTTTTTCAGTTATGATTTGTAAAATTGTGATTGACTTTATACTGTTATAGATGAAAATTTAGGTTGGAATGATATTTAAAAATGTATATAATGTTTCGTTGATGAATTGTAGCAAAAAAATGTAGTGTTTTATTGATTTTTGATACCACGTCTTAAAATTATATTATTTTAATTATTTTTTTAAAGCGTTTATTATGTAATTTTTAAAATTTTTTTTATAACAATTTATTTTAACTGAGATTAAAAATGACAGGTGAAACATGACGATAGTATAATAAGGTTTTTGAGGTGTGAGAAAGATTACTATAAGGTATAATTATCTTATTTTAAAAAGTGTATCATATGATAAATGATAAAGAAGATTATGAAAGACTTTTTAGAAGAATAATAGATGACGTTCAAAAAGACATGTTTTAAACATTTGTTATAAGCTAATAAACTTAACATAGTTTTGGTATTTTCAATGATGTTGAAAGCGACAATAACAAAAAATCTTAACAAAAAATTATAATTTAAATTAATGAGATTAATATGCCTTTCATGAGCTTGAGATTCAATCATGAAAAAAAAAAAAAAAAACAAAAAATGCAGCCGCATTTAGATAATATTCAAGATTCAGACATCAAAACCAGATATCTCTGGGTTGAGTTTTAGATTCTAAAACAACAAGGCATAGTAACACCTCGGAAGGTTCCTGTCGAATTTGAAGGGGGCAATTTGGGAAAAAGAGGAAGGAGCGAAAAAGTAAAGATGTGTAGAGATGAAATATTGAGATCATGCAAGGGTACTTTTGTCAATAAAAAGTATAGCCACACACACAAGGGAGTTAACGACCTTAGCGTGTGGAACTTGTCTACTGGGATTGGATGGACCGGGACGTGAATACGAAGTTGATAAAAAAGCAATCACTTCTGCTGAGTGGGAACTATGCCTTTTCTGCCCTTTATTTTATTTTATTTAAATTAAAATAATACTTTATCCTACTTATTATTATTAGTATTTTGGTTGGATGGTGTGGGATAAAGATAATGGCCTGACCCAATCGACAATTTCACCACCGTATTGTATTCTGCTCATCTTTGTTTCGCAGATTCTGTTTCTTTCATTTTTGTCTCCATGAATGACTTCTTTTAGTGTTCTCTCTCAGGTTCCTAATGGGTTGCCTTGTTTACTTTATGCATCAATATTGTATAAAAGAGCCTATTATACATTTAAAAGATTTGATCTTTTTGAAAAATTGAAAAATTAATATCCGATTCCATTTTTTTCAGGAAAAAAAACAAAAGAATAATAGTCTGACAAATATTTAATCTGATTCGAATACTTATTTACGAAATAAATCAAATCCGTCGTTGATTTAAGATATTAATAAAGTGAATACTTAATCTGTGCAATACTAAAGACCGATATATTGCTCTTGATGTCCTATAAACCTTAAAATATATGAAGTTTTATATTTGATTTTTTGTTTAAGATGATATAGACTCCACTTAGATTGATTTAGTCTAGAGTACAAGTATTGTATTTAAAAGATGCACAGTAAAATATTGGGTTCGGCTCAATCAATTTAATAAAAAGAGTAAAAATCCAAATATGCCAAATCACTGTTGACATGATCTTCTGTGTCCTAAGTCTTTTTGTTTCGTTATTTTTATGTTTTTCATATGATATTTAGATGGGATAATTCCATGAAATTATCTAAATGCTTTTACAAGTTAGAGGTATCGTACGAGACAATCTCTATTTTCCTTTGATAAAATTTTTAGAATTACCATTAAATTGAATCAGAAGTGAATAACTTGCCTCCTCTCTCTGAAACAGGGGTGTTTTTGGTATTGTTCATGTTTGAAGCAATTTTATCTTCTTCATATTATTATGGAGTCAATAATTTTGTATGAGTGACTACCGAACTCAATCACCCGCCGGTACTCTTTAGTTTTCAGTTGCGGTCTATCTTGTAAAGATACTCAAATGGGATCAGTGATCCATTTCTAGGTTTCGTCATAAACCTGATTGGTTACTGAACTCAAGAGGTGTTTGTTGGTTTAACTATTGCTGGGTCAAAACTTAATAACAAAAACAACAGCTCCCACACGTTTCATTTTCGTAATGTTTGATTTCGGGCATTTAACTAATCCTATAAACTAGATATTCTCGTCAGATTCTTGGTTGCTATGAGGGTTGAGTTGGGTTTCTGATTTGATTACTAAATTTCGAATTTTTTGTTGTTCTCAGCTTTGGTTGGTAGCTGAACAGGGTAAAATCAAATTCTTGTTTAGAATTAGAAACTTCCGGGCGATTCTTTATTTCCTTTTATCTTGGTCTTCTTTTTGGTTCTTCTCTGTAGCATTCTTCAGTTTGGAGTTCGGTGAGATTTAGTTTATTTTATTCATTTCTCTCTTTCTCTTGTTCGAACTTTGGATTTTGTTTATGTTGGGTTTTACTAGACAGCCTCTGCTGATTAGACACTGGGCTCTCTCTCGTCGACTAATGCATTTCTAGCTGGAACTTAACAGTAACTTAGACCCACTTCCACTTTGTTACTGTTTCAAGTTACCTGGAGTTGACTGGTTACCTTTTCTTTTTTTTTTTTTTTTTTGTTTCTTGCTTGGATGAGTTTGCTTCATGGATTTTGAGTTTTGTCTAAAGGCGGGGGCACTCACTTCGGATGCTATGTTGCTGGGTTGTTTCTGTGGTTTCCATGAACTGGTTGATGCATGGTTGAATTGAATATACTGAGACTGGTTTACTTGGTGATGGTCGTAAGATGTGGTTAGAATGCTGGGATAGGATCTTGGGGAAGAGTTGGAAGATCCACAATCTTTATTACCAGTCTATTGGGTCCAAAAAAGTTAGAATAATACGGTGGAGAAGGGTATTAGGGGCATGGTTGGTTTTTTGGACCTTGACATCTATGTGGGTCTTTTGGTACATGAACGGACAAACTACTGAAAGGAGGAAAGAAGCTCTCGCTAGTATGTGTGATGAGAGGGCTAGGATGTTACAGGATCAGTTTAATGTGAGCATGCATCATGTTCAGGCTATGTCCATATTGATCTCCACGTTCCACCATGGCAAGAATCCATCTGCTATTGATCAGGTTATTTAATCTCCTTCTTTAACTTTACCCACTTAATATACTAAAAATCTTTCTAGTCATTAAGTCTTAACTTGTTGTCCTCAGTTTTCCTTGTTGTGATGGTGTTTGTGGCAAAAAAATTCAGTCAAGAATGCTAATTTTGCCTTGTATATTTTAATTCACTGACTGCAAGAATTACTTTCTTCTTGAACTCCTTGGTTTGGATCTGTTGGGGGTACTGTGATGCAAATACTTCTAATTCTATGATATTTCTTTTTATCATTTATTTTTTTATTTCATAATGTTAAATTAAGTAATTTTTATGGGGTTTCTTTGGAGAATGTTAATTTGGTGAGCAGGTTAAATCTTAAACCAGATCTGAATTCTTTTGTCTTTGAAGTTTGATCACTAGCATCATTCAACTAACCATACTAACTTTAAGAACATATAGAGGACTTTTGCAAGGTACACTGAAAGAACTGCTTTTGAGAGGCCTCTCACAAGTGGCGTGGCTTATGCTGTAAGGGTGCTCCACTCTGAAAGGGAACAATTCGAAAAGCTGCAAGGCTGGACCATTAAGAGGATGGATGCACTTGAACACAATCCAGTTCACAAGGATGACTATACCCCTGAATCTTTGGAGCCATCCCCAATTCAAGAAGAATATGCTCCTGTTATCTTTGCACAGGATACCATTTCTCATGTGGTTTCTCTTGATATGCTTTCAGGAAAAGTAAGTTTATTTTCTATGTTCTCAATGTTTATTCTGGTATTTTCTCGGTTATGGTGATAGAATTAACCATAAAATGCAACATTGTTGTTATAGCTTCTAAATTGGTCTTTTGTTGGCCTTAATTTTTTATTGGAAAGTTCATTTTCTACAATTATAAGTACCATACCAGTGATTAATTGAAGAAGTTTGATGTTCCGTATTCTATCCTGAGTTGTAAAGTTTCGATAACTTTTGTGCTTACAGGAGGATCGTGACAATGTGTTGCTAGCAAGAGAATCAGGAAAAGGAGTTTTAACTGCTCCTTTCAGGTTACTCAAATCAAACCATCTTGGAGTTATTTTGACATTTGCCATCTACAAGAGGGATCTCCCCTCAAATGCAACCCCAGATGAAAAGATTGAAGCTACTGATGGGTATGGTTTCTATCACAAACTTAAAACTGATTGAGAAAATTTTGATATGATTTCGTTACTTGGTGGTCCTTGATAATGAAATTAGTAGAAAAACAGATTCATTCACATTGCTTCCATATAGTAGAATATAAATGCATACAAAATGAAAAAAAAAAAGTTATTAAAAAATAATAAATAGACTTCATATCTTGGGACTGATACTAGCTGAACTTAGCTTGTAGAGATCAATGATCTAGAAGAAACGAAATAATGTGAATTGATACACTTCTACTGCAGTAATAATGACTGTCTTTCTAATCTGCATTTGAAAATTTAAAAAAGAGTTGTTGGATGAAGAATGCCAAGGAGTTTCTCAAATGTTTTCTACCACTTCCAAGCAGGTATCTTGGTGGTGTCTTTGACATTGAATCACTTGTGGAGAAATTACTTCAACAGCTTGCAAGCAAACAAACCATCTTAGTCAATGTATATGACACTACCAGTCTGTCTCACCCAATTAGCATGTATGGTTCAAATGTATCAAATGATGAGCTGGAGCATGTTAGCTCCCTTAATTTTGGAGATCCCCATAGAAAGCATGAGATGCGTTGCAGGTAGTCAATTGATATCTCTTTGAATATTTTGGGTTTTGCGTCTGTTAGATTGAGGCTTCCATGTTCAGTTAAGATTTTTTTGCACTTGCACATAAAGTTTCTGTAAAGATGTATCTTCTATCCAAAAGGATCTTAATCTCCCAGTGCCACTTAATTCTGTTGGTAGAGGAGATGAAAAGTAGTTGAAACAGGTGAATGACCTGAGTTTTGGGCGTAATGCAGATTCAATCAGAAAGCACCGTGGCCATGGCTAGCAATAACAACTTCTGTTGCCATCATTGTGATTGCATCTCTTGTTGGACAAATATTCTATGCAACTGTCAGTCGAATTGTCAAAGTTGAAGAAGATTATAAAGAGATGATGGAACTCAAAAAAAAGGCTGAGGCAGCTGATGTTGCAAAGTCACAGGTGCCTGATACTTGTAATTCAAACTATTATGCTTGTTTTAAGTTTCATCTCTCATGTTGGTTTGGTTCTGAACATACTTAAACCTTCTGTAGTTCCTTGCTACTGTTTCTCATGAGATTAGAACCCCAATGAATGGTGTTCTAGGTGAGTCGCGGCTGTCCTTTCTCTTATATATCTATGCAAGTTCGAATCAACATAATATTGTTTAAAAAATTAATTAATCTTTTGAAGGTCAGAGAACCATGAAAGCATAATTTTATTGCTATTTCAGGAATGTTGGATATGCTTATGGACACAGAGTTAGATGGAACTCAACAAGATTACGTCAGAACAGCCCAAGACAGTGGAAGAACTCTCGTTTCTCTTATAAATCAGGTTTTGGATCAAGCAAAGGTTGAATCTGGTAAGCTTGAGCTTGAGGAAGTGAGTTTTGATCTGCGGGCAATTCTGGATGATGTATTATCTCTCTTTTCTGGGAAGTCTCAAGAGAAAGGAGTAGAGTTAGAGGTATGTGTCTCTATTATTATTAATGTTTGAAACTTTTTTGTGGGGTCTAATTTAAGAACATATGAAATTTGCATAAATTTTTTTGTGGGCGAGTGCAGTTGGCAGTTTATATCTCTGATCGAGTTCCTAAAATCCTAGTTGGTGATCCAGTGAGGTTTCGACAGATAATCAGTAATCTCATGGGGAATTCGATCAAAGTAAGTATGCAGTCAGTGCTCAGTTGATTTTGGGTTATGTTGATTTTAAACAATTAGATTACACATTGTGAAGATGTGGGGTGAAAACAGGCCCTATGATGTGAGTTTATTATTTCCATACTAGGTTGGAAGTTTATTACTTTTTGAGGGAGAAATAGTGACCCTATGACAGAGCATGAATTAAAAAAAATGAAATTCTCTAGGAGTTGTGGCATGAATTTTGCTACTGGCATTTATTGAGCTTTATATCGCATTCATCTATGTCTAAAGTCAATATAAATGTGCTTATTTAAGGATCTGTTGTATTTTTTTTTCATGAATAGTGATGAAATGATAAATTTATTATTATGCAGTTCACAAAGGCAGGACACATCTTTGTAACTGTCCATCTTGTTGAGGAGGTGATGGACTCTAAAGAAGTTGGGTCTATATCATCATCAAGGAACACCTTGAGTGGCTATCCTGTTGCAGATAGATGCCGCAGCTGGGAAGGATTTAGGGCTTCCAATCAAGATGGATCCACTTGTTCTTTCAAATCATCATCTTCTGATTTTGTCAGTCTAATTGTGTCAGTTGAAGATACAGGAGAAGGAATCCCTCTGGAATCCCAGTCTCGTATTTTCACCCCTTTTATGCAGGTCGGTCCATCAATTTCTCGATTACATGGAGGAACAGGAATTGGGCTTAGCATAAGCAAGTATTTGGTTAGCTGCATGAATGGGGAGATCGGATTTGTTAGTGTTCCAGAAATTGGGTCAACTTTTACATTTACTGCTGTTTTATGCAATGGTTCCTCCAATCCAAATGAGCAACTGGGCCAGCAAATGAATGGCCAGTCTAACTCTGTGACCTCAGAACTTAAAGGCATGAGAGCATTGCTTGTGGACCACAGACCTGTACGGGCCAAAGTGTCAAGATACCATATACAACGCATTGGAATTCATGTTGAAGTAGTTTCTGATTTGAAAGAAGGTATATCTTGCTTAGGCGGTGGGAATATGGTTATCAACATGGTCCTTGTTGAACAAGAAGTTTGGGAGAGGGATGCAAGTATTTCAACCCTCTTTTCTAATTACCTGAGAAAATTTGATCATGGGACTCCAAAATTGTTCCTTCTGGCTAAACATACCAGCTCTTCTAGAATGAACACCACAATTTCTGGCGTTTGTGGCTCAACTGTAATCATGAAGCCTCTAAGGGCCAGCAAGGTTGCTGCAGATCTTCAACGAGCCATGGGTATTGGGAATAAGGCCAATCCCAATCCAACTGTGTCTCTCCGTAATCTTCTTCTTGGGAGAAAAATTTTAGTCGTGGATGACAACAGGGTGAATCTTAGAGTAGCAGCTGGTGCTTTGAAAAAGTATGGGGCTGATGTGGAATGTGCAGATTGTGGAATAAAAGCAACGAATATGCTTAAGCCACCTCACCCCTTTCATGCCTGCTTCATGGATATCCAGATGCCTGGAATGGATGGGTATTAGATGCTTCCTTGCTTTGAGACCTTTTATTTAAATAATTCTTGCTTGAAAATAAGTTTCTGAAACCTCACAGAAAATGACATTTAAATCGTCATTTATGGTTTAAGCCTCTTACTGTTGACTGAATAGAAGTTTTTCGGCTTTTGTGATGACAACTTATTATAGCCCACTAGATATAAATCTCCTTAGTCTGCAAGTTAATTCTGATCTAATCCACTTCTAAAAAAGCTGTTTATTTCCTTGCCTCCCAGGTTTCAAGCTACAAGGATTATCAGAGAGGAGGAATACCTATACAATAATTCTATTCATCATGATGACAATGTTTCAAAATGGCATGTACCCATTTTGGCCATGACTGCAGATGTTATCCAAGCAACATACGAGGAATGCCTAAAGTGTGGGATGGATGGATATGTTTCAAAACCATTTGAAGCTGAACAGTTATATCAGGAAGTTTCACGTGTTTGTCCCATTTGTTTGAGCTAGGAATAAACAGAGGGGATTTCTGTTGAAGGCATAAGGATAACATTAGCACAAGGCACCTGTTCACCTGGATGCTTTAATGGCTTAAATGTGGTCAGAGTTCTTTCCAAGAGTGAGTTCTCCATTGACCTATCATCTAATTTATTATTCTCCTGTTGAAAGCACCATATCTTACGAATTTGATACACAGCTTCACAACCTCCATTGATTTCTTGTAATGCCTGCTTGACATTTCTCCGGGAAAATATGGTTTGTGGCAGACAGTGTATATAGAAGCCATGTTTGACCTGAAGTGGGATTGAGTTTTTATTGATTGGTCAACAGCAAGATAACAAAAGCAGTTTAGTTTCTTCAAAAAGTTGATCTTATCTTCAGACCCTTCTTTAGTTATTGTAATATGAAATTGCTGTGCAAAGTTGAAACTCTCAGATAGGACATTAGGTTCTCTCCCCTGAAAATGTATGGTAGGGACTGATTCAGTTGAAAGAACTAAGGAAGGCTTCTTGTCATCAACCAAGGGGCGAATGCGTCATGTACATTATCAAGACATAATAAAGATGATTATTTTGTAATTATAGTCTCTGTTGATATCATATGAATGTTGCAAGTTTTAACATTGCCAAGAGCCTGGTGTACTAGGTGTAATTCTCCTTTATTGGGACTCTTTTTTACTACTACTCTCAACAAGGTAATAGGTTTGAAATCCCAATCGAAATTTCTTTTGATCTCAATCTCCTCTCCCTATCGTAAACTTCTCTTTCCTTTCCTTCCAAATCCCCACAGCAACCCAACCTCTCTGTTAATCAGAAGCCGTTTATGCCTTCTTTGATTCCTCGTTTCCATCTTCCTACATTGTTGTCAATCTTTTCTGGTTGCTTTAGTGAATTGAATGCATTCTTTCTGAGTCCTTGTCAACCTTTTATTCCCACATGTGTGTCTACCTCGTTGCTTTCCTTCTATTTTTCATCCTTCAAATCGAGAAATTTGATGTTCATGTTGAAATTTCCGGTGCAGCGAATCTCAGTTGTTCATCCAATCTTTGACGCTTCTGAGCTTTGGAATGTGAAATGTTGCAGATGAAAGAGACAAAACGTATTTATGAACATTTTTTATACACCATAAAATCTTTACGATATAAATATAATTTAGGTGAATTATTTATTTAAACTTTTTATTAATTTTACAAAATATTTTTTTGTAAACCGATAAAATGGTACATGGTAAGATATATGTTAACGAATAATTAAATTATATATTTATAAAAAAAAAAAGGAGAAAGAAAAATACTGCTGGTGAAATAATACGGAGTTGGCTCAACGGCAGAGAGACGGTACACACCATCCGATCAAATACGTATTGACTCTTGATCTTTTCATTTTCGAATCTCAGCCCTTGATCTATATATAAACCCAATATACCCTTTCACTTGTCCGTTCTCTTGGCCTCTGCCTTCAACAGAAACGGGTTAAAGAAAATCTCCAGACTCTTCTTTCTCTCGCGTCAGTCTGAAGCTAAAGCTAACCAAACGAGCGGCGTACGGTTTTTGACCGGATGGATCCAGACGCAGTGGCGAAGGCTTTTGTTGAACACTACTACACTACATTCGATGCGAATCGTGCGGGCCTCGCCAACCTTTACCAGGAAGGTTCGATGTTGACTTTTGAAGGTCAAAAAATCCAAGGCTCACCTAACATCGTCGCCAAACTCACTAGCCTTCCGTTCCAGCAGTGCCAGCACTCCATCACCACCGTCGATTGCCAGCCATCCGGTCCCGCCGGAGGCATGCTTGTTTTCGTTTCTGGTAATCTCCAGCTCGCCGGTGAACAGCACGCTCTTAAGTTCAGTCAGGTCCGTACTTACACTTTCTATTTTTATTTTCATTTTAATTATGATTTCAGTTGGTTCTGATCTTTGCAACTTGTTTGGTTTTTGCTCTTTGTTGATCAGTTACGGATTGATACGAGATTGTTGGTTCTGTGGTTTAAGCGATGCCTCTAATTTTTAATATGGTCTTCCGCTGTTTCTTTGCTAGATCTAGGGCTTCTTATTTCTGATGCTTTCCTCTAATGAATGAAACGCTTCTATTATATATTTTAATGTCATTTTGATGTATATAGCCATTAAATCTAACCATTTTATATATTTTTTAAAATCTTTTATTGTATTTACATTGCATGATATTTGGCATGCTCACAGAATCACTCTATTGACATAAAAATGATGTGCTTGTTTAGTTTTTTATTTTTATTTTTTTAAATTTAATTTGTATGAATAATTGTTTATACTACTGACTACTAAACACGATTGCATGTTTAAACGCAGTATAGCATAGGCTTATTTCAGTTGCAAGTTCTAGATCAGTGGTTATCAGCTGTTCTTTCTCATCGCATTTTATGTGAATGATTTAAAAGATTATGGTATTTAGATGGAAAGCATTGTGTATTAATTAGAGTCACTGAGGTCTTCAATGGACGTGATTGAGACTTAATATGATTGGGATTGCATTTTACTTACAGTATCAAATTTATCTGGGGCTTTAGAAGTTTTACTCTATTTACCTCATTATGATAATAGTCTATTTAGTTGTGATCAGAAGTATTGTTAAGTTTCTTCATTACTTTCTATCTAAGGTACCATTTTGAATATTGACTTTGTTTTTCTTTACTGATGTTTTTATATTCCTGAACTTATGTTACATGAAGAAGAATTTTTTATATGAAATGTTAGGCCTCTAAATAGCTTTTATTTTTTGAATATTAACTTTATTTTTCTTTACTGATATTTATATACCTGAACTTATGTTATATGAAGAGGGATTTTAATAATGAAATGCTAGGCCTCTAAATAGCTTTTATTGCTTATAATTTGGATGTTCGTTCATCCATATTGTATTTTGGTGCTTCTTTCTCTCTTCTTCCTCGCCTATGTATGGGTGCAGTTAAATCTCTTATTTACTTTAAGCTGTTTATTAGTAATGTTTGTTGCCTAAGAAAGAGACATTTTAAGTCATTGCATGTTCTCATTTAAGTGGATGTGTTGTGTGTTCATTTACATGATTTGTGGTTGTTTGTTCCATGGTACTTTTTGGCCTTTGACAACCATCTTTGGTTCATTTTAATATAAGATACTAGAGTCTTCAAGCTAGACCATTAGATTTGTCTGTTGAGCCTTAAGTAATGTGGAGTTAGTTCAGTTGTCTAGTGCAATTTTCGGTATCCTGTAGATATTTTTTGCCAGTTCATTGTTCCTATGCAATGCTACCAGCTAACTGACCATACTTATTTTGTGATCAAATGGGAATGGGATATTCTCTATAATTGATAATTGGTTTAATATCATTTATTTGACACCTCCCAAACTATGCGTCATTATTATAGAAGAATTTTAGTACAATAACACTATCTGCACTTGTATGTTAACCGGCTTTTCCTCTGGCTGTTATATTTAATTTCAAGAGTATCTTTGTTTGTCTATTTGAGAATTAATGCAGTTTTTTAAGACCTGCTGGAAAAATTTTTTCCTTCTCTTTTTAATTTGTTATATGCTTGTTCCTGACGATGATGTTGCGGTGCTTTCTGCTCCCAGATGTTCCATTTGATTCCAACACCTCAAGGAAGCTTTTATGTGTTGAATGACATATTCAGGTTGAACTATGCATGAAGAGTAGCTGATTTGAAGGGGAAATATGGCCTTAAGGATTGAAACAAGTTTGCTTTAATTTTATTCAATCGGAACGTTAAATGAAAACTGGGTTTTGTGTTGGTTGGTTATGTTAATTGTTTCCTTGTGCCTTTTTCTGTAAACCTCTATGGAGAGGCTTCTTTGTTGTGATGGTTGAGTTGGTGAAAGATGCTTTCTTGTCAACTGAGTATTGAAGGCTGAAGGCTTTCTAGTTGATTTTAGTGGCTGTTCTCAAATACGGTGACCTAGAATGAATCACAAAATCTGCAATTGTTTAATTGCTTTCTTCTTGTATGTCAGCATTCGCATATTAATATTTTTACTCTTTTCTTTGATAATGGCAATTGGTGCTCAAAACAGAATATGAATCTGCAAAGTAAACCAGTTTGATATTCGATCTGCCCTTTATTAACTGATGAATTGGTGACCGATTCTGAAAATATGGTTAGTTCTAAGAATTTTCCTGAAGAATGTGAATCCTGGTTTTTCTCATTCTCGCATTTTATATTTGATTACCACACTGGTTTATGTTCTGCTATCTTTTAAACCAGCGAACACACACCAAGCAGATAAGATAGTCGTGATGGTAGAAGTCAAACTTTTCTTGGCTTTGCAGACAATTACCAAAAGGCAAAACGTTTAAGTGACTCCACACATCCAACTGGAAGTAACGGTTTAAATATCTGCATTACAGGACTGCAATTGGACATGAAGTTAGGCTATGTCGGATCCCGCCAAGCCTATTCAGCGAGGCCTTCTGTGACAAGCCATGGTCCGTCAAGCAGTGGCTATGTTGGCCAAATCTGAGAGGTCGATCTCTGTGGTTGAGCAAGCTAACCTATCATATGATATTTTTTTAATTTTTTAATTAATAATTTATATTAATTTTTAAATTAAATGAAATAATACCACTTCCTCTGAAGTTTCATTGAAAATATCTTATCTATGGTAGAAGAAAAAGTATGGTTATATATGAAAAAAATTAAATTAATTAATTATACATTAAAAAAAAAAAAAGAAGATAAACCAACTGATAAAATTTACAAATATCAACCTCCATTTATACTCTTTTAGTCATCTTCAACATCTAGATTCAAAAAGTTTTCATAAATATATTCAGCTACCCAATCTTACAATTTGAAATCTACAACCACCCAATCATTTATACACATAATAATTTCAATTACATCTGAGTGTAAATTTGGTTTTCTGTTATCTAAAACATATCTATTTATACTATAAATTTATTCTAATACTATAATAGATATCAAAGATATTAGTAAATCATATCTCATGACGAAAGATATAAGAAAAAAATTTTTATGTGCTTTTTATTATGTTAAAATAATAAACTTTTATTTTCAATCAAAATCTCAGAAAATTATTAATATTGATATAATTAGAAAATTCACTAAATTTGAAGCTTCAACCTACTAATTTCTTATCGTTCTTGTCTTTAGACTAGCCACTCAAACTTACTCATGGTTCTAAACTATGTCAAATATTTTTTTATTTAAGTTCATAAATTGTATACATTTCAAGCAAAAATTCTATAACATCATCTACTCTAAAAGCTAAAGTTTCTAACAAAATTTCGCTTATAATTCCTAACAAAATTTGAAATTCTAATAATTTAGACCTAAAATTTAATATAGTAGTTACAGCAAATAATAAAACTGTATTTTTCTAATATTTAGAATTTTTATTTCATTTATTTTACAATATGTCTATATACATTATGATATCTATAGCCTTTAAAAATAAAATTTCATCATACAATATAAAATCAAACAAGTTGTAAAAAAGCGAACTCATTAGATTTTGTAAGGATTCTTACATATTCATTAAAGCATTGTTAATTTCTCATCATTCATTCCAATAAAATATGCTCATCGTAAAATAAAAGGTTGATAAGAAACAACAATATATTTGGTTATATAATTTTACATTACTTGTGGGTTGTGTATGGAGTTCGACATTTCTTCTATGGTGGAACCTGATGGATTATTTGAAGAAGAGAAAAACAATTTGATGTTACCCTTTCAAATGTTGGTAGTATTTTTCTACAATATTCAATCATATGCCAATGTTTAGGGCCCTCAAACTCGCATACCATTAAACATTAATCATAGTGTTTGCATACTGCACGTCAAATCGATTTACTAATTACATTTTCTTTAATTTGATATAAATACTCCACACTATTGATTTTTGGCTGCTGCTGCCTTTTTTCCGAGGGTGGTGCTCCATTCACACACTCTTCTTCATTGAAATATTGACTTCTTCATTCTCAAAATAATAAAAAAAATTATATTCATTTGAAAAATTGAAAATTGATTGTAAAAGTTGAAGACTTGAGTTGATATAGAAAAACTGAGACAGAGAGTTGAAAGAGTGGTGAATGAATGACGTGTGAGATGTTAATTTATAGAACATTCAATAAAAAAAAAAATAAATAAATAAAAATTGTTATGTAATCGTTGGGTGGGTCTCCTTACTGTAAAAAAATATTTATTTTTGAGGTTATATTAATTAGATCTTAAGGTATTCACTATAATCCATGAAGTTTACAGATTTGATATATGCATCTATGATAATATAATGAATCAAGTAACACCATGCTTGACAAATCCTTTTCTCTTCTTCGTGCTAAACGCAGCATCTATGTTTCAATCTTTTTTCACCATTTAGAAATACATCCAATGAATTCCCGTGAAGGAGCTCCTGCAATTTGAGAGAAGTGGAAGAACTTCAAACACTGGGCTCGGACAACAAACAATTTTGGGGAAGGGGAGGAGGGGGAGGGGGATGGGGAGAGGGAGAGGGAGAGGGAGGGGGATTTCGATAGTAATATATGTAAAGGTTGAGTGACTATTACTTTCACGTTTATCTTTTTTATATGTATAATAATTTTTATGTCTTTTCAGCAATCGTCACTCACAGTTTTTCCGACTTTTAATACTTAATTAACCCGATGAGCTAAATCTTTAAAGGCAAAAGTCGGAATATTTAAAATAGGTGGCGTGAGAAGTTGGTTTCCTCCTACCTAATTTTGGAACAGATCACGATTTAGATTGTGCCATCAGCGAAACATTTAAGGAAGCTCAAGGCAAAGACGGTGCCACGTTGCAATTGCGCTCTGCCATCTGTCCAAAAAGTACCCATCGAACGTGACATGCTAACTAGAATAAGATTTCTTGTTGATCCTCCCTCCATTTATTCTTTGCTTCCTTCTCTCAAACTACAGTCGACATGTTATTCTCTTCTTCCTTCGTCTTTAAGAGAAGGCTACGAGTGATTGTACTCAGAACAAGAGGAAGCTTAGCTGCTGACTAGAGATGGCAGATTGGGGACCCGTGGTGATTGCCGTGGTGCTGTTTGTGCTGTTGAGTCCAGGATTGTTGCTCCAGTTACCAGGGAAGCACAGAGTGGTTGAGTTTGGGAACATGCAGACAAGTGGGCTATCCATTCTTGTTCATACTATCATCTTCCTCGGCCTCATCACTATCTTTCTCATCGCCATAGGTGTCCACATCTACACCGGATGATCACAGCTGCAATATTTGGATCCACCCGCTGGTATAGTTACTTCCAGTACTTTCTATATATTTGTTTCAGGGGTTTGATTGGGAAATAAATGTCTGTGAATTTCAAATATATACTGAGGTGTAACAGCCCGAATTTTACGAATGAAGGGAGGAGACTCCTTTTTTAAATTTGTACAAAATAAAAATGTATGGAACTTAACAGAAATTGAATGTAAGAAAGAAATGGGAACGAGCCTCCCATTCTTCTGGAGAGTAGGACATCATTGTACATTAATATTATAAAATCGTCCTATGACAAAGAAGGCATATCCACATGTTCGGGTAATGGATGGAAAAACAGTTATCCACAATTCCAGCGTCACCAATGCTTCCAGAAACCTAATTGGATTCTTCTCCTCTGTATGTTGCTAGATGCAGGCACTATTCACAAGAGTATTTGCGCTGCTAAATTTGCCCTACATATTTCAACTATTCTTCTGCATCGCCTTCTCTCTTCACAAAAGCTTCCATGCTGCAGCAAGCGGAAATTGTTGAAACAAACATATGGACTATAAAATTTAAGTTTTTTGCATGACAGAGGACATAACTGCAATAAGATAGCACCCCAATCTGAAGGGATTGGTGACAGATTCACAACACATTCCTACAACCCAACATCATACACAATTGCATACAGGAAATATCATTCCGCAATCCTAGAAGTACTGGATTGGTTGCAATAAAAAAATCAGTATTGAATCCACATTGTGCTCATTCTTTGGGTAAATGTAATTATATCATGGCTGGTAAGCATTTGGGTTACCATAGAGTTAAAGCCAATGTGCACCAGTGTGAACATCCACTTCTGCTAGCCTAGTTCAGCCTTGGCCTGGCCCTCAACTATAGCAAGGGTAGGCTGGATAGCATGGATTGTAACACTATAAACTAGGCACTAATAGCATTATATCATTCTCTGTTAGTTTCGATGTGACTACATAAATGAAACTTAGCCGCTCCTAATAAAAAAATCCCTTCTAATTATGGCTGTGGTTCTAAACAAAATGGACTTTGAGTTGTATACAGAGCTTGAACAAAAAAATCAAATTCACCTAAACCAGTCAAGCTCAAGAATGATGAACCATATCATTCATGACTGACTTATTCCACTACTTGTCTCCAAAATTTAGAATGTGAAGTGAGATCAACCAACCAACAACTTGGCATATCTTAAAGAACTTAGGAAACCTGCAGGCTATAACAATCTTGAATAAGCCAAAAATTACATTAAAAAACCATTTTTGCAGATTGCGTGGGTAGCCAATTACCTACAAAAATCCACATATTTCCCAGATATATAATGAATATTTCCTAACTATATCTAATCTTTTGAAATGACTTCAAATCACTGCATACAAACCAATAGCCAGCAAGAATGACAAAGGAAATCAGGATATAATGGAAGTAAGGGCCCAACATAATGGAAAGTTAAGTAAGTAGGAATAAGCGACAAAACTTGTCATTGTGAAAGATTTCTTATAAATACCTAAAACCTGAAAAACATACTGTCCACAGCAAGGTTCATAGATTCTGACACAGCCAAAGATAAGACTCGCTTACAAGAAACCGATTGGTTCAATCTTCTTGTCTCATTAGGTAGCAAACCAGATTTCCTATTTTCCTTTTCTCATGGTGGACAAATGGGCTCAAGCCTTTTTTTTCCCTTGTATCATACGGTCTACGGTTTCATCAGTAACAATAACCAAGATGAACATGTTGAGCCTGTAACCTCCAAAATCATGAGACTATTACTTTGTACATGGAAAGATATTTTACACTGAAGCCATGTGGAAAATATGTTCTGTATCAAGTTTAGAGATCTGCTTAAACACAATTGGCTGGCGGCTGTTCATAACAGGAAAAAAATAGAATTTAGAAGTCTTCATACGTTCGATAGTTAAAATTTAATCATTTTTCCCTAAAAAAATTACCTTCTATGATTCTCAAATGTCTTACATCTTCATAAAATTATATTCAATCAACAAATAACCATGGAAGGTATTAACTTATTCTATCAATAATATGTCAAAACATTAACATCCATTATGTTCATCAACATATCTAACTAAATCAGAGTGAAAAATTTTCCAACTATTGAACAAATTGCTAAATGGCAAGTTAAGTTATATTCATAAGAAATATGTTCCTCTGTAGATATCAACAAACCCAATTTGGAACAAAAAGTTCGAAACAACAAACAAACCCCCCGATTGGCAAAATTTTCTTATATAAAACAAAGCGTACCAGGGATATCCTTTCTGGGCGAAGAAGGTGGGCCCATAGCGTAACAAAATATCGATTTACCCAAAACTGATATTGCAGAAACAATCCCAGCTACATAAAACACCATAACCAATCCAAGAACCCAAGGCATCAACATGAACCCAATAAAGAACGTCACGGATCCACACAACATCAAAGCCAACGAAATCCCCAGCATCAACGACGCGAATCCTACCGGAGTGATCTGCGACGACGACCTCCTCGTCGACGACACAACCGCTGTCGATGATTGATCGGAGTAACGCATCGGCGACGGCGGTGATCGCAGGATGTTCAACACCAGAGCTGATAGCTCATAAAAGACTCTAGACTGATTATCTTGTTGCAGGTGTTGCTGTTGTCTTCTCATCATTTTTTTTTTTCCTCAAGAATATACGAATTGGACAGAAAATTTTTAACCTAATCCAAGAAAATTAGGGAGAATAAAAATTGCTAAAAACGTGGCAGACGGATAAACTTGACAACAATTATCTAAAACGGTGTGTGATTGGAGAAGAATTTAACTTATGTTACACCTAGAAGGTTTTGACAAGCAGAAGTTTGTTTGGTTCTCAGGAAATTCTTCGAGAAAGTGACGATACGGTGCAGTTTCTTCACAAACTAATTCATCGAACAATATTATTTTGTAATTATTGATATCGGAATTTGCTTTTTGTCTTGAACAAGCAGAAGCAATCAAAACAAAAATGAATAAATTAAAAAAGCCCAAGGGTTGAGGTAGAGACGCGTTGTTAATTAGCGTGCGGGGGACGCTCTCAGGATTAGAGTGACTGTGGGGCCGGCTGACGTGGGGCCTTATCTTCTTCAAAATTGAATGACCTCAAATTATAGTTGTATCCGTGTATAATTAGGGACATTATTACCTGACTTTCAGGAACCGATAAGAATTATATAATTTTATTATAGTTAAAAGGTCTTTAATTATCCATTATTTATAAAAACTATGACGTAATAACCATAATATATAAATTAATATTCTTTTAAGGCCAAACACTTACTTTTGCCCAAGATTTCTCTGAATGGTAATTTTTTACTTAAAAATTGTAAAAAATTAAATATTTATTCATTAATTAATTTTTATCTCATTTTATTAATATTTAAGATGAAATAATTAAAACACTTTCAACTAAAAATATAATAATATTATATTAAAATAATAATAATAAAATTAAAATTTTTTAAAAAATTATAAAAAATTAAAAATTAAATTAAAAAAGGTCACCATTATCATAAAAATAACTAAGTGATTGAAAATGGTCATCTGAATCGATTGACAGTCAAATCTGGTTGCCTCAGTCATTGAGACAATCAAATCCACTTATCAAATCAAATCAGGTGATTATTTTTTATCACTTAATTAAGTTTATAATAGCTACTGTTACAAACGACGCTGCTAGTGGCAGTAGCCCTTTTTTTAATTTAATTTGTTATTTAAAAATTTTTTATTAATTTTTTAACATGTCTATTATTATTTTATATTTTAATTATTTTTATAAAAATAATTTTATAAATTTTAATTTTTAAAATATTTTATTTAAAAAAACAAAAACATCTCTTTAACAAGTTAAATTTAACAGTTAATATTTAAATTTAATTGTAAATTTTAGTCAACGAGTAAGGAGTTTATTTTAAATTTTTTAAAATTTTTGGATAAATCTACTGGTTAGGAAAACCTTGGGTGGCAATAAGTCGTTTTAACTCTTTTTAATGTACATATCTTTATTATATCTTATAATTTTTTTTAGCTATTAAGGCCATTCTCACAACAAAATATACATCTATAAAAAAACTTGAATGCTTTATCTATCGTTTTAGCAAAGATGATTTCACTGATTTGCTTTTACATTGTGCGTAATTTAGCAGATGGTCTTTATTTTGTGCTCCTTCAAAATAGAGACTACACCTGTAAGATTATAATGACAACTTGGTTTTCAATCTAGAAGGCATGCAAGGCAACAGTCCATGTCCATGTCCATGCATATAGTTAATGGCCTGATGGGTATGCAGAATTAAGCAAATAGAATAGATTGTCAAACCTTGAATACACGCACATGACATATATTACTTTCAGTTAGTTTTTGCTACGTGGTTCAAAGAGTACTTAGAATATAAATCCATCAGTGTTTCTGATTCTCCAAACAAACTAATTACAAAGAGAAAATCTTCCAGTCTTAATTATGAGTTCTTAAATAAATGGATTGCATGCATGCTATGGATGACATACATGCTCTCATGGCAGCCATTCTGGCATGTAGTTATTCAAACTGGGGCCTGCACTCACCGCTGTTATTTGTTCTTGTTGATATGATCTGCAATGACCAACGAATTCATATAAGAAAATACGCACACACACACACACACACACACACACTCAATTATTCAAATGAGCTCTTCTCAGGTTTAAGCATCAGCTTTCAACAATGAGCTATATATGGGTGGCTTACTGCATCTGTAATATGACCATGACATGCAAAATTGTGCAACTAATTTTCAGAATATTCTGTCTGTGCTAGCTCAGAGGGTAAACATGTATGCAATAGCTTGAAACTTAAAAAAATTATAGCAGGTTTATTAATATTTACCCGATTTGCAATGTGGGCTCGCACTCAAGGGGATGGAAGAAGGTATCCGCATGAGGTTGAGCAGGTTGGCGGCCATAACCCATTTCTTCTGCACTTGGATTCAACTGGAGCACTGAGCTTACTGGGTATCCTTCCATCAACTGCAAAGTAGCATTCAACATGTCATACATCATCATCATCTTTTACTGGTTGTTAGACTAAAGTGTTTTGTCAGTTAATTACTTAAATAATGTAGCTTAATATTCTCATTTGGTTCCTTCACTAGCATGCATGAAATGTTTCATTTTCCTGCCGGAACATGGCAAGAGCAACGGTAAACTTCAAAGTGAAAGCCCAAATTTTAGATGCAAAACTGCTCTCAGAAACCATGTCGATAAATATTGGAGTAACTGAATAGTGCACATGGCAGAAAAGAAATCTATTTATCTACTTATAGGTGAGATCATAACGTACCCTTTGTTTCAGGGTCTTATTTGTTTCGCTGAGCACCTGCTCCTGCAATTATAAAAGTTGGGAATCGGTGAGTTTAAACAAAGTCAATACTGATAACCACGAAAGATCAAGATTTCCGCATAGTACCTTATGTTGTAATTCCATGAGCTGGTCCAGCATATATTGAGTCTGTAGAAGTACAATATGAAACTGATTTAGCTAGGGATGTTTTAAGTACAGTACCATTTAGACGTATTTGTTGTGTTTCATCTCCATCGACCTTATATGCAGTTCCCTAATCAGGATGTCATTCAAATGCTGATAAAAAACAAAAAACATACCCGATATTTGCATTGCTTTTCCGTCTAAACAAAAGTGAAACTCATGCTTATTACCAAATAGAGAAACTTGTAAAGTTAACTACTATTAGAACTTCTTCAAAAATGGCTCTCAGAATGGTGTTCACAAATTTACCTTCCAAGCCAATTAAGCAAAAATATTCTGTTAACCAATTTCAATAGACATGAATAAGGGTAAGCATTTAGTTACTTAAAAATTATACAAGAAGAACTCATGGGATTCAACTTTCAAATATTAGCATCTAACGAAGCGTATCATAAATACGCAGCTAAATTTACAGTCTAAAAAATTATAAGACAGCGTTAAGATAGGTGAACTGTTGAGGTAAAGTATGTACCCGCGTGGATCTAATCTGTTTCAAAGACGTGTCAAGCTGCTTTTCAAGTGATTCAAGCTCTTTGCTGCTTAAAGGGCCAAGTTCTTCGCCAAGGAGGTTCCTACAAGCACAATAATTCGGTTTAAATAAATTCGATAAGATTGTTAAAATGTGATGCAATTTGAAGACACGTGGCAAGCCAAATTGAATATCCGATCCTTCTAATTTTTGGAGGATTGACCGGTTTCTCCACCCGATTAGCAATATGACCACCGGAAGTAAATTAATTTTTTAATTGGTTGTCACCGCCTATAAACACAATAAAAAGGTTGTTCATTCTTTTTATGATTACATACAAAAAAATATTTGTAATTTTAAAATATTAAAAAGAGTAATCAAGCTCCAGTACTCCACTTAAGGGAATAGAAAATTTTATTTTTACAGATTTTTTAATTTTACTTTTCTAGAAAAAATATTTAAATTAAAGAAGACATTATATGATTTGAAACAAATTCCAAGAGCTTAGTGTAATAGAATCGATAAATGCTTTATCAATTAAAGATTTTAAGAGAAACAAAAGTGAACCGATTTTTCGTATCAAGTCTCACGATAACAACATTTTCATTGCCTTTTTTTTATGTGGATGATCTTATCTACACAAATAATAAATGAGAAGATGATGGAAGGGTTTAAAGAAGACATGATGTCGACATTCAAAATCATGAATTTAAACTTAATACATTACTTTCTTCGTAATGAAATAATTCAAAAAAAGTATTAGATGTTCATCTCACAAAGGAAATACACTTAGAATCTACTCAGAGAATCCAAGATGAATGAGTGTAAGCCACTAGCAATTCCATTGTTTAATAATAAAAAAATTCAAAAAAAAGATGGTTATAAGAAAACAAATGCTCCCCACTATAGAAGTCTTATTAGGTGTCTGCTCTAATTGACTACCACTCGGCCAAATACTATATATACAATAAGTTTTTTTTTGTCAAAGTTCATACAAAATTTCACTCAAATTCACTATAGAGCTACGAAAAATTTTTTATGATACTTGTAAGGTACAAAAGATTACAACATTTGGTTTAATCTTGGGGTAATTATGAACTAATTGACTATATTGATAGTGATTAGATAGAATCAACAAATGACATGAAGATACTTCTGATTATGCATTTACATTGGGCTTGGAAATATTTTCATGAGCTGTCTAAGAAACAAGAAAATGTAGCTTAATCATCCATGAAAGCAGAATATTTAGCTATTGCAAAAACAATAAACCAAACTATTTGGCTCCAAAGAATACTTGAATAGATGTCAGAAACTTAGCACTAAACAACAAGGATTCTATGCAATAGTAAGTCAACAATGCGATGGCCAATAATCTAGTTCATTTTCATACAAAATATATAACAATTAAGTATCATTTTTTTAGGAAAACCAAAACCAATAAAAAAATAATACTTTTGTAGAACAAAAGAGTAATTGGTGGACATCTTATCTGGAACGTTACTATGAGATAAATTTGAATTTATCAAAAAATTGATTGGAGTTACAAGATCAAAGAGGAGCATTAAAATGTGATGCATATTGAAGGCACATGGCAAGCCAAATTGAAGAATCCGATGTGTCTAATTTTTTGAAGATAGAAGAAATTAACCTTAGGGACAACCAAACCAATTTTTTAATGGTTTGTGTTGAATTGTATAAAACTAAATTAGGAATAGACCAAATGTATTAGGATTAGAATATGTAAAATAAGAAATGACTTTATTTCATTTCCAATTGTATAAGATTGTAACACTATATATAGATGTAATTTATTTACTATATAAGAATCATAATTAACTCAAAAAAAGTCATATGACATCAAAGCTTAAATCTTAAATTTTTCCCTAAATTTTGAAACTCTAATTTCTTTTTGACAACTATTTTTGAAAAACTCTAATCAAAGCCATCCTAGTATCACATCAAAAATAAGATCACACTAGATTGACTGACTTTCTCTCACTTGCCAGACTTTGTAAGTATATTGTTATTCATTATTGCACGTACCTTCATGTGCCACCTATTTTTTTTTGACAATGTCTTATTTGATCTTTATCTTTGATGCACGTGACATCTTATCATCAATACTAATAGTCTCAGACATCATCGACAAATACTCTTCTTGAGTTTCGTCGTCATCTATTGTCATATTTGTTGTCATTATCACTAAAAAAGTGATTCTCATGAAATTTTTATTCTCATTTAGATTCCAATCTTCTCTAAGCGAACTAAAACACTTTTCAAACTTGTTTGATCCTTATTGGTTCTGATTTCTCTTAAATTCATGATTCTACTATGTCATTTGAATGATTCAACTCGAAATCAAGACAAACTCAACCATCTTTGACACTCACTAGTGTTGATTATGATTATGTAGAATATCTCAACTATCAGGAAAACAAGCAATCCTCTTCTTTAATTGCTTCTATTGCTCACTTGGATAATTTAGTTGCATGCCTTAGTCTTCTTCTCTAGGGCCTTAGGTCTTTGATTTTGATGCTTCTAATCATATTTTTGATAACTCTTATTTGCTTTTTTATTTTACTAATTCTACATCAATACCCTTAGTTGTTCTAGTTGATAGATCCAAAATAAATGCTAAAACAATGAGTTGTGCCTTTCCACTTCCCTCTTTACCTTTAGACTCTGTACCTTATATTTTCCATCATCCTTTTAACTTGGTGTCTGTCAAAAAACTTGTACGCTTTCTAAATTGCTTTATCATGTTTGATAATAACTCAATTGTTATACAAGGCCAAAACACAGGACAAATGATTGGTATACGACATGAGTTATTGGGTTTCTATTACCTCAATTTACCCTTTGCTCTTAAAGCTTACACTATCTTTGAGTCTCCAACTCTTTTACATAATTATTTGAGTCATTTCAGTTTATTGAAACTTCAACAGATGATCCCAAATCTATCTAATTTAACATCTTTGAGTCCTTACTTATATTTGGCTGTATGTGTTTTGTTTATGTTTATTCCTCTGGTTAGGATAAACTATCTACCAAGTCTACTAACTATATTTTCTTGGGTTACTCATGTTTTAAAAAAGGGTATAAGTGTTACTCTCTCACAATACACTGATATTTCATATATGCTGATGTTACATTTTTATTTCTTCCTTGTGTTTCTAATATAGAGTAATTTTATAATTGAGGTCTTTCTCATTCATTATATTGCTTCTCTTCCTAACCAATGTCCTAAGTTTGGACTTATATTATAGTATTTTCCACCTACAAAAAGGTATTCTCTTCCTATAGTCGATGTTTTTATTCCTTTTATAAGTATTGACACTTTTTCTAATGATGATCCCGAGTCTCCTGTTAATGCACTTCCTACTCCAGATTCTTCACCTACCATAATTCTACCTTAGGATGATCAATTCTCCATTATTATTTGTAACAGTATACAATCCACTTACAATTTTCATCCAATTTATAATTTTTTAGTTGTCATCAATTATATACTTATTATGCTTTTATATCCATAATTTCTTTAGTTTTTGTTCCTTTCTGTATTGATGAGGCATTATATGATCCCAAGTAGTGTTAAACAATGGTTTAAAAAATGATTGCTTTGCATAATAATACTTGGAAGTAGTTTCATTGCCTTCAGGCCAATTATCTTTTAGTTATCATTGGATTTATATTGTTAAAGTTCGTGAGAATCAATTAAAGACACGTTTGATTGTAAAAAGGTACATTGATGTTTATGGGTTGGATTATTATGACACATTTTTCTTGTAACTAAAATGTCTTTCATTCGCTTGTTTTTATCTATGGATACTATTAGACAATGACCTTTGTACCAATTGGATATCAAAAATGCATTCTTTCATGGTGAACTTCAAAAAGAGATCTATATGGAATAATCGTCTAGCTTTATTGCTCAAACGAAGTCTAAATTGATATGTAAACTTCATTACTCTTTGTATGACTAAAAACAGTCTCCTCATGCTTGATTGGACGCTTCAGTATTGTCATTCAATAGTTTGGTATGATTTGGTGTATGTCTGATTATTTAGTTTTTTATAGACATATATCATTAGAGTAATGCATCTAGCTTTTATGTTAATGATATTGTCATTATAAGAGTTTATCAAGATGGTATTGAGTAGTTAAAAAAAAACACTTATTCAACCACCTATAGACCAAGGATTTGAGATTGTTTAGATAATTTCTGGGTATAGCGGTTGTTTAATCAAACTTTGATATTGTTATTTCTCAAAGAAAGTATGTATTAGATATTATGGAAGAAATAAGGATGTCAAACTACAGACTAATAGACTCTATAATGGATCCTAATTTAAAGGTCTCACCTAAATAAGAGAATATCTTGCAGACCTTGGAAGATATCAAAGACTGATCTGACAATGACTTTTCCCTATCAATGTTGTTAGTCAATTTATATAATCCTCATAGTCATTGGGATATAATTGTTTGAATTTTGAGGTATGTTAAGGATGCACTATAAATAGGTTTGTTCATGAAAACAGAGATTATACACAAATTGTCGAATATTATGATATTGATTGACAATCTCTCCATCTAATAGGCATTTCATTTCAGGTTTTTATATTCTTGTTAGATGAAATTTGAGATCTTGTAAAAGTAAGAAGCAAGATGTTATAGCCAACTTGAGTGCAGGGATAGAATATGTGCAATGACTTTAGCAACTTGTCAGCTTATTTAGTTGAAGCCTCAAACCCTATGTTTCACAAACTAAATATATAAAAATTGATTATCATTTTTTTCGAGAAAACGTTTTATCTGGTTGTATTACTACTAGTCACATCAGCTCAAATAGCTAGCTAGTAGATATCCTCACTAAAGCACTTGAAGGTTTTCATATTAATTTTATTTGTAGTAAGCTATATACATATAACTTGTATACTTCAATTGAAGGGGAAGTATTGAATTGTATAAAATTGAATTGAGAATAGAATCAAACTAAATTAGAATTAGAATCTATAAAATTGTATAAAATTGTAACACTATATATTGATGTAAATATAATGTATAAAATTCAAGCATCACAGTTAATTTAAAAAAGGTCACAATTTGCAGCCGCCTATAAATACTATAAAAAGGCACTTCATTCTCCAGTAGGATCACATTAAAAGCATTTATAATTTCAGAGTATTAGACTCTCCTCGAGTAGTAGAATTTTTTATTTCTATAGACCCTTCCGTCTAAATTTTTATTTTATTTTTCGGACAAATTCACTTAGAATGCTCTTATATCTACTATCTACTTAATCTGGGGGTCTTTCAGTTAATATACTGTTTTTGTTTGCATGATGCTTTAAGTATATCAAATTCTTACTCACCTCTGGGATCTTTGCAAGGCTTCATAACGTGCTTTCAGCTTGAGATATTCCTGCTGGCTACTTATCTCCTACAACCACAGGAGTAAAATTCATTGAAACCATGAAACACACCATGTATATTGAACAATATAGAGCACTAGTACTGAGAGGCGATATCTTAGCACATGTATGAAAAAGCAAAAGCGCACACACGACACAAGGTCACATAACCCTATTTAGAGAATGATTCAAATCAAACACATCCAAAGTTTCATCCTTTTCCAATCAAATATTAATGCACACTTAAACTAATTATGTATCCATTTTTATATAAATTGATGTGACAGTAAAATTTAGTATATATAATAACGTCAATTATTACGCCATTCATGTATAATAATGAAATTTTCTTATAAACATCTGTGATTTTTTTTACATCCATTTACTGCTTTAATTTTCGAAGCTGTTTCGTCTTCAGGCAACTATTATGTGCAAACCTGATTGTTGATTTATGTAAGGAGTACTTCTGATTAGAAACTCAAGTTTTGGCAGACAAACAAGGAAATAATCTCTATATAGAAGCTTAATTTGAGTAAACATTACCAGGGCCTCTGTTGCAGACACATTTGGTTCTGGTGCTCCATAGTTACACTTCTGGTACCTCTCCAGTGTTTTGAGCATGCTAAATTTTCAGGAAATATTATAAATGAAGAGGAATATAGCCATCCATAAGTATGACTTACTATATGCATATTTAATGAAAGGATCAATCATTTTTGCTCCAAAAAAAAGAAAAAAAAGAAAAAAGCATCACAAAGCATACTAATTTTTCAAATGTAAATCACAGAATAGAAATGAAAACTGCTCAAAAATTAATTATAATCACAGCTTAATCTTCATATTAAATTATTTTTTATTTTCAGAAAATATCAAAGAAGCAGGAATTTTGGTGCCTAAGGTGCGAGAATCCCTTCTAAATTAGGGTTTGGAAAATTCAAATATATAGATGCCCTAAGTTTATTATTAGGCCTAGACTTAGATGTAAAAATTGAAAATAGTCTTTAAACACACACACAAAAAATAAATCTAGTTAACATACCATTCACGTCTAAATTCAGATCTGATTCATCTGAGAAAGTGTGAAATAGAAAAGACTAATCTTGAGAATGGAAAGCCTAAACTGAGAAGTAACTGCAGGCTTTGGGAAGACAACTCTCATCCATTTATGTCTTCAGATTTGAAAAGCGTCTGGAAAGAAAAGGGTTTTGAACCATCGGAAACAAAGGAAAACTCCCACAAGAGTGTAATGGAATAAGCTTCTCAGCTTCATCTTTCATGGCTTTTATGGAGCATACTCCATGAAATCTTAGAAGGGAAACTGAAGAAGCGATACAGAGAGCAATTTGCATAAAAATCTTCAATCTCATATTGAAATGAAGAGAATGAAAAATTGACAATGAGTTGAAGTCATGAAAATGAAAAAAAAAAAAAGGGAAAAAGAAAACGAAGAAGCTCTAATTTATACATCAATGAAAACTCTTAGGCTTTCGGAGAAAAAGAGAAATCGGAAGAAGGAAGAAAGAGAAAAAAGAACAAAATAAAGGAGTCTGAGACTGCAGGAAAACAAGAATCTCTACGTTGAGCTTCTCGGATTGATTATGAAGGAAACTGAAAAAAAATTATTAATTCCTAAGAAAAACTAGAAAATTATCAGATCATATACTATAAGCAAAGGAAACAAAAACGGAAATTTCAGAAGTTGAACAAAAATGGAAAACAGAAAGAAAAAGAGCGAGCTTGGAAAAGACTATAGAAAACGAAAAACAAGACACCCAATTAGGGTCAATAAAACAGTGATAATAAATATATTGATTTTCTTCTTTTTACGGATTTCCAGTTGCAGATCTAACAACACTACGAACACACAAACACTCAACCTGCTAAAAACGCCGAGACATTCACGAAAACGGCAAGAAATTCTAAACTAAAGAAATAACTTTCTCTCTTTTCAATTTTCATGATCAAAATCACAGGAAACAGCAAACAAAAAAAAAAAAATTTAACCATCACAAGCAGATTTCAAAGCAAGAACCAAAGAGAGAGAGAGAAATATGACATAGAGAGACATAGAAGGAAAAGAAAGAGAGAATTGAAAGGTAAATTGCAAAATTATTTTTCTTTTTGGTTTAAAAATTTAGTTGTTTTGGTGATATACCTTGGACTACTGCAAAATTCGTACAATTTTCCTCTATTAGAGAAGATGATGAGAGCAACCTCAGCATCACAAAGAACTGAAAGCTCATAAGCTTTTTTCAAAAGTCCATTCCTTCTCTTTGCAAAGGTCACTTGCCTGTTGATCTTGTTCTCTATTCTCTTCAACTCAACCCTGCCTCTTCCCATTTTTCTCACAATCAAAACTTACAAAAACAAAGCTTCACTAACGACTACACAGACAAACCCTTATACTTATCTTTATATACTCCCATAAATTTCTACTGTACATATATTAAATTGAGGTATGTACGTATGGTTTCTTCATAAAAGTCTGGTCTACCTCTCCATTTGTTTTCTTTATAAGCAACATTTAACTAAACAAAACGAGTTGTATGGATTCTTACGTGATTTTGTCTTTGTTTTTAATCGGTTGATGTTGATCAGACGGTGGAGATCAAACTAAAAGTTCACACAAATTAAAATTAGAAAGCTTAAAACATGAGACGAGAACATTAATGAAAAGACCATGATAGGGCCACGTGTCAAATGAAGAAGTAAACAACGTCTTATGATACTCATTTCTTTCTTTAGGTTCGTGCAAGAACGTGACCTTTAACTTAACATGCTGAACCCTTTGTAGTTCGTACGGTCGGCTTTATTTACAGATTTACCCCCTGCAATGTCTGAAAAGTCATACCATGATACGCCAGATTAACCACTGATCAAAATCAGACTCTTGAAATTATTTGATATTATCAAATCCAATGTTCACTCTTATTTGAAGTGGTTGAATGTCCGATCAAATAAAAAAAAGGTGAGACCTTATGGGATTAAAAAGGATCCGACTCAAATAAGAATTTTCCATAAAAAAGGAACTTCGGCCACAATTGTTAAAATGTTGTGTTTGCTAATAGACTCACTTACTGACTTCTTTTCCCCAAAGTTAAAGGGGAAAATGGAGCTATTTTAATATGTAATTTTATACAGGATTTTACTCATTAATAATATGCTATTTTTGTGTTGATTAATAGTTTAGGGTTAGTTTAATAATAAGTATGTAATTCTAGATTTTCTTTTCATGGTTTACAAGATGTACTTAAGAGAAGCACTTGATAAAGAAATTTAGTTCTATATGAAAGTTTTTATTTTTATTTTTTTCTTTCTTCCTTTCATCTGAAATGCATTTTTGTTTGTTTAAGTTAAATGTGCACATGGCCCTGAAAAACAAAGAAAAGACAAAGGATTTTGGTTCCATAAATGTGACAACATTTAGTAAAATTCACTCCAACTATAATCTAATTAGACGGATTTGATCACGAATAACTGCTATACTGTTTGCTCAGAAGGTCATTTTTATGACACTTGATTGTCCGATTCTAATTAAATGCCTATTTATTGTATCATGTGGTTGCCATAAACAAAATTAAGACATGTATTTATGATAACAGGATCATTCTGTCAAGTTATTCTAATTTACCTTATTATTCATTAAGTATTGTAGTTAAGTCCTGTAGGGTTGTAGCAAAGCAGATTTCAAACTTGTTACAGATTAAGATTTGAGGAGCTGAGCTATATAAAACTTGTTCTAAAAGATAAGGAAAAATTTCAGCAACCTTTCAGAAAAGGGATTTCCTGAAACATTTAGAATTGTAACGACCACCGAGGACTTTATTTAAGTTGCAATTTAATACCGGAATAACAGCATATTACTTGTATGACTCTTCTTTACCTGATCAGAGGAGTCAGGAACCTTGAAAAGTATGGCACAAACCTTTTGTAGGCTGATGGTAAGAAAAAACCGAAAACGCGATGAAGAGACCATGAAATTTATGTGTGGGGTAAGCCCGACCCTTCTTAGCCTCAGGACGAGTGAAAAAAAAAAAAAAGAATAAAACCTTCTGAACTGATGCATTGAATAAAAACATTTGGTTCTCTGGAACACTATTGGCTAATTCCTTTAACATGCATGGCTAAACTAGGTTCATGCATGTGGTTTACGTACGTCACTTACTAGTCAATAAATTTGGTAGTTCCAAGCCATCACTGCATTATTGCAAAACTTTTTTTTTTTCTGAATCTTAATTCCATTGAGATAAAATATATAACCCTATGTTATATTATAAGTGAAAAGAATTAGAACTGTCTCGTTATCTTTCATTTCATATAATCAATTTTCTAAATGAAAACTAGTGTCAAAGCCATTGTAAGATAGATTAACAGTGATTAGAAAGGCATATCCAATTAGAGTATGATTCGGGCTTAATTAGATAAGTATGCTCTCTTTTTAAGTAAAGATTAAAGCCATTAGCAGAAAGGTCAAAGTTGTGGCATGTGGTAGAAGTTAACACCATTTCTTCTTCTAGTGTGAATCAAGTTCTTGTACAATGAACAGTTGTTTTTGCACAAGGCACAGCATAATAAAAGTCAATAGGATTTGGAAAGATCTGTACTACTAATTAAAAGAATAAAAGTTTGTTCAAATGATTTGTATTCAAGTCAAGAGCGTATTTTTATAGAGAGACGTGTGTCGATTTAAGACATTGATGGATATATCAGAGACCTAAGTTAGATTTTGTAAATTACATGGGACAAATAAGGTAACAATAGAAGTTTGAGAGAAGTTAAAATAAGGCAATTAATTAAAATTAATCCGAGAGCTAGTAATTGTAAAGGTTAAAAGAGGTTGTGGATAGGAGTAAAACTGGGTACCAAAGAGTTAAGTATTTGATTGCGACCACCGACCAGTGCCACTCATTCATATCCATATATTCATCCCTGTCGCTGTTCCCTTCAATCATCAATCAAACATTGGGGCCACTGCTTCACTTATTGACGATCATCTAGTCACGTTTTCCACACCTTATGCATCCATGCCCATCAATGGTTGGTGATGTCAGTTTCCCACATTTACTTTCTCTCATTCATATTAATTGTTAACCCTTTCTTGTATGAGTTTAACTTAAAAATCGTTGCTCCAAGCACTATTTCCCATCCATTATTTTGATGAAACTACTATTTTCTATTTTTAAGTTTGAAAAGTTTATTTGTTTATCTGTAATCTATTTTTGATAATGAAAACTGTTAGATATAAGGGACAATCATTTTGTATGAAAAACGAGAGACATGAAAGTAATAGTCATTCAATCTTTCCGAATTGTTGTTGATAACCCAATCCCCCTCTTTGAAATCCTTAAATTGCTATCGAAGTCTACTAAAATTACTTTTCTCAATCGCAACAATGTCAAACCCAAAGCCTCCAGCAACCTCTAATGTTATCCTGAAAAACATAAATGTGAAAAAAAAAAAAAAAAAAAAAAAAAAACATGTGAAGGCAAATATGTTGTTGACGAGAGTGGGAATTTGTCATTGGTGATTAAGTTATGGGTTTGTTATTGCGTGTGCCCTTCATACCTATTGATTCTTTGATGTTGTCAAGGAAGACATGTGGGAATTTGTCATTGGTGATTAAGTTATGGGTTTGTTATTGCGTGTGCCCTTCATACCTATTGATTCTTTGATGTTGTCGAGGAAGACATTGGACGAGAAGAAAGCCTTGAAAGAGTTTGGTGGTGAGGTTGGTCCAATATTAGCCCTGGAGACAATGTCAGGGAGTCTTGTTCAGGAAAATGGCAGTGTGAAGCTTGAGGAGCTTTCAATTAGTGGAAAATATATATAGGGTTATGCGATTGAGTATCAATTGAAAATGACCATGAAACTGGCCAAATTTTAGCAACAAGTTGTAGGTCGGAGAAGAGGCGGGGCGAATTGTTCTTCAGAAAGCTTGAGTTTTTTCTTACTGCTACCACTCTCATCTTCATCACTAAATCTTGAAGAACTTTTTTCACCTTCCATTTCATTATCATTACCAAAATCTTCCTTATGCAGCTTGTATTAAAAAAAAAAAAAAAAAAAAAACTTTCTCATGCCCTCCACTGCATATACAAAATTCCATTTGGAACGAAGATGCCGTACTGTTGTTAGGTGAAGAAGATAAATACCACCATCTTTTGCTTCTCTAACAAATGAAAGGAATTTGTTCACAACAAATCCTTTTGTCATTTGCTTGGAAGAACCTGCGTCAGAGCTCCCTAAAAGATAAATCCCAAAAGTGATTAAAAATAGAACATAAGAAGAGAGAAGATTGGATTTGAAGAGTTAGGCTGGTAGTTTTACCGTCATAAAAGAGTGAAAATGATTGCACAGAAAAAAATAAAAGGTGAAAACGTAAAATTATTTATACTTTGTATTAGTATATTATATATTGTACAAAAAAGTAAAACATATTTTAACATTCGTTTAACTTTGACAGATAAATAAAAAAATAAACTTTTTAAATTTAATAGTTAAAAAATTATCGTTTCATAAAGTTTTAACTGAAAAATGTGATTGAGCCCGATAAAGTGCCGTGTCATATGTGAAAAAATGAATGTAGCAAAGGTTTTGCATTGCATAGAATTAGATGATTTAATGTGTACATTTTTTTCATCTACTAATTATCTTCTTTCATTTTCTTTAACTGGTCCCTTCAAGAAATGTACCATTTGTACAACAGGACCTCTAATGCCTTGGTTAGATTTTGGATCCAAACTCGTTTTGCATTTGACGGGTATCAATGGGAATACAAATTTCAAGTTCTGAATCCTACAACTGCATAATTATTGTGAGATTGGGAGGAACAATTTACAGGTTCTCACATCAAGAGTTTATCTGTCTTGCTGTGCAAAATGTGGACCACGCCTGAATGAAATAGTACTGAGCAAATGCTAAGTTTAGAAAACCATGGCTGAAGAAGGAAACTGTTTGTTTCTGCAAGTTGAATTTCAGCTTCAAGTGGGGAGGGAAGGGAGGGGACCATGATGAAAAAGAAAAATCAAGTGGCCAGAATTGAATGATGTGAGCAGGACAAATGCTTTATCAATGTCAGATTTCATTCTGTTTTAAGGCAAACATTAGTCGACTACAAATTATTACACGCGTACCACATGCCAATTCAGGGTAATTCCATTTAAGTAAGTCACGACTAGTGGGGTTGAACAACTGGGTAGCCATCGTTTTTTTCTAACCCCTTGGTTGTCTTCCCCAAGCCCAGTCTTTCACGTTTCTTGCCTTTGTTGTGATGCTATTGCTACTTTTTTTTGTCTCTTTAGTGCACCATTTTTACACTTAGTCTTTGGTAGTGGTAGACCCACTCCGGGCTCGGTGATATTGACTCTCAAGGTTGATCTAAACGGTGAAAAGTCAAGGGATTAAGAGGATGTTGTTAATGGGTACACTTCTTTTTATTTATTCGGTCTGTAGATATGGCTGTTGGACATCATTTTTATCACTTTCCTTCAGATTTCCTTCAGATTTTCCTGGAAGGTTCCCACAGGTCAAGAGAGAGCTCTAGCAGGAAAATATTATCCAACTTCTGGGTTGGGTTACAGAGCAAGTCGTAGAATTGGAGGCCCTGCCTGTAAGAAGCACGTGTGTGAACAGATGCTAAATATTGAATGTAGGAGAGATGGTGGTTCGGCACTTTGCTACTATCATTTCTTTGAATTAGTCATCCAAACTGTGTCTAAAATAAAAAATTTGGTTGGGTCTTAATTTATACAGATAGTGGTCGTAACAGTTTTCGTTTCAAACTCGAATTATTTTTTAAACTCATATAAAAGCTTAAGATCATGTTTAAACCTTTAATGTAAGACGGGTAAAAGAATCAATCTTTTACTTGTTAAAGAATATTTGACCAAACTTTGGATGGAAAAAGTTAATCATTCTCTATTTTTTCCTCAACCACTGCACATGGGAAAAGCAGAAAAAAGTTAACAGGGATGCATACTGAATTAATACGGTAGCAGTTAAATGAGCTTTGCATTTTGTTTTTAAATAAGCTTTTAAAAAAGAAAAAAAAATAATTCAGATGAAAGTAAGTTTATATGTTAGAAAAGAAAATGTTGGGGCCTCATTAAGAAAAAAACAAGTTAGAATAATTAATAGACATAAATAGGGTCTCTAATGTTAGATCAGAAAGTTGTTGATTGCCCACAAAAGCAGAGCTACCCTAATTAAGCATCTTCAACTTTATTGTTACCTGCACCAATTTTGAACAAATATTTTGGAATCTCTTTTAAGGTTAATCAAATTGGTCGAAATTTTCAAAGCATGTTTTAATTAGCCAATTACACTGAAAAGAATGTTATTGAATTGTCAGAATCCATTTACGAGCACCTTCTGTAAGTTGTTAAGTTCATATCTGATAGATAGATAGATAGCTAGCTTTGGCTTGACACTCAATTCATTTTCAATCTCTCTTAACACAAATCCACTGATTCGCCCCGAAAAGATAGTTTGAGTGATGAGTGGGTTCGTCTCTATGCCCATGAGATGTGGGTTTAACCTTCTGTAACATCAGATTAGAATAAAATTTTTGATTTTATCTGATAAGTATTGTTGAAATACAGTGTTTATTCGAGGTTCTACCTGCCCAATGTGGTTAGTTTCACAGACAACTGACTAAACTCTACTAAACTGAAAGGTGTACAAGCGAAAGGTTTGATTAAGGGATTGGTTTGAAGGGGGGTTCCTTACTCAAAAAAAAAAAAAAAAAAAATCATTATTTCCTATTTGGTTATTTGACTTCTATATATAATTCACATTATTTTTGGAAAGCAAAACTTAATTTGAATTCTAAAATCAGAGTTCTATCAAGTATCCATATTCTTTTCTGTGAAAATAATTGATGCCAGGTCACATGAAAGCCAAAGTCATTGTCCTTTCACATTTAGAGTAAGTGGGAGTAAACAAGTAGGTCTTATTCAGATTTCCATTATCTTTCTGAAATAAGTGAGCATTTCACGTGTTGATGATAGAATGCGATGACAAAAGGGACTCTTCACAAGAATCGCTATGTTTTTATCAATTATAAAGTAAAGGCCAAAGGACATGTACCCAACAACAGTTTGAGGCAAGGATAAAATCTCACCCGTCAAATTTAAAAAACTTAAAATCCCACCCGTTGACTGTTAAATATAATAGTCATTAGTACATCAAAGGGCAATTCTGTTATTTTAGAGTTAAAATTTATAATAATATAAAATAATATTTAAATATATATAAAAATACATTAAAAATTATAAAAAAATTTTATAAAATTATAAATTATAATATTTAAAAACCCAGCCACTGTCTCCATGTTGGCGGCGGTCGCCATCGCAAATAGCACCAGGTGGCCGTTCTGGCTACCTGGTTCCAAAGGAGGCCAGATCTGGCCTCCCAATTAGAAGGGGGCGGCCAGATCTGGTCACCTCTGTTTAGGCAGAGGTCGCCAGATCTGACAGTCTCGATCAGAGAAACAGACAAGAAATGACCGGAGATGGCCGGCTTTGGCCCTAACGGCCATTTTCGACCAAGTTTTCGGGTAGAGGTGGCCAGATCTGATTGCTTTCGCCAAAAGAGAGAGCGGCCAGATCTGACCACCTCCGTCGATTCATAAGGCCAAATCTGGCCTCCCTTGGAACCAGGTGGCCAAAACGCCCACTGGTACTATTTACTATGCGGCGGCAATGGCTGGGTTTTATTTTTTAAAATTTAAATATTTTTTATAATTTTATAAAATTTTATAAAAAAATTTTATAATTTTTAATATATTTAAATATTATTTTATATATTTATTATAAATTTTTATTAATAAGAGCATTTTTGTCATTTCATAAAATGAGTTAATGAAATTGAATGGAAATTGGATGAAGGGTGGGAATCTAGGCTTTTAAAAGTTAGTGGGTAAGACTTTGTCCCCGCCTCAAACTATGAGTAGGAATAAGTCCTTCGGCCTAAAGTAAAAGAGAAGGCGTGACAGGTGTGTTTGAATAGGATTGAATTTTAGTGAAATCGAATCATGCAAGGGCTTGTAAGATAAATCTATATGAACCTAACATTATTCTCATATGTTGTAGGATCTAGAATATGTTTAAGGTTGAATTTGAGTCAAGACAAGTTTAAATTTGAGTTTGAGTATGATTTGTTTGAGGTGAGTCGAGTTTGAATTTAGCTCAACTCAATTTGTTGTGTGTCTAAAATACTCAAAACGATGTCAATTTGATATTTATTAGTTAAAATGATATCATTTTAATCAATTTAAATAATTTTTATAAGTTTATACGAGTTTCACGAACTCGAGCTTATAAACATTCTTATATAACGAACTATCATTTCATTGTGTTTAGAGAAACAAATTTTGGTAGTTTTGGCCAAATTTCTCCATTATAACAATTTAAAACACTTCCTTTAGTTATTCTATCATGTTGTAACTCAGAATTTTGTAAGATAACACCGTAATAGATTGATCTAACTCAACAGATTTATATACTCAAAGTTCTATCATCATTCACTCATACATGGCCATGAATCATCTGTTATACTTCAATTAAATTAACATACAATCCCAGTAACATCATAATTATACCATCTTTATGTTTATACTTCACAAAATAAAAAAAAATCGAGAACCTAATGTACACTAAAAATCGATTTAAACATAAAATCAATATGCTTCTATTTACTTGTCTTTTGAGCTAGCAAATTTGATGTCAAAAGTCGTTTCTCTTCATACTTTCTTGTTGGTAACATTCTCTGATCATTGGAAGTTATAAAGCTTACAAATTTTCAATGTAACATATGTCCAAAAAAATCTAATTGTGAGAATGCACCCCTTTTTTTTTTTTTGTAGAATTTGAATTAGATTATCATCTGAATGGGTATTTACTTTACTGAATAATCATTCATTACTTAAATCTTATCTTATGTGATATGTTATCTAATTCATCCACTTGACATATTATGAATGAGCATTTATTTGTTTTTTCTCATAATTTCTTTCCAATTTTTAAATTAACAATAACTCAACTTAATCAAAAAGACAAAATTAACCTTGTTACACTCTTGTGGGTATTACAAACATGATTATAAATAACAAACCAATGTATTTTTAATGTCTTTCATCAATATAAGATATCATTGCTACTAATGTAAAGAATCATACCATGGTTTCAGTACATGCCTTTGACTCAAGGCATTATAAGTTATACAGAGAAATTTTGTTCCATTTTACTCATGGTCTCAATATAATAACCATTATTTCTTATATCCTTAAAACTAAGTAGATTTTTTCTATATCTATTTGAATGTAATAGATAATTAATACTTAACTTGATCTCATTTTTAAACAAAATTGTAGCTCTTTCGAATACTTCAATCAAGTTTGTTTCGGAGATTTAAAACTAAGGTGTAATGTCATGCTCTCAAAAGTATTTAGATGTCTTTATTGTTGAGGGGGTCTATGTTGAAAGTTGATAGGTTGAAGGTGAATAGCATGATGGGGAGGATTAAGAATCCTTTGTTTATAATTATTTTGTCATTGTCATAGACAACGATGAGATTGGAGGAGCTGCAACTGCATCCACAGTAGCTTTCCTTCGAGGAATTTTTGATGAGGATGCTACTAGGTTAGCGTTGTGTGTCTATTAGGTAATGATGAAAAATTTGCCCTTAGTTGATCTTGATTAAGTATCCAAATTATAGTCTGATTATCGGGTATCAACTTTTGAAGTTGGCTAACTAGGAGAAGTATGATGAGAAGGTCCTAGACTGGCGTCAAATTCATTGGATTTCTAGTTATCATGAGCTTTTTTATATCACCTTTCATGAGCCATCGTAAAAGATTGGTGTGCTTGATGATTGAAGTCTATGATAGTGAGATACAAAGGTGGCCCTCCTTCTAGTGCTAAATCAATAATAAGATTTTTTGTCACCAACTGATAAAAGCAATATAGAGCATTACACAAAATAAATTATAACAAACACGTTAAAGATCCAACAATGGACTTTGATATCCACTATAATATAAGAGTGAAAAAAGTGTAAAAATAATGAAAGGATATAAATTTTGTAATAGTATGATTCGACAATTGAAAAACCTACATCCACAGTATTTTATTTGTTTGGTTTTATAATAAAGAATAACTTAAAAAGGATATGAATACAAAGATAATAAAATATTCTCATATCGAATTATTTGTATCTCGTTTTTTTTTTTAAATTAGTTTTTATATTTATAAGATGAAAATAAGAAATTATATTCAAATATAATATTTAAGAGTTTCAAATTCAATATGATTATGATAATTTATTTCTATTGGAATTGAATTAAAATGAAATCCTGATCGGGAAGAAAGAGACAACATTTCTTTGTTAGCACGAAAAAGAAGAATTAAGAAAACATATTGTAGATGTTGAGAATAGTTTTTGGTTGTCGATCTGCATTGGATGATTGATGGACAGGCTACAGCGGAATCACAGGCCTATCGACTTTTTTGGATTATTGGGCTATAGGAGGCATATATCCTTGATTTTTGATGTTGTAGCTATCCACGACGATATTCCATAACATCGGAGGTTTTGTTGCAAAGATCGACAATTTTTTTAGAGTATCCTTCGACCCGCGAGTTTACAAATAATTGGACGGATATTTCATCTTTTACTTGATGTTGCACTCAAGCTCATGAGAATATATCAACAAAAAATCATACCAAACTTAACATGCTTAATGTATAAGCACCAGTTCTGAGTAGAATTGTTGTATTATTAATTGTTTAGATACTACCATAATTGTTATTTTTTTCTTCTTTTCAAGAGACTGCAGCTTCTGTTCTCAACTATGAACTAAACGCAAAGCTGCTGCAAAACCATTGGGGATATCCATGAGGATTGGCATCTAAGGAATAGCAAAGCTCAGTTGAAGGACTGCTATATAATAAGAAAAACTTGAAAATATTATTTCTTAGACAATTCAAAGGGAGTAAGTAGTACACCAAAAATAAGCCATACATATATATATATATAAATATGCCTGGATATAATGCAAGATAACTGGACGGACACTCTCAGTGTTAGGTAGTTAGATGAACATCGCTTGTTATGGATTTCTAGAACAAGTAGAAGTGTTGGATGATCTCTACTGCATGCATCCTATCCTATACCGCATTCGGCTCCACTCGCTCATCCTCCCTGAATCGCTTTTGAACATAAAGAATGAACTTTGCAGCTTCGATGTCCACGTTTTCATCGCCTCCGCCGCGGCCATAACAATCATAAGGGCCATTATTAGCATAGCCGGAGTTGACCTTGCAGGAAGTCGATACAGCCTTTTGCATTGAAGAAGAAGAATTTGACGTATCTTGGTGAGTCAAATAACTTAACGAACCATTTCGATTATTCGAAAGCTGGGTTGGCTTCACCTTGTTACCATTACGCTTGGTAACTTTTGAGAAAGTCTTGACTAGCTTATTTATCATCAACCCTCTTTGCTTGTGGCCTGTTTCCATTGAATGTGAAGATGATTTCTTGGTGTGTCCATCACAAAACGCCTGCTACTTATTTATGGTGTGAATTGGGCTACTACTGTTCATCGAGATAGACATCAACAATGTGGTTGGACCCGCCGTCCACGATGTATTTATCTAGAATCATGTACGAACAGTGGTGTCTTTTAATCCCAGATTTTACAGGGGTTGGATAATATAATATTCTCCATGTATTTTTTTATGTTTTTCAGGTTTTGAAATGATATATGGGGATTACTTTCACAAGGAGCTAGAAAGATATGGGATGCTTTTTCTTTTGGTGAGCTATGATATGTTCTAATGCTGTTGATGACCGAAAGATTTGATCTTAAATGCTTAATTCTTAGTATCTTTACAAAGCAAGCTCCAAGTATTGTCAAATCCTCGTAGGAAGTACTTTATCTGGTCTGTCGCCATTACCTCACCATTTTGTTGAGAATTGTTCCTTTGTGCAGACCAGAACCGAAATTGCCTATCCGAGATGTTTATTCTTAACGAGTAATGACAGAAAGCGTGTTTCTGCAATGTGCTAAGCCAAGGATGGACACCGCGCATCGACTGTCACCAGAGCATCAGAATTCATAAATGGAATGTCCAAATTTTTATTTTCCTCGTATTTTCAGTAATAATATCAGGAAAGTAAAATAATAAAAAAAAAATAGACATAAAATAAATTAATCATATTATATTAAGATTAATCCTAAATAATTATAATTTTAAATTTAATCAATTATAATATGATGTATATAATTAATGCCTTACTATATTTTTATATTAATTTTGCTTTAAAAAATGTGAAAACAAAAACTTTATTCAAAAAACGAATTAAAAATAAGACTTTTGTTTTTTATATTTTCAAAGGCAAAATTTAATGAAAAAAAAAACAATATTAAAAATTGTGATCATTTTAATTTAATTTTAATATAATATAATTAATTTTTTTAGACCTATTTATTTTTAGTTAATTATTTTATTACCCTGGAATATTATGAGGTGACTGCAGACTAATTACATGTCACTCAAAATAATTATTTTGGTATGCTTATATGAAACCCGCTCTGCTCTGGGCTTCAAATAAATACACATGTAACAGCTGGAAATATGCAAGAGAATAGAAGATCCTTCTACTTAGGAGGCTACAGGTATTTTAACAGAAATCTTACAGCTTGCGAGTTGCCACCACAATTTATCAACCTTTTTGGTAAAGAAAGCTACAGATGGTACAAACTACTCCCAGGAGAAGGAGACAGTCTGGTGAGTTCTACCAGGAGATGATCCATCAGGCCCAATCTCGAAAAAACCACCCTGGTTATGATGGATGACATTACTACTGCTTTCCGTGGCCAATGCAGGTCGTAGAGGCTCACCATTCATTCCTTGACTACTGTAATTCAAGCTTGGGATCAAGGACTGAGAAGGAGGGATTGAGTCAGTCTGCACCATATTGCTCAAACAAATCTCCCGAGTCTCGGCTGGTGGTGATGACAGAAGAGAGCGAGCACAGCCAGAATCAGTTACTCTGTTTAAACCACTACACAAGATTTTCTGGCTGCTTGAAGAGGAGGAATTGGCACTTAGAAGTTGTTGATAGATGGAAGCTCCTGGGAGTGTAGAATTGATTCCTTCTAAGAAGGGGAATTGCTTCCCTCTTTTGTAGTCGTGAGATGAGGACTCATGAAATAAGTTCCTATTGCTCCAGTCCAACTGCGAATGGTGATTGTGAAACCTCACTTCAGCCCTGGCTTTGCCGACTCCAGCCAAAGCAGGTATCTCTGAGCTAGTTGAAAATACTTGAGGGCCACCGAAAGGTATAAATCTAGTACCTACATATAAAGTTTTCCCTTATAATTGATATAAAATGTACTTAGCTATGCTAAGATATGGAAGAATTGGCAACGCATAATTTCGTTTTGCAAATATGCCTGAACTTGAAATTTAGAAGAATTTTAACCTTGGTGATTGGAAAGAATCCTCCCAGAGTTTATGGACACAGTTTCTGGTTGAGGCTTCCTACGGCGCCGGTTGTGCCCATCAAGCCGTTTCCTGCAGCTTCTCTTTCCATCATCAAACTCCCCCAGTGAATGAAACCTGATAATGTGCTCTCAAGAAACAAGGATTTTAACTTCATTACACAGAGAAAATATATATATATATCTTCAACCAATAGATATAAATGAACAAAAATTTATCAATTTACTGAGAAAATCAAAATAAAACATCCATTGGCTTGATGGTTCTACGAAGAATAGTCTGCTGCATAGGAATTCTGTAGTCAATGTCTGCTACGTCTGTTTAGAAGAAAAAATAGGAATAAAATGATATCCTGCCTCATCTAAACTAGGTGTTAAGTTCTGCAGATATATTCATCTGTCTAGACACAATCCAACCTCCAACAGAACAAAAGCAGTCCCTAAATGTCTCCTGATCCACTAATAAAGTCGTATCCCGATAAAATAGAGGGCTGAATCTAAAGATTAATCAGTCTTCAAATTTCCCACACCATGTGGTGCAATAAAATGCTAACAACATAGATTATAGAAATCTACTTCTAAAAGCTTATCGTCCATGCCTAATCTACTTTGGGCAACGCAACCTAGTTAAGAATGCCCATATTTAGAAATCTGTTTCATGCAAATGCATATAATCTGAAAGTTTACTCATTAGGCAACTCCAGAACCTAGAAGCTATAATAATTTCTAAAAAAGGAATGTTACATCAAAAACAGCTGACAAATCTTAACTAATCACATTATACAATTAGAAACTAGTATAGACCAGAACAAAAGAAATAATGTACTGTATCTGCATTAAATTAACTTATATGATATACATGAAGTCAGAACAATAGAAGAAAAAATACTTGCATAAACATCCATTGTGTGTTAAATTTATGAACATTCTCATTCATACCTGCTGCACTGCTGGCAAAACCGTTGCTCTTGACCCTGAATAGTAACTTTTGGGGTCTTAGAATGGAGCTCACATACTTTATGGCGGCGATGATAGTCCCTGCATTTTGTAAGGTCTGCTGTGCACTCATCAACCAAGCAAGAAGGGACTTGGGTCCCACTGCCAGGCGTTTTGGCCCTTTTTGAAGAGCTAGACCTTGATAATTCCATCAAATAGACCACAGGGTACTTAAATTTCTGCAGTACCCTAACTTAGAGCTTCAAGTTCAGCAAGAAACTCCTTGCAGCCTGGAGGTACTGGACCCGGCAACCAATGCTATTGGGAGAATGCCTTCTTTCTAGGAAATTGTCCTACTCATCATTTTCCTCATTCTGCTCACACTCAATTCCTAGTAAAAGATCACACAATTTTTCATGGACATGTATAGCAAGAATAAGATCTTGTATAAGATTTATAGCATCAGCTTTCTAGTCTTCTTGTGTTTCCATTATTAACATTGTGAAAAAAATTCTCATGTGCAGCAGCTAGTTTATTATAACAAAAACAGTCAAAGATGATTTATACATTTTTTCTCCTAAGACATGACAAACTTCCATTCAAAAAAATAGCTTCCCATTTCTTGAATGAACGAACATTACTTGCAGAAAAATTACAGTCATAATTTAAAGTAAATGATAAAGAAAAAGATGCCTTGTTCATCTGTGTCATAGTACTCTTATGTACATGTCACATCACATGAATCGGCAATATAATCACAGCCACACTTAGCCACTATCCTCAAAAAGTTCTTTTCCAAAAAGCTCTTACTATTCTCACAAATTTTCATCTGAAACAGAAATTAATTCATTAATAGATATCTTCTTCTTTTTTCTTCTTTTATTGGCAGAGTCAGACAAAAAAATCGCGTCTAAATAAATTAAACACTTAAACAAGCTAATTTCTTGAATGAGTGCTATCAGCAAAAACTTGAGAAACAATTTTCTTTCTTTTGTTTCAAATTTCCGCCAAAAGCTTCCGCCCATCACTATTAAAAACCTTATATTTCCTCATTAAAATAAATAAATAAACACACACATATATGTAAGACCGCATGCAATAATTTACACTTATCCTGGTCTTATAAAATGTGATTTTAACAAATGAAATCATTTCAACTGTAACAAGCAAGCGAAATCATAAGAAACCCAAAAATTGTACATCGAATCATATAATGTCTATCCCTCCTAGATAGCGGCTAGAAAGTTACAGTTAAAAATTAAAAAAGAACACATGACAAGAAAGAACCCATAAAAAAGTTAACCTGAAAGTCCCAGAAATCGGGCACAGAAGAAGCAAGACCATTGTGTTGGTAACTTCCACCCTGCCAAGTTGCATAAATAGAAAGGTAGGAAGATTCACTCTAGCTGTTTATTGTATAACTAGACAACAATAATAGGAAAACTAAAACAAGGTACAAGGTACAGAGACAAAAGGGGGGAACCAGAGTTGATCACTATCCAGTCGTTAATTAAGTAGCTACAACAACATTACATTAAAAATCTAGCGAGAAAGAAGGAAGCTTGGAAGTGTGTAGGTAGTGATCACAGAAGAACGATTGTTAGTAACAAGAAGAATAAGGATAGTGTATACAAGGAGAGAAGTATGAGAGGAAGAAAGAGGGAGAATTAAGCATGAAACCCAAAAGAGATTAGTCTTTGCAAGTCTTGTATTCTACTACCTTTTTAGGCTTTGCAGAGTTGGAAGAAGAGAAGAAAAGTACGTAAAATAATGTAGAAAAAGAAAAGAGTTAAAAAACAAAGGCTGAAAAAAAAAAACGAGTGGCAGAGAAAGCGACAGGGTGTAGTTGCTTTCAACTTTCCAAGTGAAATAAAGAAAAGTACCGAACTAAGCTAAGGTGAATGACTATGACTATGAGTCCTCTTGTGTTTTGTATTCCATGAGGTTGTTTCTCGGCTGTTGCCTCATTACCTACTCCCCCTGGTTTTTGCTTTGTTATTTATGGGGAATGGGAGTCAGTCCCCCTACCGCAAAGTGTAATTCAAACTCACTTCTTATCCACATGTAGGGGCAATTTATCAAGAATCCTAGTCTTTGTCCCAATTATCAGAAGCAAAAATCACCATTAATTTTATTTCTTTTGGAAAGAATAAAAGTAAGTACACGAAGAAAAATTGCTACCACATATGGGATCGGTCGGCCATGGGTTTGTAGATGCTATAAGAAGGAATAAAGATTATGAAGAAGAAGAAGAAGAAGATGATGATGATGATGATGATGATGATGATGATGAAATCAATGAATGCGGCTCCTCCTCATGATAAACTTGATAATCATTTAAATTGATATGTAGAGATAATTAATGGTATCTTTCATAGAACTCCAAACCAAAGTGAACATGCTTTGTTTCAAGATAGAAAGCACTAGCACGCTCAATTGCACGAGTGTTCTCCAAAAGAATTTCCTTCTCATCTTTTATCTTTTTTCACATACAACATCTCAATCTGTTTTATTTTATTATTTACCTATCACGTGTCAACAATTATGAAATCCATATTGAATAAACAAAATCAACAAAAATAAGCTTAAACAAGGGTTTCCTGTAAAGTCTCCTCTCCTCTAATTTCAGAAGACCCCGTACAAGGAAAAAGTATACTCTAATAGCCATTGTAGTTAATTTAATTTACCCCACAACCCCTACCTTCAAGAACTTGATTTTCGGATTGAAAGCTATACCATTACATAATTATTATTTTGTTAAATAATAACCCCATGCTCTATACAATTACTAGAGCCTCCCTTGAAGAACACAACACAAGCTGCAGAAATGGAAACTTTGGCATTGGTCCAGCTGCGGAAAAAGCCTTTTTGTGCAACACTAAGTCGTAAAGAGCATGCTATACTTGTAGACTTGTCAACTCTACTCTCTCTCGAATCAAAAGTAAATGACGAGGACAGAGTAAATTAAGGAAAATGTTATGAAATGTAAAATTTTTCTTTTTTGGTCTTTAAAATATGTAGTTAAAAATGAAGTACCCTGCATGTCGGTCGTCCATCCAATCCCACAGGCAGCTCCTTTTCCAAGAGAGTTGATTGAGTTAATTTTTTTTTTAAAAAATTCCCATCCGCTCTTTCACCAACTTGTTAAATTTAGGCCCCGAGACGTACTCTCGTCCAAAATTTAGTTTAATAACAAATTATCATTCATAAAACTTTTAAATTTTAAATATTTATTTTTTATTATAACAAAAATTAAAATATTTTTTATAATATTAAAATTAAAAAAATTAAAAATAAAATAATAATAAAAAATTAAAAATATTATTAAAAATATTTAAAAATTATAAAAAAATAACCACCACTATTACTATAGGCGATGGTCGTCTTTAATTTCACCAAGTAGTCGAAAATGATTACTTAGTTTTATTGACGATTGGATCTAACCATTAATAATTTGAAGCAAATGGTTAAATCTGGTCATCTCGCCATCAGAGAAGGTAAAAAATGACTGGAATGTTTGATTCTGACCTTTTATAGTCTTCTCTGATGGTAGAGACAATTAGATCTGATCGTCTCTATCAGATTATTAACCACTTCTGTCATTTTAGTAGCAAGATCCGACCACCTGATAAGGTTAATGCTTTTTTATAATTTTATTTTATTTTTTAAGTTTTAAATAATTTTTTATTAATTTTTAAAATTTTTTATTTTAATTTAAAAAGACAAAAATACCCCTCTAAGGGGTTAATACTTGGGTTTTTTAAGTTTTATGGGTGGCAATTTGTTATTAAACCAAACCTTGGGTGGCAACATGTCACTCGGCCTTAAATTTATCAAAACTTGGATATTGGATTCAAAACGACTGTTCTTTATATAAGGTTTCTAGATGAACGCTGACTTTAGTCTTCTTAAAATTTAGGGTATAAAGGGCGACTGAGCTGTATTCCCTAACACTAAGACAGACAATATGGCCTATAGAGCTGTCACAATAACATCAATCCATTACTTTTATTATTACAAAATGGAGTGGTCATCAGAGTGAGTCAATTCATGAAATAATTATAAAATCCAACCATACCCTCATCTGGGTGTTTTATATTCTCCATTATAGTTCTTTTTTGAAAGCTTTAAGTTTCATAATTATTGAAACTGTGCCGTCTCCTAGAAACCAGAATTTAAAAATACTTCTTTGGCAAAAACTTTAAGATTTTTTTTTTTTTTTTCTATTTCATCTTTTTCCCTTAGTTGGCAGAGCCCATTTTTCATGTTTCATCACTATAACAAGATCAACCAGGTAGAATAAATACTATAACATAATTCATAGGCAATCAAACACAAACACCATACTTTTATTGAGGCCAAAGCACTTATTCCCACCCATAGTTTGAGGTGGGAACAGTTTCCCACCCGTCAGGTTTCAAAATCCAAGTCTCCCACCCTTGACTAAATTTTATATTAAATATAATAGTAAACAACAACTATTCAGGGGCAATTTTATCATTTTAAGATTAAAATTTTATAAAATAATAACATAAATTTATATAAATATAACATATTTAAAAATATTTAAAAATTTTAAAAAGTAAAATAGCCACCGTCACCGGTGTCAACGGGGATGACCGCCGATAACAGAGTCAGGTGACTGTTTTTAGCCATCTGATTCCAGGAAAGGCCAGATCTGACCACCTCTGTAGATACTCCTGCTGGATATTACTGTTTTCTAATTTTTTATAAATTAATAATAATGAAATTTTAAACAAATAATAAATATTACCAATTTTATCCAGTAAAAATACCTAAAGCTGAGCTTAAATTTAGCAATGGAAAATATGTGACAAATATGTATGTAGATATATATACAAACCCAAAACTTTCTTTTTATATACTAAAAATATATACAAGTATGTGCATGATCATACAAATACATATATTGTACAATAACATGCAATTAAACTATAAAAGCATGCAAACCAGAAATATGCTTCAAAACTAAAAACAAAAGCTTGATCTCAAATAACAGTCATCTCCTTTTCTCAGCCTCCAAAATACTAACTTGCAAGAGAAAGGAAAGTAGAGAGTGAGTGATATATTCACCCAGTAAGCATTTCCTATCTCTGACCCTAAATCAATCATCCTCAGAGGATTGTCACAACATTCAAACACTGAAACATATATTCTGAAAAGAAATCGAACTGGTTATCACGGATGCTGTTTTGATATTTATATCTTTACTTAGGGTTGGATTCAAACCGAATATATTTAAGTTCGTTTTTGAGTTCAACTTGAAGAAGCCCGAAAAGAATTGTACGAATTCGAATACGAACATAAACCTGAACAGTAATGTTAAAAATCAGCTAACACGAGCTTGAACATGAACTATACGAATCGAATACGAACTTAAATTAAAAATTTTTTAATTATATTTTATTAATTATTTATATTAATTATAATTTTTAATAAGTATAAATATGAATTATACTAACCGAATACAAATACAAATACAAATATGAATACGAGCTAAATACGAATTAAATTATACGAACCGAACACGAATACGAACTTTACTATAAAAATATTCGACGAACACAAACATGAATCTGAACCCGAACAGTACGAACGAGCCCAAAAACGAATATATGCGTATTCGCATTTGGTTCAGCTCGAATCTAGCCCTATATTTACTGTTCTAGTATTTGCTTTCTGAAGTTTTACATCTCATTACATGATTTTCAGGTGTTCTGAATATTTACTGTTTCTTACTGTTTTATCATAATCTGAATGATATTCTGCTGTATATGTCATGTGAGAATGACATGTTATGAAACATGCTGAAATCATGTCTAGGTCTTGGCTTGTTTACTGAAAAATAACTTTTTGAAACTATTTTACTAAAATATTACTGTTGGATAAAAAAACCCTAAAATTATTTGAAAAACTTATATAAAAGCTATTGAAACATACTGAAACTGTAACTGAAATCACATCTGAAAACTGTGCTACGCAGACTGATAAATACAGAGATTCGACACCTTGGCCATGTGAGTTTCCTATGCAAACACGTGCTAGAAACTATCTACACAAGTGATGCCACTAAATTTGATAACTGAAACTAAACGTCTCACGCTAAATACTGATATCTGATCCTCGGATCATCAAACCCTAAGCTGCTAACTAAGCACACCAGCATATACTAATATACAGTGGCTAGTATGAGCATATAGCTCCTGATGCTGTCTCTCGTATCGGGTGTGCTGAAACTCACAAGTGCCCCCTCATATTCACCATTGAAATCAATGTTTTTCTACTGAAAACATGTATTCGAATCCTTGGATTCATTTCTGAAAACTCTGTATGACATGTCATACTATGCTGTGCATATGATGCATCATGTAAACTTAACTAAGCTTATTTCATTGATTTATATCAATTTGATGGTTTTTACTGTTCATTATGCTTTATTTTCTCTTTTCTACCTGACGCACGGGCGTGCGTGCGTATGTGCACGGGCATGCATAAGCTTGCACGACCCATGAGCCAATCGTGCATGTTGGTCGTGCTAGGTTCTGTGATTTATCTGCATTTTCTCATTTTCTACCGGTGCACGACCGTGACATGAATATGCACGATCGTGACCCTGCGTTTCTAGGTCGTGTACGTGTATGTGAATACGACCGTGATCATGCAAAATATAGTATGCACGGGCATGCGCTACGCGTGCACGGTTGTGCATCGCACTCTGCATTAACATGACCGGTTTGATCATGCTTATTCCCATTCAATTTGCATACCAAATGTAAATCAAACACTTTTCTCATGCCAAACACTTCATATGCACATACTTATTCATTCCACAACTTCCAACTACACATTCAATTATCCAACCCATTACAAAGGCATACATATGCACATAATCTCATATATATATCAATTATATATATATATATACCATCATCATCATCTCAAATCATCAAACATGCAGGGAAAACATCACGAGCATGCTGTAATCAAGCTCATATGCATCAACCAAGCATCATACATATCAAAAGAACAAGGGAAAGAGGTAAGAAACACCTACCTTTAGCCATGTTTTTCTCTTAAGAAAACGCACTCTCAAACTAGATTGGATGGTCTGGGTTGCTGGTCTTCCCTTCTAGGATTGCTGGTGTCTGAAAATCAAATGGAAACTTTGGATGAAAATGGCTAGAAACTAAATAAGTTCAACTTATAACGAAGGTGGTTGATTCCACTCACATGCACAGTCGTGCATGGCAAGAAAATTACACTATTACCCTTTTCCCGCGTTTGCATGCAAATTCTCTCAATCGGATCCATACACAAGCCACCTAACTCTGAAAAACATCTATTTCACCCTCAAACTGCCTCACAACCCTAGCATTCTTACCAAATCTCATTCTAACCCATATTAGTTGTTTAAAAGACATTTATAACCCTAGGATGTTACAACATTCGCCAGAATAAGCTGTCAGAAATGATCGGAAAAGGTCCGTCTTGGTTCCACTGGTTGTTTCCAACCTTTTTTATTTTAACGGAAGCGGTCAAATCTGGTCACCTCCACCGAACAGAGAGGTCAAATCTAGCTTCCCTTAGAACCAGATGGTTGGAAACAACCACCTGGCTCTGTTATGACGACCACCGACGACGATGACTACTTTATTTTTAAAAATTTTGAATATTTTTAAAAATTTTTTGAAATTATTTGTATTTAAAAATTATTTTATAATTTTATTATAAATTTTTATATTTTAAAAAGATATTTTAATAATTTTATTATAAAAATAATAAAAAATACCTCTAAGGGTGGGAGATTTGAATTTTGAAACCTGACGGGTGGGACATGCGCCCACCTCAAACTATGCGTGGGAATAAGTACTTTGGCCTTTTATTGATGAGCATGTGAAGCCGAATGATTGCATACTCCCAAGTCTCACCTGAAAAGTAGCAGTAGTAGTAGTACTATAATAATGATTAAAACCTTGAATCAAATGTATATGTTAACAGTGTAAGTTGTTTTTCACGCGGGTAGGCAGATGATGCTCCACCTCAACCACTCATCATCGTCAAACATTTCGTCTCTCGCTTGCTCAAATCGAGCACAACTTCTAAGGCAAGTGCATAAAAACCCCCCGTTTATTTCAGGGCCATAACAATATGTTCAAATATTCTCAAATTATATGCTGATCAATTTAAAAAGAAACACAAGCAAAAAAAGAACAAAGAAGTTGATTAGCAAGTTCTCCAATTTGTTTGGATCGGTTAGATCTACTTATACTTAACCAAAACCACCAGTAAGCACAATTAATCTTCAACAAATGGGAGGTGGACACCTGCAGAATTTAAGAGCTGGTCCCAATTGGCAACACTCAGTAGTCCCAGGAATGAAAACCAAGTTCCTATCAGATTTTTCTTACTAACTACAACCAAATGGAGGAAAAGGGTTGTTTGGTGAAGAAGCATTTACCATCAACCAACCAAACACATTTGGGATCAAAGAATATCAACCACCCATGTGCTGTTCTTATCCTATTGGGCAGATTCTCTAATACATTTTTTATGCTTTTCAAAGCTAAACACAACCATAATGGTTCCCCCGACAAATTTTAAGTGCCAATGGGGCAGGGTACTCTCTTTTAGTGATAAGATATATTAACTCCCATTTGTGAGTATGCCATTTTGCATCTTTTGGCCAGATAAACTACTTTCTCAGAGCCTTCAACAAAAGATCTAGATAAACAATTAGATTACTTCAGTTCAAATTATTAGATTAGAATACATCAGTACTTCAGCTTGCTTTAATACATTAACTTATCTGTGTAAACATATTTGAAAAAGTGGAAGACTATCAAGGGAGGCTCGGTCCACATAAATTAAATACAAACCTCATATGGACCACTGCATTAATAATATTCATATAGACGCTGGAAATTCCGTCTCTTTATGCCGCAGCATTATTCTGAAAAAGGATTTTAAAAAGGAGAAAGTGTAAGCATATAATTAGAAGAAAACATAACTTCCAACCAAGGCTTTCAGGACTTCATATCTAGTTTCCAAAAGCTTGGCCCCTGCAGCCTGAAACTGGGTCGGGTTGACTAATGTACATAAGGAAGAATGGGCTCGTAACGCAGCCCTGTCCAAAAGGTCAAAACAGAATTCAGGAAAGGAGTTGGCAGAACCAAGTGTATATTTTTTAATTCTAGACAATCAAATTGGGAAACCCAGGTCGAGATAGTTATATTGCTGTCTAAATTCCTTGAAAGGTATGTCAATGAAGAAAGGGAAGAAATTGAAGAATACCGAGTTGTAATAATGACACTCGATATTTAACAACCACATGTCAGAGACTCGTGCCATATCTGACTTCAGCCTACCTTTTACATGCAGGAATTAAGGATGTAATTCAATCAAACATATTAAAATTATGCAACCAGATCTCTACAATTCACACATTCTGTTGTCGAAAACCCAAAGGCTGCTACACACTAAAAACGTAGCATGAAGCAAGAGACGTGTTATAGGTACCATTTGAAAATTAATATATGAAAATAGTGTTAGATTTCACGAATCTCATCTTTTACACCTTGAAAGACATTCACCTGTCTCAGAAACAGCTAAAGTCATACATGTAATGCCAACAAACCTCTTGTTTGGATCTGCTACACATTCTCAATAAAAAAAAAAAAAAAAAAAAAAAAAACAGTTATGGACATGCATACTATTCCAACTATCCATGGTGAGAACTAAATAGCAAGATCTGACTTACTTGCATTTCCACACAAGATGAACCGAGTGAAGTGAATATCATAACGCAGCATTTACCTTAGATTGCAAAATCTTCTGGCTGTCACCAAAGTATTGGTTTGGATGATTGATGCCAGCATCACATAAGGAGCCACAAACAGCTTCAAACGTTAAGGTACATGCCAACTGCACAAATTCACCACATTTTTCAAAGTCAAGTGAAACAAAACAAGATGCATCTAAAAGCAAGTTTTTGAGTGACTGATAATGAATTACCTGATAGTGCCTATTTCGCACTTTATCCATTACATCTTCTGTTGCACCACTATCTGCTCCCACTCTACCAATTGTAGCCCGCAAGTTTTCCTCACTATTGCATAAAAATGAAAGCCATAGAAGAATCATACCGCATGAAAATATGCAGTCCATATGTTTACAATATGGGAGTCATAGTATAACCTCAATTCAAGGGCACTCGTGAAGAATTAAACCGATGACTTTGAATGCACTGGATTTTAATGTTTAAAAGTTCTGATCTAAGCCTTTTTCCAAGAGAGCTACTTAGGAGAATCCTTTGTCTGTTGTGCATAGCTGGAGTATACATTAAATGATAGGAAAAATTATCATACATTACAGAACTAACCTGAAATGACGACAAGGGCAGCCATGATGATCTCCCACACTAGGAGTTGAGGAAATGACTTTCAGACAAGAATAGGGTGTATAATCCCGTGATTGCCATACATGAACAATTATTAAAATGCTGTTATAATACACATACAAGTTTCAAAGAGTAAATAAAGGGTCGAAGGTCAGGACCTATAAAAATAATTATTTCTAAAACCATTATCTTTCTCATTCAATCACTACAGAAATTTTATTGTCTCCGTTCTCCTTCATTAGACATAACTCAAAAAGTGCTTTACCAATTCAGTTTGATACCTACAACATTTACATACTAGATTAAGTTCGAAACTTGCCATTCTCTTCGTTTATCTTCCATAATTATTGCATATGTTGTATGCATATTCTTTATTGAACCTCTTGGGACCAATTTTTGACATGGAAGATTAAAAAGCAACATAATAATATCTAATGTAGCCTAAAGACAACAAGGAATTAAGTACAAAAACAGGATAATGTTGCGTGCTCACGCCATGATATTCATTTATGAATATACAAGGAGATTAAAAAACATGTATATGATACTTATTTACTATTATAACTAACAAAACTGATTATTTTTTTCCTGCTAGCAGTTGATGAAATGAAATATAAAAATATCAATGATAAAGGGCAACAAAATTTAATTGGTAGACAAAATATATTGACAGAATGCTCGTAGAGCACTGAATTTACCAAACCTGTCATGGAAAACAGTAAAAATAAATCTGTGTATATATATATACACTTCTTTTTCCCTTTTTTTTTTTTTTTTTTCCATTTTTTAAAGGTCTCTTTCGTCATGAAAATCCATCAGAGATTACTTCAAGAACTGCATCATGCACAAGCAATAACAGCCATCATTAACAGAACTTAAAACTCAATTGGAAGAACAAGCCAGAAGGAAAAAAGAAAGTAAAATTAAAGCCCCATATTTCAAGTTACTAGCGGCCAAAATAAAGGAGAAACTCACAAATTTCATTTACCTAACACAGTTGAGCGAAAATTTCAAAGCTCTGGGGTCAAACATTCAAATGCCCAATTACTCGTGTTCTTACAGGAGGAAAAAAAAAGGGGACAGCTCGATTCAATATATTAGGGATCTCTTCCTTCTATTTCGGTGCTTAAATTGAGCATGACTTTGGTCTGTGAACCAGTTTCATTTGTAAGGCAACGGTTAAAACCCTAGATTTCAATTATTTGCACAAAATTTTAATTGACCCAATTTATAAAAGAAATTTAACTCTTGTTTGGTCTCCAATATTTTCTCAAAAATATATGATAATATGAATATTAATTATAAGATCAAGATCCGAACAGACAAACAGGAAAATCAAATCCCTCACTTCTTGTGAACATGGGAGACAAACTAAAACGGAAACGAGGTTCTCAAATAAAATTACTTTGAACTTTGAAGGTTCAAAATACGATGAGACTTCAAGTTACCGCGGAGGCGATCCATAGCGAAGAGCTCCAAATCTTCGAGTCTGACTTCAAGCGAAGAAGCAGAGCAGTAAAGAGGCAGAGTCCAAACGGCATCATTATGATGACTTGTTCTTGCCCTCCGAGGTCTAACTACTGCCATTTCTTCTCCATGCGAGGAGGGAGAAAGGTTCTTACATATATGAGCGCGCCAAACAAGAAAATTGGCGGGAAACGATGATTCTCATTCTCATACAAGATATGGGCAACGCGCCATCCATAATCGTGCATCCTGCAGGACAAACTAAGAATTGATTTCTTGCAGGGAACAAGAAACAAATTTGTTCTTATGATGGAAAGAGAAAACGATGATGAACTAATAATTAGTTAAATGAGTTCGGAAGGCGAAAATGCTGCTTATATCTTGAAATTGTCAGACTCCCGTATTTAGACTTCAAAATCAGACGCTGAATGTAAGAAGTAGCAATAAGATGGCGAGGGCTTCGTCAGAGGAAAGGCACAAGCAACTTCTCCACTCTAAATTCCTTTCTCGGAGAAGATTTTTCACTTTCTGTGATTCATGAAGTCCTCGAAGAGGTGGCGTTGCTCCAAGAAAACTCAGAAAACAAGGCTTAGCATTCACATCAAATTCAAAGCTAGATCAATATAATAGTAAAAGATTGTCTTTTATTCACTACAATTGTCAGATGACCAGAAAATTTTTGTAGACAATGTTTAACGCCTCCTACTTCTCTTACCCTCACTTACACCCCTTTGAAAATCCTACATTTTATAGACAAATTTATAGAGATAAAAGAAAAAGAAATATTTCAACAAATTGTTATACTTAACAAGAGAGGCATCTCTACAAAACTTGCCACCCCGTGGAATTTCCATCAATTCGGCTTGGGCCCGAGAGAGAAGAGACTCTTATCAGGGACCAGATAATGCAGAAATCAGACAGTCTTCTCCCAGTGCAGAGTATGTCGAATTTATCATTTAGAGATTTTACTGCTCATTGCTTTCCGCTTGAAAGTGCTAGTTCTGCAACTGCATTTGTTGCACTGCGCTGTCTTGTCAAAACTGAAGCACTAAAACGTCTCCCATGCCCAAGAACTCCATTACTTGAAGACCTATTGCTCCACTCTTCTGAAGGTCCATTTCCATTAGGAACCCTAAAACTTGATGACTCACCCCCTTCTGAAACTTCATTAAAATCCTACGAAAGAGTTGGAAGTTATTGACACTACATAAATTTTAGATAATGGAAAATGAGAAAGTAAAATATTAAGAATTTCACCTTCAGGCCAGAGGCTAAGACAGAACTATGCAAAGGCCACTGACCCTGCAGATGATCAAACCAATGAAAGGTGTCGAAAGAAAGTTTGTTTCATATCAAAATGGAAAGATTAAATAGGAACTACTGATCCCCGTCCCTTCAATATTTTTATCCCAACCATGTTCATGTCGGTAAAAAGTCTTCAAACCTTCTGAGATTCATTAGAATTGGATGGAGATGGCAGTTCAAGCGATGGAGGCAAAGACACGGTCTGCAAAAGCACAAGTTAAAAATCTTGAAATTTTCAATGCATTGTGGAGTTAAAAATCCTTTTAAGTAATTATGCAACACCACCATGATGAAACTGACTCAACAAATACTATGCGTTAAACTGTCCCGGATCTGAGAAGTAATTTAATACAAAATTATGAGAAAGACCAGTTCATGCCTGAATATGCTCTGTAATTCCACCACTTCCCTGTCTCTGGGCATAATCACACAACCTCAGCACTCCTTGGGTTGTGTAATCCTAAGAAGACAATCAGAAGCCATATCCATTAACATAAGCAGTGTAAATAAATTGTTAATCACAGCAGAACAATTTAGATTGTAAACATAGAAGTTACCTGCTTCCCTTCTATTTCACTAAGTTTAACTTCCTGAAAGAACCAAATGAAAAGAGACTAAAATTCACATCCAGAACCCACATTTTTTTTTTCAAATAGTTAGGCAAAAGAACAAAGTTAAGGTCTATAGACTCCTCACCAGACTTTGAACCACCTCACGAACAGATTGAAATTCCTCATCTATCGTCTTTGATCTTCCTCTAAGTATGGAAACCTAAAAGGCTTGATAAGTCCATAAATAAATTCAAAATATCTGTGATACTATTAAAGCATATGCTATGGCTAATATCCATTAACCACCCACCTCGTCCTGTGTAGCCTGAGATATTTCTGCTACTTTATTCACATCATGATCCACCCTGGTAACTTTCGAAGACAACTGCCTCTGGGCAGACTGGAAGAGAGAAAGAAAAAGGAAAAAACTCAATACTTCTACTATAACAACCTAGGGAACATTGTCAAGAACGTTTAACAATTTATAATGAATTCCTATCATTGCAATCATATTATAGCAATAACTGAAGCTTAGAAAGATAAATAATAAAGAGAAACAACATTGAAAAAAATTACAAAGAAAAAACACATTAATATCCAACTCAAAAGAATTAAGTACCAACATATCTTTGTTTATGAGATAGTTCAATATATTATACTATCAATTATTAAAGTAGTCATCAAACAAAAATAAGCACACAGCATTACAGCAACAAGCATGGCGTAAGCATAACTACCTAGGGAACACTGTAACATGACAAGCATGACACAATTATTGCCAGAAGAGAAACACAACACTTCTAGTATAACAACCTAATGAACACTGTCAAGTTTTTTTCTAAATTTAACAAGTTAAAATGAATTCCTGCCATTACTATCATTATATAGCAATAACTGAAGCTTATAAATATAAATAATAAAGAAAAACAACCTTAAAAAAATTACAAAGGAAAAACCACATTAATATCCAACTCAATAGAATTAAGACGAACATATCTTTATTTATGGGACAGGTCAATATATTATACTATCAATTATTGGACAAATCACAAACAAATATAAGCACACAGCATTGCAGCAATAAGCATGACATAAGTATAGGAAAAAACTTGCCGAGATCGAAGAATAAACATCCTCAAGCTGTTTGGCTACAACACCGCATGCATCAAATAAACTACGTTTAGTAGCAAATCTTAGATCAGGAAGCTTCCAACCCTGTGAACATTCACAGAATATATGGATTAAACTGATTCTAAAACAATAAAAAAGTTGTGAAGCTGAAAATATATTAATTAGACATAGAATTATATACTAGAATGAGGTAGCAGAGATAGAAATATGCCAAAATTATAATACTGAGAAAACAAGAGGCACAACTACAGTGCTTAGACAGATTAGGAAGCAGTGTCTGATGAACTGTATATGTATAAGAACTGCATGGAACAAAGAATTCAAACATTCTGAAACATACTTGAAATTAGTTTAACAGGTAACAGGAATAGGTGAAATAATTATATGAGACGCACAAGAGTTTGAGGATATTTAAATAAGTGCTTCAGAATTCACATTATTAATTTCCTTGGAGCATTTGGTGAGCAGGTTAACTTTTTTGTGGTTAAGCAACAGCTTTGTGAAAGATATCAGACTGAATTGTTATTAGAAGAAAGAAATAACAGAGGATTGATGCTACACGCATGCACAAAAATGGTGAAAAGGTGAAGAAAAAATGAATCATTTGCTTCATCATTCTGAAGCATGGAATTAGCAGTCATTTGTCTTCACCATTGGCTTAAATAAGATTATTATGATAAGAACAAGAACAAATTTTTTCTTGCAGAAAGGAAAAAACTTTTAAAATAAGTTTTTGTATATATAGGAGCTACATGAATGCAATTGTTTGGATAAAAATTCTTGTCTAGGGAAGAAAATATGGTGTGAGGTGAAGAGGTGTACTTCCAAGATAAATTAAGAATCAATGAGCACAATATGTTCTTCAATTACCAGAGGTCAGTCATATTTCACTCTGAAATACGCTTCTACAGGATCCAGACCCCACGAAAATTTTAATTTGACATCAGGTTATATTTGATAAGACTAAAAAATCATAGGTCCAAAGAGAAACCCTAAACTGTGAGATACAGAGTACTATAACAGCATTTCAATCACCAAAAAAAAAACAAAAATTTCCAGAAACTCAACCAAACCAAGCAAAAGACTTTATATCATGCATGATAAATTATCACGCCATAAAATGCACATAGTAACTCATCAATGAGTATGCAAGACTAATATTGGCTATTTAAGAAGAAAAATGAAAATGAAACAAATTTGAGATTGGGATTGTATATCAACAATATCTATATGTTATGGGAAAATTATGTATAAATTTGAATCATCCCCCAGAGCATACCTTCCACCAAAAGTAGCCATATCCAACTACTACAACAACAATAACTATACCATATTTTCTACCACCTGCACATAATAATACAAATTAGAGAGGATGCTTATGAGATAATTAATTGCAAAACTTTAGAAACTTAAAAGAAAATACTGCTATCAAGAAAGGAAACCAATATTGCTATAGGTAAAATAACAAAATGCAGTAATCCAACATTTCTAAGGTTGTTGTATGTCAACTGACAGAAAAATCATGGCAGTGTATGGGCATCAAATAAGAATGAAAATTAATGGTTAAAAGAAGAAATCATCATCTGTCACATGATCAACTCAGCAACCATCTAGAGATATAGTTTTGAATAATTCAAAGGTAACGAGATCTTGAAGAGCATGGAAACCGACGAGCACATCAGTGTATTTGGTTGGTAACAGTGTTGCACATTCCCCAAGAAGAATTTATATATAAAATCTTAATCAGCAAATAGTCAATCAAAATAATCTAATTGGTTAATTGCAGTGTAAAAGTGGAGGGTAAACAATATATTTTCCTTTAAGATGTAAGAGTTTATAAAGAAATAACCTGTTCCACTTCCGGTTACAACTGTAATTGGAGAGTTAAAATTCAAGCTATCCAGCTCCTTTCTTAGATAATTAACCTGAAAAAATGAAAAGTTACACCACAACGTCACTTCCTGAGATGAACATATGAATATGAGAAACACAAACTGATGTCAAATGCAAACCTGAGCTATCAGAGTGTCATTCTGTGGCTTGCTAGCTGACGAACGAGATTCAACTTGTTTAATTGAATTGGAGAAAATCTGTGACAGATGAAAATTTTTCAGAGTCTGCTTGAGACACATTTATAGTAATCAAGAATTTCATATAACTTTTGAATCACACATAAATATTTTTCCAGATAGGAAAAACCACATGTAATTACAAGATAAAAGAGGCAGTGTATTACGACGTAATATTGACCACAGCTTTACATGCTCAGAAAATATAAGGTTTCGATTCAATCAACAAAAGTGAAACTACAGCCAGAAACAGAATATTAGGCTCTAACAATACATCACTACCATGACTCTTATCTCAAAATGAGTTTTTAATTTATTTCAAATATTGCCTAATCCTCCTGCCCATGATAAATCAAAGATTATGAGAAAGAATTTATTAGCAAACAAATGAGCATTGCAAACAATACATAAGGAAATCCACAAATGAACACACAAATCAATGCACCACTATATTCCAACTTAATATAAATGTTAGGCACCCAGAAAGAACAAGGCTTGTATTAATAATAAAAGTACCTTTAAAGCACCTGAAACCAGATCAGCAACACTCGGAAGGCGCCCTTCTTTTGCAAGAACTGATCCAACAATACCTGAAAAACATGATAACTGATTTAGTTAAAATGTTCTTCCAACTCAAACATCATGAATCAAAAAAGTAAACTAAATTTTACCAAAATAATGGAAACTAAAATATCACCGGATATGATTATATCCTAACTGCATAAAGCATACAACTTGCTGATTTCCCATAAATTTTCTGTCAGGACTTAGGGTATATCACCCTGACATAATTATCCTTTGGATGAAAGTAAGAACCCAAGACAGGAATGAGAATGAAAATGGATATTATTCTCAGCTCAGATAAACCAACAGATTTACTAGCCAGCGATAAGAAAGAAGGAACAACTCAAACTTTCTACACATAGCCTTTAAGTGACTATTGCCGGGCTTACAAATTAATTTTAAAAAGAACCCTAACGTCACAAGTTCCCTCGAAAATTTTAGGTAAAAATCGTACGAACAAAATCGCAACAGTTATAAACCACGCAAACATCACTCCCTCTTCATTCTAACACTTCTAGAATCAGCTTATCTTACCCAACAACAAATCTTGATTTAGTCCAGCCACATTGAAAACACAATCACTCCCTCGAACCCTACTCTAAAGTCCACTGCTATCTCGAATAACTACAGCACGAACATAATAACAAATACTCTTGACGTAGCTCCGATTAAGCACAACTTATTCCGATCGCATCACTCAACAGACAATAATTTAATCAACTAACGATATTGTGTTTATCCAAACGAAAACCTAACTTTCGATCCAACATTAGTATTATGACTAATGACAAGATGAAATGAAACGATTACATCGAAATAAGCAAAAAACGAGGAAAATGAAAAAAGAAAAAGAAGAAGGAAATAAATTGCACGGACCGGCCCCAAGGAGGATGGTTAACTTGCCGAGAGGAAGAGACATGACCAGGAGATTATTATTTTGTTTATTAATGAACCTTTAACTGTAATCTTATAGGTATGTATTGTGAAGAGTGGGCTATGAGCCACGATACGACATGAGAAAATCAATTGGAATCGCAGAGTTTGAAAAGAAGTAGGATAAACCAGAAACTGGAACTCGGGACTGGCTCGCTGACGCGAGGTCTGTGGGCGGGTGAGTGGGCTACTGGGCTTCTTCCAACCTTTCCGTTCGCTTTTGGATTATTTACAAGAAGACGACACTCGTTCCAATTGAGCGAATATTCCTTTTACACAAGTGTCGGTAATTATATATCTTTTAATAGGGTAATTATCGAAATTCTTTAAATTTATTATGAGTAAAAATCAATTTATCCCTTTTCTGTCTGAAATCAGTTCACGGAAAATTTAAACCAAAATCTGAACCACAAAATCAACCAAATCAATGGGAAAATAACAAGCAATAAATCCAAGAACTCAATCTTTTTTTCTGTCTTCTTCCCGTAGAACCTTAAAAGGCTTCTCCCTGCTTAAAATTCTTGATTGTCTAATATCCATTTTCCAAATCCTATCTTCAGTAAAACCCCATTCCAGAAATTCATCTGGCGATGGTTTAAGCGTATCTTCAACTCCAAATCCGAAACTCATGGAAACAAGTAAAAACATTTTCAATACCGTCCCCCAGCAATCCTAATCCCCTTCAAAAATGCAATTATCCTGCAGACTTGGCGAACCATAACTTTGGAAGAAATTTGCAAGAAAGATTTTCAGGGATGTTTTTACCAGTTTGGTGAAGCCATGGAGAGTTGACATCAAAAGTTTTGATTTTTCAACTTATTTAAAATGCTCGCGCTCTAATTTACTGCTCTGCTATGGCTTTGGCCATGTTTAACTGGGGAGATTTTATAATGTTTGAGAGTGAGCCCAAGGCTTGGCCAGTAACATTTTTCACCCCCTACTTGTAGATTGCAATGACTATATCATCCTTGATGTTTGACTTTTGTTATTAATAATTTAAGATACATGAGAGGACTAAAATGTCTTTATAATATATTGTGTTTACTAAATTTATTATTACATAAATTAGCACCCCCCAACCCAATAATATTATAATACATTATCCTCATTTTCTCCTTTTTTATTTCTCTTTGTTAGACATAATAGAGGAAATAAATTGTAACTTTGTTTGAATCTTTTTGTTTTATTTAATTTATAAGTGATATAACCTATAAATTATAGGTTATAATAGATTTATGGGTCAAAGAGGTCATATCAAAACTTTGAAGGGCACCTCGACATAGTATCATAAAAAAAAAAATTAAAATTATTAAATATTAAATTTGAAAAATTAAATTTTCTAATAAAAAAATTATAGTACAACAAAAAAGAAAAAAAATATTAATAATAGTTAAATCAAGTTGTTAGAAATAATCCCACTTACGAGGGATGATTGAAAACTTAATATTTGATGAAGATTTGAGTTCTTACGGAGAAAAAAAATCATTGGAGTATCCCTCTTACACGAAAAGATAAATTTTATATTAAGTGCAAGTCTTACTTATAAAAGAATACACCCAACAATTTTTTTTCCCTGTTATTACAAATCATTCACTCATTATAAATAATAATATTTTTTTTAAATCATAATTCAATATTCTAACATAACTTTTTTAAATTAGTTAAAAAATTAGACTAAAATGCAAATGCATATAGGCCAAGTGGTTAAAGACTTAGTAGACATGACATGCTAAGGGTTTGCAAGGTGTTATATCATTTTTTAGTCTTTACCCTTCAATCAAATTGGTCTAGTCTACAAGACCGACCAATTAATGGGTTTAAACACAATCTGATATGAAGATATGATAAGTTATATCAATGTTGACATAATCTGACATAATCTATCGTCATGTCTATCATTTGTATTTTTCTCCTCTAAATTTCTTGATTTTCAGTCAAATTGTACACAAAATTTTGTATAAGAATTTGTATTGTTCGAAACCTTGGATCCAAAATTCATTTGATAAAATAACTCTGTATAATCAAACCACATATGTTCATTTTTCCATCCAGATATTTTAAAATTGGTTCCACCAAAATTTCAATTTAGAAAAAATTCCTAGTGCAATAAAAACGTTTCATATCGAATGATAATGCATTAACATGCTTCAATTCACATGTTTTACAAACTATTTTCTATATTAAATTGTTATTTTTTGCCATTTTTTGTTATTACCTTTTTTTTTTTTTATTGAATTTATTATTTTTTAATAAATTTATCCTTCTCGTGCCAAGGAAATCACAAAATAGTACTTCCCTTTTCTCCCAAGCACTTCTAGGATCGGCTTATCTTCTAAACCATCAACATAATCTTCCTTCTACTTTCCTTGAAACTGAAGTGTGAATGTAATGACAAATAGTTGCAACAGAAAATATCTAAATTCTAGTACATTGAATCTAAACCTCTGCTGACTTCTATTGATCGTACTTTGGAAATAACAACTCGCCTATGAAGATGAAGGATAAAGATAAAAAGGTCACTGAGAAAATATTTAATACAAATGAATTTAATAATATAAAAAAAAAAAAAAAAGAAGGGCAAAAGAACATTAACTGTAAGAGAATTAATACAGAAGCAAGGAGAAATTAATAAATTGTAAGTTTCACTTAAATTGGTAGTTCAAAATATTTCTTTCTGAACTGTAATGTGATGGTAGATATTGAAAATAAAAAGCAGAGGGAATCCGAAATAATTAATCAAATATATATAATTACTTCATTCCTACAACACATTTTATTTGAGGGTTGAATTCACTAGTAGATAATTTACAGAAAAGAAAAAGTGCATTTGATGAAGAGTATAAATATTCTATTGATTCTGAGGGCTTAGAAGGAAGTGTAAATCTGCATCTGGCTCAAGATGTGCTCGAAGTTGTCAGTAGAGTTTTGTGTTGGATGTGAATGCATTCCTTCATAAGTTGTCACCACCACTCCTTCGTCTGTTGTTAATCGCTGGACTTGCTTCTTCACATTGCAGCCTTGATGTGTACATCGATAGTAACTTCTGCAGATTATTAATAAACAAAGATGATCAGGTCAATGAAAGATGAACTATCTTATACTTAACCTAATTAATCTTAAGTAATCACTGTGATGCCAATATAACGTGTAACTTTAATCCTTAGACGGCATAATGAGTTTAACTTGTATACGCAGGAGCATCAGTTGATACACCAGTTTCTTCTCCATGACAGTTCAGTTTTACAGATAGATGACTACCTTCTTCTTCTATATTCTTTCTAATCTGTTTTAGTTTTAATGCATTTTGAGTATAACGATGGCAACCTAGTCGTTAAAAAGCTAAAGGACTAAATACAGTCTAGACTTAATTGACAAGCTCCATTCAATTTCCAGTTGTAGTTAACAGTTCTTTAGAATTTATTTAGCTTAAGAAGTTGGCGAACAAAAAGGAACGAAAGGGGGATGATGACAAACTAATGCCAATCCAATAACAGTACGAGGGCTTTAGAAATTTGGTTGGTTGTGCAACATTCAAGGCATGGGCTGCAGTTGTACATTCTGGGCTTATACCACACGCAATAAAAATGTAGTAAAGACAGTATATTTTCATGTCTGCATGCGTGGACATATTTATAAAACCCATATTTTTAAGGGTTTCTATTTAATTCTCCATTGACAGACGATCAATTCAAGGTACGTAAGACAAACCTAATAAAAGTAGACTTCTTTTTCCTGCCGTTAATTTTCCTTGGAACTCTAGAAGGAGGCACATGTTATTGGGATGGGACAATAATTATTTTCCACGTTTAAAATAAATGGCACTATCTTGGACACTGTTGTAAGAGGGTAGGCGCACTCCCTGACCAACAGAAGAATCAGCAGCCACAACTAAACATGGAAACGTACTTAAGGGTGACCTAAATCATAACCTCATAATTTTTAGATATTCATATACGCAGACAATTAGTGGTAGACTTAAGATAGAGGTTATTAAAATATATGCGTAGGTCTTAGAAAACGAGGTATCTGGCATATTTTTAGAAATTCATTGTTATCTAGATTTTGTCTCTACTTCGCAGATGTTTAAAGAGGAAAGAAGTAAAGCAGATTCATGTGCAAATGTTTAGGTTAAATCTAGTTAAGATGTCATTTCATTTAATAACATTTTAACTTTATATAACTCTACAAGTTTTGATAGTTTAATTTATGTTTAAATGGTTTCTTATAGGGATTAACATGTTTACTACTTTCATATGGAATACAGTTATTAAAAGAAATACTATCATCAATAAACTTAGTTTTATTTAAGATCACATATATTTTTAAAGGATCATAATTAGAAGAGATGTTGTCACTTGCAATCATCACTATAAAATTCAACGGCTCTCTAACTATGTACATATTCACACTCGGTGGGTTCAATTTTCGACATCAAGGTCTACTAGTGTCGGATGGTTTAATACTCCCCATAAAATTTGGTATATACACTTTTCTTTATTGCATATATCCATGATATTTATGTAAGATACTGAAGAAAAAAATCTCTAGATCTTTTTAACAAAAATTAGTGTCATTTTTGTATTAACCAAAGCCTACGTTGTAATTAATCAAGTAGGATAGTTTTTTGATGAGGAAATAAGCACGTAATATTGGAGTAAAGTATATCTGACGTCCAATTAATAAATTTTATTAGATATTATCGAAAGGAAAAAGTGGTCTAACAATATAGATGAATGAAAAAGATGAAGACAAGAAAAGAAGAAGCTAATTACCTTGGAAATTTGTTGTTTTTCACAGCTTTTTGTCCATATTTTCTCCATCTGTACCCATCATCAAGAATATCAACCTGGCTTCTTGTTTGAAATGCGTATCTAGGCTTCCTTATCTTCTTTTCTGATCTCTTTTTCTTTCCTAAATTCTCTTCATTTTCAGACCCTACAAAACTTTTACTCTGAATCATGCTGCTGCTGCTGCTGTTGTTGCTAACATTTAAACTAGCCGCAGGAACTTCCATTCCTGAGATTAATCCCAAAAACCCACTTGACTTGTTACCATGAAAGTCACCGAAATTAGGTTGAGAACTGACCGTACTCAATGAACCCGATGATGCTGAAGATGAACGGGGAAAAAATGGTTGATAGTTTTCCATGTCAAACACACAGGTAAGAAAGAAAAGACAGCCTCGAACCAATATAGCTAGGGCTGGAAGGGGCTGGCAACTTCGATCTTTATCCTGTGGTTGGTGTCCTAAACGGCTAAAAGGAAAACTGATTGGTCTCTTAAATCTTAATGAAATCAAACTACAATATTATTTCATTGAGATTAGAAAAAGTAATTCTCAGTTAACAAATGTTCAAAATATAATTATTGGTTGGTGTTGACCAAACTTGTTTTGGTGCAAAAGTACTACTTTCTGGAATATGGATTATGTAAGCAATACTGTCATATGTTACTGTAGATATTTCTTTCGGTCAGATAGAAAAGTTCTAAAAATAATTATGAAATTACAACAAATTAAAGAAAAATTTACAAAATAAGATTTTCATCATTAAGATAACTATTGAATGTGCACTTGCTCTATATATATTTAAAATATATAATATATAATATTAATTTACATGTTAAAGTAAATATTGATTCAAGGTGTGACGCCTCTTTCCCATTGCTTTTGGAACTTTCATTGGAGCGTTTGCATTATTTGTTCAATGTGAATGCTCGTAAAAATGTTCAAATAATTGTTTTGTTAGTCCTACTAAAGCATCAACAGAAAAAGACTATGTTTAATCATGATTATATTATCTTAATTACTCGTAAATACGACGGATTACCGATAACATAGAAGAACTGAAAGATTTTGTAGAATTCAAAGGATGTGGAAATTAAAACTTATGAATAGCCCATGGCCTTTGACCATGTCGAAGAGAGAGCGCACGGGTTTGAACGAAATTAAGTAAAAGAAGTCGTAAAATTAATGATACTTTATATGTAGTTTGAAATATGGTTGGTCAGAGCATGCGCATGGGCAGCCTTTAATTTTTTACATTATTAATTAGGGATTAAACGCTTAGTTATTGTTGTTTAAAACGAGCATTTTTATGAAGTAAAATTATAACGTGTTACCAACTTTATTCTATCATTTCCTACCACGAAGCACAATTTAAAAACCATTAAAAAATTCCGTGGCTCCTTCCTTTCCACGCCAGGCTTAGTTCCAGAATCAGCATCCAACCTAAATTAAATAGAAACCATGTTTCACATTATAGTTTAAAAACATGTCAAACTTCTACAACACTGGCATCTGATAATCTATGTTTATATATTTTATAGTAACTTTATATATATATATATATATATATATATATATATATATATATATATATATATATATATTTAAAATTCTATTTTTTATAAGGAATTTGTAAAATTAACATTGCAAAAAGTTTCTGAAATATTTCCATCTTATTAATCATGAAATAAGGGACGAAATAGAGGCCAAATATCAGTTGGCTAACACAATCGACCAATTATCCATTCTAAGAATCTCTACTCAAATCCATTTATTCACATATATATATACAACTGTAGAATACTGTAATGTAAATTGTAGAGATTCAAATAATCCTCATCGATCCATTTGATGCAAACATCATCTCTAGAAATGATCAATTATCGATCTGGAGAATCAGTTTTCCTTTCTAATAACAATAAAAAATATGAGAATTTTTTTGGATGAGGTTATTATCGCTAATGTGACATAGAGAAGGCTGTCAATTGGGTAGAAAAGTTTAATGATTGATTGTTTGATTTGAAAACTTTAATTTCGGACCATATAGAATTCAGGCCTCAAATGAGTAAATAAAAAAATTATTCTTTAAGTTATCAGGTTCGAGTTTGAATAGAGGTTATTCAAGCTTGACGTCTAATAAGTCTAAACTTTTATTATGGGAGGAGATGTATTTGTTAGGTTTTCAAATCTATAAAGGATTGTGATAATGTTTTTATAAATTTTTAATGTTATATAACAGGTTTAAAATAAACCTAAAACTCAAAAAACTTTAATAAACTATATCTAAATAAAAAAAATTTAAGATTTGAATGGATAGGATGAAGTTTGACCCTAAAATTTTTTATAAGCTTGGCATTGAGCAAGTCAGACCTAATTCAATAGAACCACTTGACAACCATAGTAAAAAAAATAAAGAGGTCTTGCCCTTAATTTATAATAGGAATGACAAGGGGCTAGGTAGAAGGATCAATACCCTAATTTGTCCTCATTGTAATATTTATTAATTGTTATAATATATTTATAATAATTTAAAATTTTTAAAATATGATTTAATCTTTTAGGGTGTAAGGGATACGAAAGAAGGAGATGAATAAGAGAAGAGATTAGTTAAGAATATATTTATCCTTGTTATAGTCTTCGTCTTTGTTCCTATTAAGAATCTTCTCTTCGTTTGGGAAGAGGTAGGTTGGGGACTCAGTTTAAAGGCTCAAATGACCGTCCTTACTTTATAATGAGCCCACACTTATAATCCTATGATTTTTTTTTTCTCTTCCTGTTCATTGATTGATGTATGAATGGGGTTTACATGTTGGCCTCCACAACATATTGAGGGCAATACTGTCTGGTGTGCCAAAATAAACCCACATTAGCCTCTACACGCCAGAGTTAATTGGTAGCAATAGTCACAAATCCATCAATAATGTGAAAAATGGTGGGGGTCCCATGTATTGATAGATTTAAAACTAGAGGAAGATGTTTAATATATAATATACATAAATATATACAAATTAATGTCATTATGTCCCTGTCCTACATTTAATTGATTTACTTTGATCCCTGCCCCCTATGTACATCCACGTACACACCTCATCCTAGAACTTTTGTAATAAGAACAAATGGTAGATTTATGGCTTGAAGAGGACTCGTTAACGAGGTAGGACAATTTACAGCTTTATAATCCTCGAATTTAATAAATTAGGTCTGTATTTCAAGTAATTACCTAAAACCAAGTGGAGATACGCCTGTGTGTCTATCAGACAATTAGTTTTCTCATGTGTAGGAGTGTTTTTTTTTTTTTTTTTTTTTCCACATAAATTTTTTACATCTACCTTTTATTTATATAAAAAATGCGAGATATAAAAACATATATATATACACACTTAGAAACATGGGATAATTGTTTTTATTTAGTATTGAGTTGCTATTTCGTGTTATATGTATGTCATCCTATGAGAAAAACATTTGGAAACAGATTGTGTGTCGAGCAGCCTTATTAATATTTCTTCTCTGATCAAATTGACCAAACACCAAAAACTGATATTTTTATATGCGTTTGATCGCTACAGTGTTCTATGGACTGTTAGTGATGTTGAAAAGAATACTAGCTGATTGTGCAAAGACAAAATAGGATTCAAATCCAACCCTTTTCTTTGAAGTTAATTGCTTACTTGGTATCGCCAAAAGTGCCATACGTATAGAAAAATACATATCGCTTTTACAGGACATGACTGCTAACTCCTTCCGGAGGAATTTAGAAGATTAATTATATAACGATACAGGAGATTTAGATTTGCAAGAGTCAAAATTAACATGCTGGATGGAGCCATTTCATTAGTGAAAGGACTAGATTCAATGGAACTGCTTGAGGTTAGAAGTGAAGAGAATTTAGCCTGCTAGCAGCCACCCATTTGGCCCCTCACCTACTGTCCTCGCTGTGGACTTTTCACCTGCCGCTAATCATCATGTGATTCCAACGCCAATCTCACAAACCCTAATTCATCATGAGCCATATTATTTCTATTTAAAAGAGACTATTGGTATATCATCGTTACAAGATCAAATCTTTGCCACATATCTTGAATCATGAATGTAAAGATATACATATGTAGATTGAAAGTTTTGCAAACTGACAAAAAATGTTCTAACCTTGGCCCATGGTTTTGGACGGTAACGAAGAGAGCAAGCAAATTGGTGAAATTTACATACAAAGAAATGTCTGATCTGGGTTTAGTGGATGGTATTGATTGAATTAGGTTGAATAAAATGATAAACAAATACAAATATTAGAGATAGAGCACGTTTCTCTAGATTATCAACTACTCTTGTCTCCCAGTTTTTACGTAGCAAGTGACGATTTCTGATGTTTACTACTCCATAGATACTTGTCAAGCTAGCTAATCCCTTTATTCGCTTCCCGTCATTTCATCAACGTCGTTGCTTGGTCTTTGTTACACAATTTCAAATTCTGTGTTATTGACAAAGATGATTTAATTAATTTTTTACCAGAGTGTGATGTGCTTGCTTGGCTATATTAATGCTATCCAGTTATTGCTCAAGTTTGGAGAAAAAGACTCCATATCTATACATGGTGGTGGGTATCACGTTTTGAGTAGCTACAAACACCATATTATACAATTAGACGCATGTTTATCAGATGATTTTACGAAATATATACTTGTGAATGTATATATAGACGTATAGGACGCTGAACAAGTACAATAAGTTTGGGTTTTTATCTGTCTATACAGCCATAATAAATTTTTGCATCGGCCGTTACTTGCCCGATTCTCATACGTCTTACACATGTAGAACCCTTCTTCTGAGAAAAACAAAGTGTACTTGTTTATTCTTATACATAAAAACATATATTATTATGAGGATATTTGTAATCAAACGAAAGAAAATAATTATACAGAAATATGATTAATAATTGACAGTTGTATTTAATATTAAGAGTAATTTCATAATTCTATTAAAAAATAACAAATCAGTAATTTAAAGGGTTTTATTTATGGGAATGAATGGAGAGTAGATAAACCTTCTAAAATTAAGGATGAAAAATTATCCTTTTAACAAAGTTTGAGCCAAAAATAGTTATTTAGGTGAGAAATATTTTTTGGCCTATATGTATATTTTTTTTATCTTCCTTAAAAATATAAACTTGACCACATCAACATGTGGTTTTCGAGACAAGCGATAGTCATCCTTTATAGCTGTGAGCCCTTTGGTTATGGATTGATATGAAACTAATTATTTCTTTTTATTTAAGATTAATAATGTATTTATAAAATTCGAGATATTAATAAAAAAAGTAGTTCAATTATATTTCTATTGAGTCCTGTGATTATTATCTATGTCTCTTATATGTTTATTATGTTTGAGTATGATAATTTATCTCTATAAAATGTTACTTCGTTAATATATAATGTTATATTTCAAATCATCCAATTCTAATTATTGAAGGCCTGTTTTATACAAACAGACGAGTTGATCTAATGTTTATTTGTTTAGAAAAAGCCAAGATTAGTGTCGTGCAGTCTCATGTTTAAGGAATTCAAACCTGGCCCTGCAAAAGGTGGAAGGAAAAATGAAACTACAATTGAGAAGTTCAACTATTTGACGGTAATCGCTTTCTTGGGATATCGAATCTTTGAAGATAATTTGAGTCCAATTTATATGCCATCGAACACGTTGGACAGATGCAGATGTTATTGGGCCTTCATTTCATCTCCTGGATCCAAAAGATAAATCGTCCCAATGTTATATCGCACCAATCTTGTAGAACGACGTGAGTTCTAATATTGTTGTCCCATAAAGTGGTGATTTCGCTCCTAACACCAGGGACTTCATCAGCGACATCGATTGATTTGATGGTTTAGATTAAGTTTAGGTGAACAGACAGTGCTCAAGAAGTGGCACCAATCTGCCTCGCAGTCCTTCGTTTTGTCATAGGAGAATATAATCAAAAGGAATTGTTTTATTATATGTTTACCACTGTAAAACATGATCTAGATATCTATACCAAAATACATTTCAGGTACTTCTCCTATTGTTTTGGTGAAGATTTCTAGATCCAGAAATCTATACCAAAACGGTGTTCTTCGAAGATGAAGAAATGCATTCAACATACATTTCAGGTATACCAAAATATATGTCAACATTCATTCGCAATTTTTTTCTCTTCCTTTCATTGAGGAAGTAGACGATGTATCTTGTAGAACAAGCTTTTAACAACATTCTGCAGTCTGCCTTTGCGTTGGCTGGCAGTAATTGTTTGGGAATTACTGAATTCTTTATCTTCCAAGGTCTGTTCTGCTTGGACTGTGATTAGGGGTTGGCATGGAACATTGCCATTCGTTATTATCAATTATCAAAATATTAATTTTCTTATGTGGATGGACAGATTTGTAATGATAACAACTTCTTATAACAACTGTGTTAAATCTCTATTTTTTTAATTTCTTTGCTCATACATTTTGACTGATTTGAAGACCAGCCATGACAATTGTGGCTTTTGGATCCTGATGTTCTTGATATATTTGAAGTGAACGATATCATGTGTTCCTAGGGCTGGCATTTGAATGCATTCTAGAGAATCAAAAGATGACCTCTTTAATCTTGAGGAAAATGTGACTGAATGGCCTTGTTATATGCATTTATCATCCATTCAATTTAAATCCACTAGATGGCATCAGTGAATTGATTGATGGTTTATAAAAGCAGTAACATGAGTTCCTTTTTAAGTATAAATATGGTTTATAGCTCCATACTGAGATGCTTTTGGGGAATATTTATTTACTGATATCATTGTAATATACCATCCCTGACCGTTAATTTATTTGTTTCAGGTGAAAGGAAATCCAGGTCCAACATGCAAGTCACATTCCATCCTGATTGTTCACATACTTCTGATTCGGTATACAGCATTTAGTCAAGATGAAAAAGCATCATAATGGTAATGATGCTTTTTGAATATATGAGAAATGAGGCACACTATGCACTGCATTTTCTGTGGAATAAAGCTGATCATATATCAAAATATGTTTTACTGAAAGCAAATGTCACACCCGCAGGGAGGCAGGTTTCTAGGACAGACAGCCTCCTTTATTTATTTGTACCATTCAAGCTCTTCTTAATTATAATAATCACTCACATAATTATATATATTGCTAACCACGGCAACTTGTAAAAGACATTCATACGAACATAATTTTGCTTCTTACTTCTTAATTCTCCTGAGATTGAGATCAACAGTTTTTTGTATCATGCACTTGACTTCTTCTTCTTGCTCCTTTGCCTCTTAGAGCTCCAACACCAGGTCTACAATGCAAGTTTGTCATGTAATCGGATCAAAACATTCGCTAGGGAAGTTAATTATATTAAAAAAATCACATTATGCATGTAATGTACATTCAAGTATCGTGTTTTGAGAGCCCCGGTAGTCTCAATAATGTGGTTGATAGTGGACCTTGGGAAGGGGAAATATTTGTGTACTTACAGTCAGCGTCTGTTTTGATCCAGTACTCTCTGTTTCCATTAGAGTCACAACCACCAAATGTGAATTGTGGAGGGTTGGATTGGCTCTTGTAGCGTCTTATCTTTTCTTTAGAGAGGTTTTTCTGAGGAAATATCATGATGTCTTCATCTGGGGCCATCTGACCTCCATTGTCTACTCCTTCATACACCATACTCTTCCTGTTTTCTTTTTTTAGGGATTTATCGTTCTTTTTTGTGGATATGGAACTCTCAGGGTGAACTTTCCTGTGGAACATATGCAGGATCTGTATACCACACATTTCAGAATTACCAAACTTAACACAAAGCCAGAAACAAAGTGGTTAAAATTCTCGGCTAAGATTAAAAGGTAATGTTGACTATGTAAGTTTCATGCATTTCGTAGAACAGATTATCATACACTAAATCGTCATATCAAATTGTTATGATCTGGGACAGATGTAAACAAGATCAGCTGACAGAATTATAGTTCTTGTAACAATACCTTGTGCAGTTTTGTTTCTGCTGAAGCTGCATCAACACCTCCACCAGTGGAGCTCCTGGAAGCATGAAGCATTTTTTTCTTTAACATCTTTTTCATAAGTTGTACAGCTGATTTATCTGCTTCTTTGTCAGTTCGCTTCTCCTCCCTCTCATATTTACTTCCAGAATTAGGATTCTCCTCAGCTACTTTAGTCCTCTGGAAAAGCTCTCCAAGCGATGTTCTATGTTCTTTTTTTGCCACGGTTGTGGTTTCAGACAATTCAATTGCTGAACCGAAAAGATATCCCTGGAGTGGACACACTGTAAATCCATTTCCATTGTTGTCTGACCCATCCAATGGCTTCCCACTAAGAGTAATGGTGCTTCCATGGCTGCTCCTTCCATTACTCACGTGACTGTTTCTCCCTGATGACTCATTGCAGCCGTCTTCTTTATTAGCTTCAGCTACTAGAACTTTCTCCAACTCATCATTGATGAGCTTCAGTTCATTTTCTGTTGCTTCAGTTTCCTTCTCTGTTATATTCTCAACGGAGATACCAAATGTTGGTGTTGATGGATCATTAACATTAGGTTCGGTACCAAGGGTGCCAATTGCTAGAAAGCCATGGAATAGTTCAGAGAGTGCAGCTGACGTTTCTTGATCTTCATAATCTTCTTCTTCTACTCGGGCGGCTTCTAAGCCCGTGAAAGAGTTTCGAAGCTGGTGCTCCCTCTGGCCTTGTCTGAATGGTTTTGCGCTATAGTTTGGCTTTGGGTGGCATTGTTGGTCAGCAGGCGATGGCTGCCCTGTAAGACAAGAACAAGCATTCCCTGACATAGAATATGTTAAACAAACAATGAAAGAAATAAATGAAAACAACTCCGAAGATGGCCAGATTAACAAGATGAAAATTTTCTGCCTTTGAATTTAGCCTGGAACACCCTCTGATTTGTTCTCTCTGGCCATGATGTAATGTTTCAGTTTTTTGCGTTTATACATTTCTCACCAAAGTAACATTCCAATTATATATGGTTCAAATATCTTAGGGCTTTTACTTGAGGTCTTTGTCAAAGCAACTCAGCCAGGAAGGATAAAATTTTACTTGAGGTCTTTGTCAAAGCAATTCTATTATTATGCGAGTGGCTGTTTAGAGACAGACATGGCAAATTAGGTGCTTGCTAGTTTTTTCATAAGCTCCTAGATTCATACGAGGCAGCCTGTAAATGGGCAGCTTCTTGTTATATTTTAATATAACAATTCCCATAAATCTGGTCAGCTAATAGAGTCATCGGGCTTGATTCATCATCCATCATTTGTTCATGGATCGTCAAGTATGCACTTTTAGTGGTCGTGTAGGCCTGTGGTAACATCTAAGCACGAAAGATATGCAAATGGAAAGACTTACCAAGTGCAAAATCTTTGAGTGGTTCACTGCTATTTTGCCGGAACTTCCGGTGCATCCAACCCAATAACTGCAAAAAATTAAGAGATTGAAAAATATTAGATAAGGAACATTGATGACGACGTACTTAATTTTCTCCTATGAATATTAACAATATGCATGGTCAGGTCTTACCTTCATGCCTTGTTCTCTTTCACAAGTCCCAAGCTTTGAATTTGGTTACTCTGATTACTCTGAAATGGAGGAAGAGGAGCGAGTTTTAATTACTGGATGCTAAGAGCAGTGCAATTAATATGATATAACTAGTAATGAAACAGAATCGTTGTTTGAAGGCGTGTTTGAGATAATAAAGGTGGGAGGAGAGAAACACAGAGATAGTTACAAGATTCAGGTTGGCTATGCCTATTGCTATTCACTGTCAGGTTCAAATCATGTGGCCACTAGGAAATAAATAGTGGGGGCCCTCGAATTCTTGAGCCAGGGATGCTACATATGCATGTATTCAAGTTCATGTGGATGGTTGGTCATGTGAAGTATGGTTTATTTAATTTAATTTTCTGCATGATTTTGTTTTAGGTGAAAATGCCTACTCTAAATTACACTGTTCTATACGTTTGCCTCAATGCAAGAGACCTCCAAGGTCGACAAGTAAACTCGGTTGCAGAAAGAACTAGTTTACTAGGTATGAATTCTGAGGAAAGTGCCGACATAAAACAGTGTGAAATAGAGAGCATATTTTTCCCGAGGCGCAATGGGTTAAAAGATAATATGACAAAGAAGACGATCTTCTCTCATCTTGGATACAGAAGTCTGAGACTATCTCATGCTTTTTGTTAAGTGGTCGACGCCTGTAGGGCTGCGGTGTTTTTTAACTGATAGGACAATATACATTAATAGGTGATTTTCCTCTAATAAATATCTACTTATATTCAATGTATTATTTATGAATATAATGATGCTTATAAACTGGCTGCTTGGAATCATGAACCTGAGTCATTTTGGAAGACAGCAAGCTCTGATGGGATTTCATACAAATGGATGGCACCTCATCTTCTCTGAAATCTAAGCCTCTCATTTGGACTCACGGTTTCGTCGGAGGCAGCCCTAGGCTCCAGTTCAATCTGGAATTATTTGCACATAAGCACACCACTTAAACCCGCAAGATATTGTAAGTTTTGACTCTACAGTTTTTCCATTAAAATGTGCCTCATAGATGACAGAGAAACAATAAATTTGTATTGATTCAGAATTCTAAATTTACATTCAATGTCAGGCACATCATATATAGTTAGAATGAAAATTAATTTTATATTATCAACTTTTTTGGTAATATACATTATGTGACTATAAATTATCTACATAAAATTATGTACAAATACTAATTTGAATATTAAATTATCAATAAAATATTTACAATTATATAGTGATATAAGTTAAGAATACAGTAAGATTATGAGTGATGACCCTACTTGTAACGGAAGATCTATGAAGTGTTCTAATGATTTTCTTCTATTGTTACTTTAACTATCATGAAGATCATTTAAGCCAGGAATATGTTTTCTAGAGCTCAATTGACCAAGGGCTGTTGACCCTAAAATAACTTGGTGTGTGTCCCACATTAAGTAATTATATTAAAGAAGAAACGGGTTCACAACTTTGGGACAAACGTGTATGATATACCCATTAATGTTAAAGAGGATAAACGTCCTTCCAATTTCATATAATTCATTGATAAGTTTACTGATCATTCAGTACGTTCATGAATTATGAATCTTATAAAACAGTGAAATATGTGGGAATATGTTAATTATTCGAATGGAAGATTTTCCCTTTAAACAGTTTTACTTTTTTGAGGTGGAAGTGACATACAACGAAGATCAAGTAAAGCATGCATTGGATAATCAGCATCAAATGCTCATCCAATAGGGATTTTTTTTTATTTTTTATTTTTTTTGTTGGACAATAGTATGGATTATTATCGAAGAACAAGAACAATCAAACGGTGCCGATGATACAAGTTAACTACTATCTGAAAATGAAAAGGAGCTTTGACAGAAATGAATCAAACCATGTGTACGCCATCCTTGTTAGAAAATGAACATTAATTTTATATTCTTTATAAATTAAAAAGCAGTAGGGTCGGGTGAATTTTCGTGCCAAAACTCTTTTTTGATAGCCAACATGAAACTAGAATACAAAACTGTTGTACAGTGTGCTGCTACAAACATGAGGGAAACTCACTCTCCAGGAGACAAATTGGAGGCAAATACATCCCCACTTGACATTTTCTATCATCAACAATTGATGATGAACAACACCCTCTGCATACATGCGATGTAAAAATTTATGTTGGTCCCATCAATAGACGGTGATCTTTGTCACATTGCTTATTAATTTCTGGTCTTCGTATCAACTTTATTGAAAAGCGGGGCCTTGAATTTCTTCCTTTGTTGAACAGATGAGGATTCTCGAGGATATCTTGCAAACAGATAGAGTCAAACGAGCTGCACTACTAGGGATTAACTAGCAAAGTAGTGATGTTGATTCCACATGAAGAGGCTAGCAAGGCGAGGCGATATATTTTTCTTGATCACTATTCACGAGCACCTGGCTGTTCATCCACCTTTCATCTAGTTTACTTGTTATGTGGTTGTGGATTCAAGTCATTAATGTGGGCACAAATTGAACAGTGTGTATTCTCAGGCTCAAAACATAGGGCAAACGCTCACAGAAAAATATCCACCATCAACTGATTCCCTCGGAACATCAGTTGGAAGTTGTGTCTTGAGTTTCCTCCTGGCACTTCTCCAAGCTTTGGTAGTTTTTTACGGAGTATTATTAGAGAATAATAAAAGTAGTGAGGAAGCATCTCGGAGTCTATTTTATCTCAGTTTGATACATGCTAGAATTAGCACAGTCAATTCTTTAGAAATGTGTTTTCAAGCATGGAAATCCAAAACCGTCATCACTTCCAAATTAAAATGAGAAAATAAAGAGTAAGAAGGTTAAGAAAAATGGCCGGAAGCCAAGATTTGCCTAATTAGCCTTGAAATCAAATATTGCGGCCAGCTAGTTGGCCATCGCGCTGCCAGATAGCACTGAGCACAGCCGGATGCCACCATACTTCTATTCAGTAACCACCTACAACGTCATCTGATATTGAACTTATGGTTTTTTATAATTTTAGTGAAGAATTAGAGATTCTGGGATTCTGTGGCAATATAACTTCTGTTAAACCAAAACCGCGGAGTAAGCTGTAAAATCTTGAACCAAGTAAGCATGGGAACTGATCAAATTCAGCATGGCCTAATACAATATGTCTTCAAAACAGACATTAAGGCAATCCATTGGAGCAGTTAGTAGCTTTGAATATAAAGGAAGATAATAATAGAACTACAACAATGGAGTCAAATATCTGAACATTCTTCATTTGTCTACTTTCCTTCAAGAACCAAGAGTCACAATTCGTCCAATCCCACTCAGATGCAGAAGCACTATCAGATGTTACCCCATGCCTTCGCCCAAGATAGCAATGGCTAAAAGTTTTCCAACATACAACATCATTATCTTCCAATGAAAATGCATGTTTGATGGAGAGCAACGTTGATAATTAATTTACAAGATTTGTGTAATCTCCATGGATAGTTACTTTCATTTTGATTGTTTCTTTGAATGTCCTTTTCTTATCTCAATGATAAATAATTAATATCAATAAGATAATTTCATCTACTAAATGTGGGAAATTTCAGAGTTCTACATCTATCAAATTCTAATGGCCAAAGGACATTTTCCCACCCATAGTTTGAGGCGGGGACAAAGTCCCACCCGCATAAGTTTTAAAGCCTGGATTCCCACCCACTGCCCCTTTTTTTATTTACTTTTAATTAAAATTACTAAATTACCCTTTTAAAAATTAAAAATTTATAATAAAAATATAAAATAATTTTTAAATAATAAAAAAATTAAAAAAATTAAAAAAATTTTTAAAAATTTTTGAAA